>CM026426.1:18072118-18413934 GCA_014871385.1 Ceratodon purpureus | reverse complement strand
CTGGCGCCGCCCTTGCCCAAGGCGTTGGCGTCCTTCCTCTTAGCCACGTCATCCCCCGTGTCAACTCTATATGTGGAATATTTGGTGACATGTCAGACGCGTGGCATCCTAGGTGGCCAAGGTAACTCCCATTTCACCATTTGGATGGTCAATCGTAAGTCTTGGTCAAACGGACCTCCCCTGACCCTTAACGGACGGACGAGCGGACCGAACGGACGAGCGGACCGGACGGACGGACCGGTCCTTATGTCCCATGAACAACCCTGGCTCTGTGGAGCAAATCAAATTCTTTCAGAAAACAGACGTGTGGGACACTTAGCAAAAAGGGGAACAAGAAACCTTCCGAGAATCAGCCTTCGGGCTCTGATACCATATAGAAACTCGTGTGTATTGTGGACCAAACAGATGGCCTTTGTTTCAAAGAGAAATGGATTTATACATGGGGAAATCCTACGCCTAACTAACCTGATCATTCTAATGATTATCTTCTTAACAAACTGATTCTATATACGTATACCAACAGTATAAGGACAACACGATGATGTATGTGCTTCCAACAAGAATACCGTGGACCACACAATAAAACGACTGCCATACAGCAATCGAAGCCACTAGCCACCAGTTCAAGTTAGCCGAGGGTCGAAGTTGAATCCTCATGAACTGTGTCTCGGGACCGAGAGACACTTGTAGCTGATCTGAACTGTCCAGCAATGGTTTGTCAATGAGTACGCAGATTCCTACTGATCATGTAAGTGACTTTTGATTTGTTTCCGGGCTCCTTTGTGGTACATCAATTACTTGATCACCGAATCAAACGACGCAAATCGGACAACTAAGTGATCCCAAAATCAGACCACGCAAATCAGACCACGCAAATCAGACCACCGAAGCACACCACGTAAACCAGACGCATCCAAATCAGACTCAATTCAGATGATCATACCATCAAGCATGGTAATCAAACTCCGAAAAAGCAGCAAAAAGCATCAATCACAATTAGAAGGATTATAAGCAAAACATTGTACCAAAAAACTGCAAAAATTAATACCATAGGTTTAGTTAAATCTGCCCTAGGTTAACTTAAAAGGAATTACCTTCCACTGAGAGGGCAGAGACATAGAGAGCGTGTCGACCACTTGCCCCAGTTCTTAGTCATGTGTGAATGGGGTGGGTCGTTAACAGGCTTCAAATGTGTCACAACCACAAATCTAAATAGCATGCTCAATATTTTTTAAAGATGTTCACCTTCATAGAGTTCAAAAAGTTTTGTTTCTTTAATTTTTAATTTTTTTCCTTTCATTATCATTTCTTCTCACTGAATTGCGCGCTCCCATTTGATCTCGCCTGCCTGCCCGCGCCCGCCCGTGCGCGCCCGAATTCGCGAGCCTGTGCGTGCTCGCGCCCGCCCACTTTGGCCCGACTATGCTCGCGCGCGCAAGGTTGATCGCTCACGCGTGCACCCGCCGTCCTATGCTCGCGCCCGCTTGCGCTCTCGCCCGTCTGCCCTCGCGCGCGATCCGTCGCAGGGTCCTCCACTCGCGAGCACCCTCCCGCGTCCGCCCGTTGGCTACTGAGCGCACCCGATCTGCACAGTGCGCGCGCGCCCGTTGGATCGCGCCCTTCCGGACAACACTCGCCCGACAGAGGGCGGCAGTGTATAAACTGCCCCCTTGATTTGACATCCACCTTACCTCCTTGCGTGTTTCATGTCCTAGGTCTCCTTGAGGGCTCCTTGCTTGAAACTAGTAGCTTGGGGAGACACTTCGTTTGGATGCGGGGAATGTAAAAATTCTTCTCTCCATAAATCAATTTTCTCAAGCATTTATCAGACGCACTAAATTATATCAGATAATAATCTTTAGGTTCTACAGGTTTAATCTGCAGGGTGTATTTCCTAATCATTCACTATGGAACCGGTTGAAGCGGTTGCACTGGCTATAGCCGTCCCAAGACTCGGTACGAGAGAGTGGGCACCAGGGTCATTAGAAAAGTTTTCGAGTCTCCAGGGGCCCTCCAAGGGAGTCCCGGGCAGTTGAAAGGTAGTCCTTTTTCCGTTGGGGGCAACCGGCCAACAGTGCTTGGGCAGGGTCAAAGTGATCATTATATCCTAGGAGCACTCCATAGCACTCCAATAAAACAAAGTAGAATAGTGACCAATACCAACCAACAGTCGTTGAAACCCAGATAAAATAACTATTAGCATTCTGCAAAGTCAATCCATTGTACCCCTGAGTCAGTGTAATCTTGGGTTATAATATTCGAACATCCCCTATTTGATATATTTGATGGGAATTAAATAAGCCCCGTGGACAAACTGGGGGCGGGAAATACCTCCACTAAAAAGGCGGGAGGTGCAAGCATGGCATGTCCCATGGCAGTGGCGCGCCAAATCGAGAGCTGTCTACAGTTATGAAAATTTGCTACTGCATTCTACTTGAAGTATGCTGTCAGTTCTATTCATGCACCGTGTGTGTCGTATCTGCCCAATTTAGGAATGGAAAGTGCTATTAATTTTATCGTTGTTCACATTTGTACGGTGTTGTGAGATTCAACTTTATGTGTTATTGCTTTTTTTGTCGGATTAGAAGATGGCGCTTCGAGATGTGACCAACACATACGTGCCTTCTATGCATTTGGCATCGATCTACGCTCCAGTGCTTAAGCGAGGTCATTTGTTAGACGAACGCAGTTCACGTGCAGGATTTGCTGCAAGGAGGGCTAATGGGGAGAAGAACATCGACCTGTGGGTGGACGGGAGCTTATATCCAGTCGATCGTGCAACAAGTTTGCATCCATGCTTTAGCACGTTGAAAGAGTACTTGGAATTCCTATGCCACGGCGAAGGAGGTATGTTGGGATACACAAGACGCTTGGGCAGTGCAGTCACGAGCTTGCAATGGACGGTCCGTGGTTATGAATTTGACATACATTGTCTTCGTTAGCAACATGAAGAATGTAGACGCCATATTGACAATTTGAAGAGCACTGTGTCCTTGCTTGGGGAAGAGCGTGAAAGATTAGTGAGCGAACTGGTCAATTCAGAAGCTACATGTACAAAGTTGAGGACGTCACTTCTTGTTGCAGCGGAGGGATTTAGAGCAATGGTAGTTTCATTGCAGGCAGAGTTATCGAAATCCAAAACAGCGCGTGAAGATCTACAAGCAAAAATGAAATACATGGTTGAGACCCCGAGGGGTCTCCGCAAGCGCGTACACACGTCAAGCATGAAGAATGTAGACAAGCTCGCTCCAGGTTCTTAGATGTTTGTGAAATGCTTCGGCAGTTATGTTTTATAGTGCTATTGCGGCTATTTACTTATCTGTGAGTGTAATATGGAAGCAGGCTGTTGCGAATTCATGGTTTTCTTATTTTGCTCTAAACAAGCGAAGCAACTTGCTTGCTGCATTGCAGCAAGTCAATGTGGAGGACATTAACCAAGTGGTGCAGTAAGTATTTAATATCTTCTTTGAAGGAGTTTATTTAAACAGGGTGTAAGGTCATTGATACCAGATGGATGCATGGCAGGATCAGGGAATGCTAAGCGTCGAAGGACTATATTGCGGGCTCAGATTCAACCTCAACTGGTCAGTCAACTGCAGCGATCAAACAAGGCACGGGGGGAGAGGAAAAGGCTGAACGGGGCAAGAGATTCACAAACTGCTACAGCACGCGCTATTGCAAGCGTTTTGTCTGCAGGTGAGGCTTTGAGGTTAGGAGAGCAGCCCAAGATGAGCCAAGAAAATGCGGCCGCAACCAAGAATGTATTCAAAAAGATTCAAGGGGAGTTGAGTCAAGAAGTCATGCTGGGAGTGTGCGATGGTAACAACGTAACACATAGAGGATACCATGCACTCTGCAAGGTCATCAAGCACCGAGTGATGTCTGTAGCGCCTGAGCTGAAGTGAGGTCTGTTGCCGTCTAGTAATAAGGTGGCTGAGTTGCGAAGGAGCATGAATAGCAAGCTGTCAGAATTCATTGGAGAGTATCGTCACATAAACGCGCGTTGAGTGATTTTAGAGGCGAGGATCGGTAAGAATGTGGTGAGACAGTCAAGGGAGGTTATTCTAAATGAAAAAAACAACCTCTTTGCAGACATTAGAGTAGTTCAAAAATCAATGGTGTTGTTCTATGACATCACGGTTGAAGGTGAGTCCCAAAATCAAAATCTCTGTTTTGTCATTTATTTGAAGGTAGCGGGCTCTTGTTACTGTATTCGATGTTGAGTGCTGTTTATTACCTTGGTTTAAATCAGAGTTGAGGGGCGGGCCATTGATATTCGTAGTGAAGCTTGATGAGGCGGAAGTGCTGCACGGGAAGAAGTTTGAGCGAGTGAGCCTGACACTGATGAATCGAGCCTTAGATCCAGAGATACAGAGAAACAATGATAAATATTTCTCTGTCCAGTCTGAGCAAGAGATTTGGCCAATAGGCTGCTTTTAGGTGGAGAAAGAATCACATGATATCTTGCAGTGGGTATTTGAACAAACAAGCTTTCAGGATATCATTAAAGCGCAGTCAAGCGGGGAACAACTTGATGTAGCAGGTTACGGGAGTTATCCAGTTGAGTGGCATTTAAGTGCTGATATGAAGACCATCAAGTGTATGTATGGGCTACAGCATGGGCCGGCATGCAAGATGAATTGCATATACTATGAGCAGAAGCACAAACGTTTGAGGACGTGCACAAGTGCTGAAGCAGAGCAGACTGCTTCAGCACGTGGGAAAGGAACCTGGCAGGGAGGTTTGTTTGCTACAAGGATTCAAGGTGCACCATGCGACATCGACACATCCGAGATGGAAACCTATTCTAACAATTCCTTTGAGCAGGACACACATATGCACTTTGCATGCACTGGTTTGAATTGTTGAGAAAGTGTTACATCTGCACTTCATGTTCGTCTGGAACATGCAAGAGGGGGAGAGGAAATCCGCCGCAATTGACGCTATGGAGAAAACCATGTCTGCTATTGGTGTAGAAGGGTCGAACTGTGTGCTAAAGCAAGACCCGCAACTCTCTGGGAAAACGGGGAATGTTGTTCAGAAGCCGAGCCTTGGCGGAGTCTGTGCAAGCAAACTATTTGGACCAAGTTCGTGGTCCGGAAATGACCGGGTTTGGAAGGACGTACTCGCTTCAGAATCATATAACCTGGAAAGTGGGCAAGCAAGGGTGAAGTGCAGGCAAGTATGGGAGACTCTCGAGGCATTGCAGCCATACTTCACTGGCTTGGTTCTGACAGACGATGAGAGGAGGAACTGTAAATCTGCCATTGAGAGTTTCGGGAGAGCATTTGTTGCGGCACATGGGGAGGGTCACGTGACGCACTATATCGTGAGTATTTCAAAGTGTTAACTGGCTTGTGTTGTGAGCATTTTAGCTTGTTCGTGGTTTAGGCTCGCTATGGCCTCCATGTAATTGATGCTTCAACAACCATGTTTGCTTTTTATACTATGTTTACAAGTTCTGAATTGACCCTGATCTTTTGTTGGCAGCACGTGTTGGTGAATAGAAATATATAGCACAGGTATGCTGCAAAGTTGCAAATGAGGACTTCGGCATCCGTGCAGGTGTTGCCAGATCCAGCAACCCTTGAATGTATGGCTAGGAGGCGTAAAGCATGGCATGCGTCTGGGGCACGGGCGGCTAGTGAGGCCTGGCGTGAGAGTCGCACCCGCCAGGGCAGTAGATATGTGTCTCCTGAGGTAGCAGATATCGAAGAGACAAGTAGGGGCACAAAAGCGGGTGCTAGTGAATCCCAGACTAGTGTAGAAGATGTGACTGATATCACTTGATTTTACTGAGAACTTTGATGTTAGAAACTGCTAAGCCATTCGAAATGAGAAGTTTTACACAAAATATTTTCTTTTTAGTCTATCTGTGGAGGTAAAATTTTGTGAAGTCCCATATCTTTGTCACTTTGTGGAAGTAGATGTATGTATTCGGCTGTCATGTTTCAATTCCGCTTTTTATGTGTAGCGGAATGCCCACCTAAGCAACTCGAGAAGACTTTGATTGTGTGGAAACGAAGTACCCAAATCAGTAGTAATCAGAGCAAGATTAGTTCACCTTTATGAGAACCTGAAACTTGATTTTTTGAAGATCCATTTATCATCCATCCTTAAAAGAATTGGAACATGTTGGCGTTTCTTTAAATTTCGTCGATTATGGATATTGTTTTTCATCTTTCCTTGCTGCAATCTTTTTTGTTTATTCAATTTTTTAGTGGGTTTAGTTTGGGATGCATACTATTTGAGGCCCTTTTTTTTTCAATTTATTAATCACACATTTGTTTAGTTTTGAGTGAAAAAATGGTGATAGTAAAGAAGTTCCTACAGAACAATTTACATCAAAATCTTCATATCCGGTAAATGAACACCTCAGTGAAAATAATTTATAAAAGAAAAAAAAAATTAAAAAAAAAACACTTAGTCTGTGCGGGCGTGTAAGCGTGGTGGGGTGGGTGTCGGAGGGTGGATTCGAGCCTGGCACCAGCACCCTGGGGCTGCCACATCAATTTGAATCCAAAGCCTCGGAACACCAAGCCACCAAGGCTTTGACGAAATAGTGTATGTTCTTAGCATACTTATAACAAACCTGAGATCCTAAAAATCAAAAAAAAATTAAAATTAAAAAATTCTACATTAGAACTTTAAATCTCTTATTCTGATTTATACATAACTAATAAGCATCTCCATGTTCCAAAATCGGGATTGCATAAAAAGTTCGATTTTAAATTAAGCAGTGGACACCAAATTGAACATAGAGTCCTTGCAAATCAGATTTTATGCTTAATAATCTTGTGTTTGCATAACTAACAAGCTTTTCACTAATCCAAATCTGGAATTGCAAAAGGTATTCCATTCTAAAGAAAAGGAATGGATGCGAATTTGAGCAAAGCAAGCAATTAACAAATACACGCAAAGCAATGTTGAAGCTTCAACAAAGTGGACACTAAGCGTAAGCAACTGAAACAAGTCAAATTGTGGATCACATATGCATATTTAAGTCTGTAAAAATTGAAGTCTATCAACACAGAAATTGTTTATCATCACATAAACATTGAAGTTTATCAACACATAAATTGTTTTCTAATTGTTGGAAATTTCAAGAACATTAAGTAATCAGCTCTGTACAAATGAGCTTCAGAACCAGAACATCAAGGCACTGCCTTACATGACCAAAAGGCATTCCCTTACATGCCCACTACTCAATTCACATCATTCATTGTAATACATAATTATAGCCAATGATCAACCACTCGATAACAAAACTCTTTCAGTTTGTATATGATAGGAAGAAGGACATGCTGGTGTATTCCAAAGAGTAGAGTCGAACTTGATCAAGACCCGAGTGCTTCAGATTCTTATTGATGTGCATAGATATTTACACTGAAGCATCGAAGAAGAATTAATGGTTGCTAAGAATTAATGGAATGCATCCCACCCCAGCACCAACGACCATGAGTATACCTGCACGGCCACAAATGAAGGATAGAATTTCAGCCCTTCATACTTACGAAGTGGACAGATATTAGCAATTCAGAGAGTTCAGAATTGTGGGAAAAAGAGGGCACATTTTCAGCTTCCATTGCAAAAAAGATAATACATTACGTGCACATGTGACATGCTGTTGTGCTAAGAAACGGAAGGGTCTAGTGAAGATTGAACTTCTATCTGCACCTAGTCTTCTAAAAGTGTATGTATGCAATCTTTCAGCGGCAGCTAAAACTTCCTTCGTGGTCCTTCATGTTGGAGTAGTAGGATTTGCTTCTGCTGCGGCTGCACATGCAATGTTCACAATGTCTCCTAACTCAGCAGGATTCGTTGCGGGAGGAGTTCCAACGATCAGCTCAAGTTTTGCATCTATGAGTGGACTGCAGCGGGACGATGCCGTGTCGTGGCCTGCATCGTCGACTTTGGAAACTAACTTCTTCAGGGTATCACTTGCAGCAGCCTCTCTTGGCTTTCCGCACGTCGTTGCTGTTGTGGCGCCGCTTCCTACTTCGACGACCTTGTTCTTGTGAACAGTTACTTCTTCACAAGAGGGTGCTTTAGTGGTGACACCAGGTGCATCGACACCTGGTGGAAAAGCAGGCTCCACAGACATGTGCTCTTGCACTTCGTCATCGGGCCCATTTTCCAGCAGTGCTGGAAGACAAGCTCGCTTGGGGGAGGAGATCAGAGGTGACGGTTCATCAGTGGTCTTCCGCTTTGTGAATTGTGTCTTTGCTTCAGAGCGACTCAGCGGAGGTGCCCAACCTTCTCTCTTCACCGCTGCTGCAGCAGTGCGTGCGGTAGCAAAGTCAGACTTGAAGCCCCATTGTCCCATCCAGCCAGCACATGGCTTGGCATTGCAGCCAGGACAGCGTGGTGAAGCATTGAGGGCAACCTGGAACAAACATATTGGGTGGAGAAGACATCCGCAAGGGAGGTTTGCTAAAGCCATGTCAGCCTAGTAGCCTCCGCACCCCACATAGGGGAGGTGCGTCTTAAGCGGCACCACTTCTCCAAGGTTCACAGGAAATGCTGTATAAAACTGCTGTGGGCGTATACAACTCTCTTGAACTACGAGAACATCAATTTTTGCTTCAAGTATCTTAATGGACTCCTGAAGCTGCAGCAGCTGAGAACGTACATTGGCGGCAGCTTTGGTCCATTGCTTAATCTCAGGGTTTAGGGTCGCCAGGTTGGTAGATACGGCAACTGCATCCTCCATGAGTGATCTCAGGCGCGCATCAATCACCTTCTTAGCGGCGTCATCCATCGAAGTCATTGCTTGCTTGGAATGTTGGATACCAGCGAACTTGTCCCACTTGGTCTGCTCCAACCGCTGCAACTCCTGTCGCCTAGATTCCCGCATTGCAAGCGCTATTTCAACGCGCTCCAGTTCATCCTTCATCTTGATGAGTAATCCTTCTTTGAAGTCCCGTTGCTTCAGCAGAGATGCGGATCCCTCTACAGTGGCGAGCTTTTGGCGTCTAGTGTCTAAAGTAACCTCAAGGGGCTTCTTCTTACTGCTTGCCGAGGCTGTTTTCAGGAGTGGGCGGAAGCAGGTAATTCGGAGCTGGAGCAGGACCCTTGACCACCACACTTCGACGGCTCACAGGTGACTTTCGGATCGGCACGTCGACTTCAGGCTCTGGAGCACGTAGTTGTCGCTCAATACCTCCTGGACGCGGCACACCTCCCTCAGAGATGGTCTCTGCTACCGCATTCTTCTCGTGTCCCACCTTATCGACTACTGCTCTAAACACTTTCAGCATCGCCTGGATCTGCTCACGCAAGCACGGCGGTGTGAGCTTCATTGGATTCAGCACTGGACTTTTGAGGCGGCTCTGCGTACACAGAAGCGACAGTTAGTCTATGATGATATGATCCTAATCAACGACCTTGGAGAAGACATACATCAAAATTAAGAAGACTTACTTTCGCTATCTCAGCAGCACCTTCGGCCCAGTTGATTTTCCAGCGTTTGGCATCAAGCATTAAGCCCCTGACAAATGTCGTGCCAAACTCGCCATTGTCTAGAGCTGTCCCCCCATAAACGCGCTGGTACATCCTAAGTGCCCTCGGTGCAACATCCTCTGTCATATGCTGCAATGAATGGCGATTTTCATTCTTGTTGAGCGGATAGGTGCCCACAATTGCTTCAAGTGGCACGTTGTACTCTTCCCTGAGTCGCTTGAATGGGACGCCGCTACCACATAGTCCTCCCACGTCAACAAAAAAATCAGAGCTATAGCATGCGGCGTCTCCAAGCAGAAATCGAGCCACGCTTGTGAGGTGCTTCCGCATATTCTCACCCACTCCTGTCAAGTTGAATGCCTCAGCCCAAATCGAAGGATTGATGAAATCAGAACTCAAAGGTGCTTCAAAGGAGCTAGTCTCACTAGAACTCGCCTGAGCTGCTGGCACAACCACTCGTTGTGGCTTCTTGCTTTTCCCCATCGAGCTAGGTTGCTATAGCAGAATTAAGGAGGAGTTTGGGAGAGAAGATGCGGGGTTGAATGAGAAAGTTGGTTGCAGGGCGTAGAGAATGAGAGAACATCTTCCTGGAGGTGTGAGTCTAATATCCTGAAGTCCATGTCCTTCTTAGTTAAACGTATCATCATTGCATGGACATGATTTGGAAAAAGTCAACTTACGTACTCGTGATGTGGTCTGTTTAATCAATGAAACGGGTGGATTATTTCTGAACCTCTCCCGACCGTTTAGTATTTTGCGTACGCATCAAGGCTTATCATGATATTGTGGGATTAGAAACACTATTCCATGCGGATATACAACAGTGTGTACACGTTAGTGGGGCTTAGAATCTGTACCGCAGATGTAACCTGAGACCTTGCTTGTTTGGCTTAGGCATTATTAAACTTTTCAGGATACATCAGTCTATTCTGTGAATCTCTTTAGAATAAGCTCTCTGCTTCTAATATTTGATTAATGCTTAATATTAGAGAAGTCAACACAAGTACTCATGACGAAGAGAGTTTACTCAATGAACAGTAGTGGATAATTTTTAGTGTACATACTCTCTAGTGGTACTAGAAATGGAGATGAACTCGGGGGGTCAGTAATATGGTGTCCTGTAATTGAGGTCACTAAATTGTTTTTTGAGCCTCTTTGCACGATGTATTTTAAATTAGATGTACAATAAGGGAAAAGCTTTTGAAGACGCTCGTACTCCTATTTGAATAAAAGGTGCATGTAAAACTCAATTCAATTTCGTCAACTTCTATAATCCTATGTCATCTTCTTCAAGTTACTAGATTTCAGTTTTATTGAAATTTCTTCTTCATTTCTAAAACCAACGAGAAGTCCAACGCATTTTTCTGTTCTTCTTTTTTGTGTAACTTTTTCATTCTTCTTCTCCACGTCATTTTTTCTTTTGTTTTGTCCATGGTAATGTTTTTTCATCCTTCTTCCATTCTATCTTCCATTCATAGTCCTTTTTATAAAAAAATTGTGAAAATGTATTGTTGCTTGTTATTTTTCATCTTTATTTTACCCGATTTCATTTCCCCGTTATTCCCAATTTTGTAGTCTTTGTTTTATGTTTTGATTAATATTTCGACTCCCTGGTTATTTTTTCCATTGTTCTTGGATGGAAGGACACCAGGGTGGATCCAAAAGTACGTTACACCCCCTAAATCCTATAAAATTGCTTCTTCAATGGCCTTTCTTGGACCCCTCTACATCCTACAGCACTTAATTTTTTGTGGATTTAGGTGAAAGGAGTAATGGAGTGTGCAATCACTTCACCAATTTTTGAAAAACATTAGAAACATACTGAAAATTGCACTTCTTGCTTTTCAAAAAAGTACGTTACAGCAGTAAAAAATGTCACAAAGTAATCAATATTGAAAAAAATGAAATTGCAAAGTACATAAAAAATTATATGGTTAAAAAGAGCACCTTCTACGGTATCACATGTTGTATCATTATTTCCCAAGCACTCATTCTTTCCTTACAATTCTTAGCGATCAAAGGGCAAAAAATTTGACATTATTTAGTTTAGTAAAAAATTAGAATTTTCAGGTGGATTTTTGAAGTATTGAACCATATTCTTCCAATGCTCCTTCTAAACCTTGTTTATTTACAATTTAAGTTTTCTAGTACCCCAAATACCCATCAAAATTGGGAGTTGGCTTTTAGTGCTTTCTTGAGTACAATTACATGTCAAAAGCAGTCCACCCTAGTGTGCTTCCACCCTCTTTCTTTTGTTTTGGATTTGTTTTGTATGTTTCAATAGACCTGAATCTTCTTTTCCACAAGTTTGTCTTCATTCATTTTGAGCCAATCACAATCTGCACAGCTACCGCGCCAGATATAAACAAGATTTGCCAATTTAATGAATACAATGTTGAATTGAAGGCTCCGGTCGCACTAGGTAGGGCCCTCAGTCGCACTAGTTGGGGGCCCCGGCCACACTAGTTGGGGGCCCCGGTCGCACTGGTTGGGGCCCCAACTGCAACTAGTTGGGGGTCCCAGCTGCACTAGTTGGGGTCCTCAGCTGCACTGGTTGGGGGCCCGTGACTGCACTAGTTGGGGGCCCCAACTGCAATCTTAGAACATACCTTTCGACTTTGTTTTAATACATAGTTCTTACTTTTTTTGATACATACTTTCATAATTTTTAAGTATAATATGCATTTTTACATTTTTATGGGACCTTAAGGAAGCGCCTACGCTCCCAATATAGGGAACGTCGGCATTCCCTAAGATCCCAATACAAAGAACACGGTTTCTATCCACATTTTGCAGGTTACCAAAGTTAAAAGAATCAACATAGTGCACCAGACTATCATACTGGAGGTCGGGGGTTTGAACCCGTCCGTGAACTGTAATCTCTGGTTGGAACTCCCTTATCTACAGCTTTTTATCTTCAAGCAAAAAGATTGTATATTTTGGTGTCAAGTGGAATGGATTTGAAATAAACGATTTAGATTGAATTTAAAAATATTAAGGTCTATTTCACATGGTGATTTATATGCTGGGGTTTAAGAGAACTCAAACACTGTATGTCTGCGTTGAGTTATGGTGAAATAGTGGGATCTTATGGACAAATAACACGATAATTAGACTATCATTAAGATAAGTTTCATCGGTTGTACATGGAAAAATAACACGATAATTCTATCATTAGGATAAGTTTCATCGGTTGCACATGCTGTATATTAAGTGTTTAGTCTAGTTTGAAGGGAATTTTTCAAAAGACTAATGAAAAACAAGCTTAAAATGAGACTTCCAAATATTATAATGTTACATTATGGAACACTATAAGTTTTGTTGCTTTGGATAATTCGTATTGTTTTGAATGTATAATCACTAGCTTTGACTCGTGCCTTACACTTGCAGGTAATGCTCCCGTGTATTATGCATATGATACAAAAGTCAAGTAAAAGTAAAAGAATCTCTTACATGCAAAGTAAAAATCACTATAAAAATTATAGTATCTGTAAAAGTAAATACAATTGTAAATTTTAAAATTATCGTATTTAAATATTTTGGTTGTAACTTTGTAGTCCAGTCTCAAAATTCTCATGTTGAACCATGGATACATGAATTGACTTTAGTATATATAGTAATTATTTGGAGTAATATGATGTTTTAAAAGATGAGAGTAATGTTTTTGTCATTATATGTATGCTATAATTCTATACTATATTATATTCTTATATCTTCATCTAAAAGCCCAATATTTCAAGATGATGAAGAAAATTCTATTATTTTATCAACCTGAATACTTTAAAGATTAAATTTTATTGAGAGTGAATATAAATGTTTAAAAATATGTAAATAAAGGTAAATACGAATCTAAAAAAATAAAAAATAAATCATGTATGGTCTATAAATTAGTGTTCCTTTTTTTGACGTGGACTTCCACATTGAGTTCCGTACGTCATTGTATCATTTCTTGCTATCGGAACAAGCTTCTAACATCAAGCTTCTAACAAGTTCCAACATCAATTTCATCCTTGATATCGTAATTTCAATAACTATATCTAAAAGAAGGAAAAGTAGTGTATCTAGAACTTTGGGTTATGCGAACGGTTTACTAGAATATCTATCTTCACAAACTTCTTAAAAAAATGATTTAACAACGACAAAATTGTTAAAATGCATACTACTATATAGTATAGATTTACAACTGAACAAATAATATTGGAGTCGGTATCACAGTATACATCAATGATGAAACTTGTATTTATATTGCAAAATTATCACAAAATTTTGGGACCATGAAACTCCAGAAATGCAAAACCGTAAGTTGTAAGCTTCATTTAATTCTTTTTCTACTTGTATATCTTCATATACTCCTACACTTCAACCCTATACTTTAGTTTCAACTTTATTTCTCCAAATTTAGTATTTATACGCGAACCTTGAGGTCCTACACATCTTGTTAATGTAATACAGACGTTTATATTTTTTAAATTGAGTATATACTTTTATATTTTTCTTTACTTTTGAAGTTACTTTTATTTTTAAAATTAAAGTAAAAGCTAGCTTAAGTAACTGTATTATATAAAGAAAGTATATATTCTTATTCATAATAATGTATATATAAATATTTATTGCCCTACGCTCTGATTACTTTATATTTCAGTTGTCTATAATCATTTATTTTATAGCAAGATGGCTGAGCTTGTAATTTATGAGGCCAAGTTACTAATATTTATTTATTTGATTCATAATTCTTCTTCCAGAAGATGCGATTTTTTTTTTTAGTATGCGTCTTCATGGAGATGCAGCGTTATTTATTTATTTATTTATTTATTTACCTTGATTTATTTATTTTTCTTGATTTCTGTATTTTTATGTCTAATGCTTCTTCTTAAAGATGCGTTGAAGAAGATTTACTCATCTCAATTTTATTCTTCATGCATTATGTTTCTTCCTGAAGATGCTCCATTATTTATTTAACCCTCTTAATAAATATATAATTGATTGTTTCATTTTTCAATGCGCTATTATGATATGGGCAAGTCATTTTACAATGTAGCTCAAGTACTACTGTTTAAGCAACAATTTGATGACAAGAAGAATATAAATTATAATTGGTAACCTCGCAAGGTCCTCGTGCGCTTCAGAAACTGTTTCGTCAAGTTTCTCAAGTGCTATTTCGCAAATTCACAAATAAAAGAGAGATATATAGTTTTTTCATCTTTTATTTTTTTGGGTTTTTTTTTCTTTTTAAACCCTTCTTCTTCCCCGTTTTCTTTCATCTTTCTTTTACTCTTTTATTAAAAAAACTACCCATGACCATTGCTGCCTACCCATGACCGTTCCACTGAGCCCAAGACCGCCGGTTTTGGCCCCATGACCGCCACATTGGGTCCCATGGCCATGGCCTTCGGTTCCATGGCCGCAACTATTTTTTCACAATTTTGTTTACAATTTGCAACATTTCAATTGGCAACAATACATTTGGCAGCAGTAGAAGTGACACCATTACAATGTTGTTTATTACTTCAAAGAGCAAATTTCACTTGAAAACACATGTAGGGGTGGGAGTGTGGGCGGCAGTAGGCACCTAGCTGCAATGTAGGGGCTCACATTGATGATGAAGGTCACGGACCAACGCCGGGATTAGCGAGTTACGACATTGTATACAAACTCCTGTCGTGGTTGATTTCAACATCAGTGCTTTTCCGACAACGTCTTATGAAAAGTTATAATATACGGGTGCAACGATCCAAGCATTTGGCAAGCTGCACCACCTTGTTATTAATCAATATTCGACCATAGGTTAACATTGTCTAAATCCACGTACTATTCTGCTGTACATTGCCTGCCAATCAGATATATCCCAGACCAGGATTATAGGTACAATGCACGGCGTGATTTGGCGCTGCTCTACTGTGACACTGAGATCAGTTTACATGTGCAACGACTTTTTATAGAAAACAAAATGCTCGCATAATGTCCTTACCAAACTGGAGTGACACAGTACTCATACACCACTTACTAGATATGGGGAAATGCTTTCCCTCGTGGGTTGGCTCACACAGATACAGAAATTCATCGATCTCCTTCTAACATTCCATGCACTTCGAAGATGCCCTCCTCGTCTGCTGTAGCACCTTCTAAAACCAGAGCCCTTCCATCGCTGCCATGCTCAAGTTCTGTGGACCTTCGTGAAACCATTGCCATCTGAATCTTTTCTCCTCTTTGGAGCTCGTCAGTGAGTACTTCGCAAGTTCTTTAGTGATCTTTGCTACATCTTAAGTTTCTTGTGATCTTTGCTAGAGCGAGGATGGATAAGCCAGTTGAAGAGGTGCATGCTGTCGTGCTTTATAACAACTTGGACGATTGTGGTAATTACGTTCCCCTTCGGGTAGAAATAGGCAGTTGGGTGACATTGAGAGCGGCCGTGAGAGGTCCCTGGTCCCGAGACGCGAGGATTCATGGTCCAGACTCATTCGCTGGGGCATGGAAGGCTCAGATCCTTGGATTCCGTTTCAAAGCAATGGCGAGGCGTGGTAGGGATGTGCTGAAGCTAGACGCCATCAAAGTTCGGCATGCTTATCAACGCCGGCAGTTGCTCTTGGATCCGGCCACTGCTGCGAGGGAGCCCCGCGGATGTAACTTGCTTTATCAGTCGTATTGGGACGACTGGGTTGATCCAACAGAGGTCATGGATGTCATCCTCGTGCTTCACCATGAAGTCGAAGAGGCAGCGGTGCGCAATGGCCGCAGTCATAAGACTTTGCTGGAGAATGGCACCTTTTTCCTGAAAGCAGTGTACGTTCCACAGTCTGGCTTTTCCTTGTATGGCAGCTTAGAGGAGTTGCCGTTGCCCGCCCTTGATGACCCCTACTGGCCCCTGCCTGACATGCACACGTCCGAGGCATTTAGATTGAAGTTGGCCACCGACATCTCTGAAGCAATGAAAGGCGGAACCGGGAGTAAATCAGCACACGTGAAATGGTTCATGCCTGTGCATGTCGTGGTTGACTTGTTTGCTGTTGCAGAGAACCCGCGTCGCACAGCCACCATGTACGTCTTCAAATCGCCAGCTGAAGCAATTCTGAGTAGTCTTATGGATGTCAGATGGGAGGAGAAGTTTCAAGCGGGCCAAGATGTATTGAAGTGTGTTGTCTCCAAGCCTAGCATGATCATCCGCTATCATCTAGCACGTCAAGTTTTATACCTCAATTTCCAGTATGTGCGATACAGGAAAGAAGGCCTTCTATGGATACCCATCGATCAGGCCGTGGTGCAGCACATGATTTGTGTCACAGTTGAGTTCTAAGGTAAAGAGTTACCTGGTATTGAAGTTGGTTCGCTTTGGCCGGTGTCGCACATCCGCGAAGAGATATCGATCTTGCTTCCGCGAGATGCCATACCTGACTACTATGACCTTGTCGTGAAGCGCCCTGGTTTCCCCGATTTCAAGATCAATGCTTGGTCGGAGCGAAGCACAGAGATCGGAGGGCTTGTAGCACAGAATTCAAGTAGATTCAAAATTGTCCAATCGTAAAGGAGCATTGCTATAGCAATGCAGTAGGCAATTAGGTGCACTAAAGATTGACAATCAAATTTTATTGTAGCAGGTGCTTTTGTTGTGAAGCCCAATTTTTGAACAGTAACAGAATGTGCTACAGCACTTTAATGAGAAATGATATCCAAGTATCAACAGAGGTTTCGGTGCTTCAACATACCAGTGATTGATGGGATCTGAATTAAGTAACTTGTCTCATGAACTGAATGGTGCTGCAGCAATGTAACCGAACGTCATTGGCGTTGCCATGTCGATGGCGTCTAGAGCAGTAGCAAGATGGATAGGCAAGTAATTGGAAAGATTGAAGGTCCTTCCCAGACTCTTTTGCATTTTGGAGCCTTTAATATGCACCGAAACAAGGAACACAGTAGAATCGAAAAACCAAAAATCAGAAATTGAAAAACAAAGGTAAAATAAAACATTAAAAATGTGGTCAAAGGAAACATAATCTAAAATCAAATTCAATTAAAGATTAAACCCAAGAGGAAAACACAATAAAAAAAGAGATGAAAAGAACAAAACACGAAGAGATGAAAAAGCTCAAACTTCTAAACAGGGTTATTCAAAGTCAATATCAAATACCAAAATTGACAATGAAGTTTTTTGGATATTTAAAGTTTTGAAGTGTTGGATCACTATACCGTTAAATGAGGTATAGGTTGTCTTTCAATTTAAATTTGCAAAATTGATTTTTTATAGAACTAATTCAAAGAAATTAGAAATACTTTGAAATTGTTTGAAATATTGCTTTTAAAACCAATGTTAAATCCTTAATTTCTCTACTCTTGAAATCCCTATTCTCTGTTATTGTTCACTATGATTTCACTATTCACTATATTTTTTGCAAAACTATTCTAATAAATAATAAATTTATCATTTCAAAACATGGCACCAAAAATTCTGCCTATTTGGGCGCTGAGGCTCTACATCAGGCTCCACATCCAATCCACTAGTGTAGTAAGGACACGAGGAAGAACTTCTCAATGTCTACCAAATCTTAGTTTAAGGAAAATAATAATCCATTCTTGATGATTTTTTAAGTCACTTTTTATGATTTTGCACCTCTTTTTTTTGCAAAAAATTAAGGTTTGCCATTTTTCAAGGTTATATTTTGAATGTATGTAGGGAACATCCAAGGTTATATTTTGAATGTATGTAGGTTATATTTTGTATGTATGCACATCTTTCTTTTTGCAAGTGTCTACAAAAACTTCAATATATACTTTGAAGGAATTTAATATGGACTAAACAAAGTCCAATTGTTGTAACAATAGATATGTTTTGATTCTTTATTATAACTAGAATTTTTGTTTCCCTCCATATCGTAACTAAGTTTATACACTTGAGCATGACGATATAATTACTTTATTAAGATCTGATTAAAATATAAAGATACTTATTTCACAAAATTTGGTCATACTAACACCTCATATTGAGGTCTTCCTAGATCAGCTCATTTTTATCTTTTAATGAGGTATTTTTTAATATGAAGGATGTGTAAATGAATGTTTCCTATATTTGAATAAAAAAATTCATCACCAATTGTTTGCAATAAAAAATTATGTAAAACCACAAAATTTGATTTTAAAAATTCTATTGCTTACATAATTTATTTTTTAAAAATCCCCTCATCTTTCTTTATTCCCTTCATCGTTCTATGTTTCTAGACCTTCAATTGGATGTGTGATTTGAATTTGATCCAAGCTTAGTTGCTTAAGCCTGGTGTCCACTTTGTTTTAGATTGAAGCCTGATTTACCTTGGAATCATTGTAAGTTGATGACTCGGTTTTCAAATATTGAAATGATAATTAGTTATGCAAATGCGACTCGATAAATTTTAAGATATTGGTGGATGGATGAAATACAACATGAATGCAAAATAAAGTTTCAATGAGGCAAGGGAAGCTCAATAACAATGTCTATATCTATTGAAATTTGAAAGAAACATGAACTTGTCCCATGATTCTTTTGTAGATGGTTGAAAATGGAGTTCTGCGCCTTGAAAAAAGATTACGACTAAATGGGCTAGAAACTGGGGAAAAAATGATTAATTGTGAATGAAGAAGTAACAAAGTAGCAGGATTTAATTCACAAGTATAATGAATTTAGAAATCTGTAGCTGATTGAATGGTAGCTGAAGATAATAAACTGCTGAAACATACATTGTGTTCTTTGAAAAAGAAAGACATTAGACTTTGGAATATAAAGATACTTCTGGAAAGAACCTTGGATACTCAGTTGCTTAATTTAGTTTTAGAATTATACAAGACTCTGCTAATGGTTGAACAAAATTCTAAGTATTGAAACAATGGTGATAGTAAAGAAGTTCCTACAGAACAATTTACATCAAAATCTTCATATCCGGTAAAAGAACACCTCAGTGAAAATAATTTATAAAATGAAAAAAAAATAAAAAAAAATGCACTCAATCTGTGCGGGCGTGTAAGGGTAGTGGGGTGGGTGTCGGAGGGTGGATTCGAACCCGGCACTAGCGCCCTGGGGCTGCCAGGGCAGTTCGAACCCGAAGCCTTGGATCACCAAGTCACCAAGGCTTTGACGAGAGAGTGTATGTTCTGAGCATACTTATAACAAACCTGAGATCCAAAAAATCAAAAAAATTAAAAAATTAAAAAATTCCTAATTGCTTGCAAGTTTTCGAAGTGCATTGGAAATTCAAATATGGTGATTGGATAAGAGGTTACAGATTTATTAGCAAAAAATAGGTGTTTCCTACATTACTGTGGGTTCTCAAATATTAGATTGCAATGACATACATGCAAGACAAAAAGTTTTAACATTTTGCCATATTATGCAATAAAAATTGGAATTGCTCAAATAAGCAGTTCAAGGTTACCTTAGATCCAATCACAAATATTCGACGTCTTTACAAATAATCTTATACAAAAAATGTTAGATCTAATATGAAAAGTGTTGAATGTCTTTACAAAGAACTCTAACCGTACATTTGGATTCTTCCTCCTGGATAATATATCAATGGGCCTAATCACTACCAACTGGCGACTTTGGGTATCACTCCAAACTTGGAGTCTTAATCGCCGATGACTCTTTTAACTGGACTCGCCATCTTCTTTAACAAATATTCAGAACGATTATACATTTAGAATGCGCCTCCGAGTCAATGTCCTTCAAAATAAAATGTAGTTCATTGTTGACTAATTCCTTGTTTAATTTGAAATTTAATATCCCTTTTTTTTATTCCGTTTTTTAATATTCCCTTCTTCTACTATCACCCCCCTTCATCTTTCTATATTTCCTTCTTCTTTCTTTACCCCCTTCATCTTTCTTTATCCTCTTCATCATCCCTTATATTATTTTTAATTTATTTATTCCCCTCATATTTCTTTAATGCTTTTCATCATTCTTTATTTATTTTTTAATTTTTTCCCTTCATCTTTCTTTGAGCCATGTCATCATTCTTATTTGTTTATTTTATTTTTTATTTTTTTTGAATTCCCTTCATCTTTCTTTAATACCTTCGTCGTGCCTTTTTTAAATTAATTTTGTTTTAATCCCCTCACCTTTCTTTATTCCTTTTATGCATGTTAGTGATGCTTATGCAAGAGCTCGCTTAAAGCATGGTTTATTTGGAATCTGATGTGCTTAATTTGGTGCCTGCTGTTTTCCTTGGAATGGTGTAAGTTGATGATTCGATTTTTGAATATCGAAATGCTAATTAGTTATGCAAATGCGACTCAATATATCTTAAGATATTGAGGAACAAGGAATCTAGAGAGCATCCCCCAAAAAAACCGTGCAGCATGGCAAGGGCTGAAAGAAATATTAAAGTGAACCAATCTTCCGTGGGTGGATGAAGAACAATATGGATGAAAAATGAAGTTTCAGTGATTAATCAATAAGGAAACTCCGCCAAGAAAACATGGTTTGATTTTCTGTTACGAATGGTTACAATTGTTTGTAGGGATGAAGTTTCCACGTAACACTGTCCACTCCCTTTCATCTAGCGCCGATTATCCTCTTTGTATTTCCTCACATTCGATGAATGAAGGTGGACGAATGGTCAGCAGCCTTTTTTCCAAGTTATGGGACGTACTCAGATTAGACAACATGGAACCAGCATCTTGATTGAGCTGACCCAAGAGTTCCATCGTAGCATTTAATGGGATGCTTAAGCAATTGCATGCTTAACTCCCCATCAATCCATTTTAGAACGGCTGCTTCTCTAAGGAATCCCTTTCTCATTAAATTTTGCACAATGATGGGAGACAAAGGACGCTGGATATTTGAAGACAAGAAGCCAATGCAGTGGCAGAGTTTTCCCATGCGCCCGACAATTGTCACCTCCGCCACGCAAAACTCTGGATCTGCTACAACACGCACCTCGCTCCAGCCCACTGCAAAGGTTGACTCTGATTCCATTTGCAATTTGCTGTAGAAGCTCTTGATTTTTTATTAACCTCCTTCTTCTTGCGAAATCACAGTGGCTAACATGTTTGCTTCTCACCTTGAGAGTGTCGCCATGGTGCAAGAGAAGAAACGGAAATCCAGGGCCGCTACCACACCAACCAGGAGATTCAGCCGCAATGTGGTGATCGACTCCGACTACAGTGACGAAGGCGAAGGATCCGGGACACCAATGTGACATGCCGAAGCAGATTTGGAAAGCATTGCCCAAGCATTTGACGTGGGAAGCTATGAGTGGGATGTCCCACTGGATCTCACGGGAATCCCAGGACCATTGCAAGCATCCATGGTAAAGGTAGCTCCAGCAATTGTTGGCCGCGAAGCTGAGTACGATGCGGAATTCTTCAATGAGAAGGTTGGTAATCGATTTGATGTTACTTCACTTGCTGTAGCTTCCTATCAATCTATTTGAAGTCTTTTTCAGCTTGCCGCATGAGTTTGTTTGAATTTGAGTTGTACCGAAATTGATAGTTGAAGCTTGTATGACATTCTATTTGAAGTCTTTTTCAGCTCGCTCTCCAAGTTTTTTTTGAATTTGATTTTACTTCGTATGCCGAAGCTTGTGGTCCAGCTTGTTTCAATGAGACTTGTTTCATTTGCAGGTTGGCTTTTTTTTTTTTCCATAAGTCCACTGTTTCAGTTTGAATTGGACAATTGAAAGTTCATGCTTGCGGTCCAGTTTGTGTCAAGACGCTTTCAGCTTGCTCAAGCCATTTTGCTTGTATTTGCTTTTTCTTCATTTGCTAAAGCTTGCGGCCCATACTATTTCTAGTTTCTTTTAGCTTATTCTCCACTTTGTTTGAATTTGATTTTACTCTAAATTGCCGAATCTTGCGGTCCAGCTTGTTTCAATGAGATTTTTTATTTTTTTCAGATTGGCTTGTGCAACAAAGGTGCCATGGTCGACGACGTTGGATCTGTTTACCCGCACATTTTGGACAGTGACATCACCAAGATTTGGAGGGTTGGAAATCAAGCAAACCGTTTTGAGATTATCAACTGCACCGACAAGGAGCAGGCTCGGTTATTCAGCAAACACTGCTACAAATTCTATGGACACAGCCCCGACAACAAGTACTACTCCATGCGGTTTTTGAAGGGTGCCTTTGCGACATTTGTGCACGGATTGGAGGTCAACTGGGTGGCTGAAGCACTGCATTGTCGGAGCAGACGCATCGCCACGGCATTGAAGAACCCCCGCAAGCTTGGCCCCATCGCACTCCGCCGCCAAGTTGAGGGCCTATGCGGCATCATCCGAAGCTTGTCCAGAGCATCTCCATCTCTACCGACACTGGAAACCTTGGTCGATGCAGCGGAAATGGCGGCACAGCTTGCGGTAGCAGGTGGGATATCCGCATCGGAGGGGCTTCGTGCACTTCAAAAGGAGAAGGATGACGCTGAGGTAGTTATGGGAAGGTTCAAGGATTTAGCGGATGCCGAAGCAGCGGCTGCCGCGGCCTTGTTGGAGCAGAAAAGGCTCTTCCAATCAAGGACTCTAGCGGATTACAAGGCCCAGGTGGAAGTGGTTTGGTCCACCTCCGAAAAACTCGCTGATTTGCAAGAGGCCGTGATGACAGCTCGATTTACCATCGACCGTCCTGCTGAGGAGAATGTGCCACTCTCCATGGCTGCCGCGGTTTTCAAGCAATCCCAGGTGGCAAGTGCTGTTGCTAATGCGGCATTCAAGAAGGCACGGATGGATAATTTGGTGTTGCGTCCCAAGTCTATGTTCTAGTACCTGCATCGACAGTTGGTACCACCGGTTGAAGTGGCAAGTTTGAAGGATTGGTGCTCGATGTGCTCAAAGAGATTCGTGGCTGGGGCTGCTGTGCTCGGATCATGTGGTTGCCTTTTCCATAACACTTGTGTTGCAGAGATGATTGATTCCAAGTGTCACCGTTGCCTCTTTTGCGACACAGATCTTGACGCATCGTGGGGTGCACAGTGGGGCGGGCAGTTGACTCCTGAGCAGGATCGTTGGATGGAGCAAACAGTGGACCTTGTCAAGCGTGTTGGAGCAACGTACCCTCCAGCTGCAAGGAACTAGATGAAAGTCGTGGTTCACTTTATATGCTGAAGCCTAGATTAGAACTCTAAGTTACTTCTAGAGCCCGTTTATCCCGGAACTCACTTTCTGTCTCCTACTGCGTGTACGTAGAATGAAGCCCCTCAAACATTGAGCATGCACATTTTGTGCCTTAATTGGTTGTTGCTAAATTTTCCGTGGAAATTGGTGACAAGTGATTCGGTAATCTCATTAAGTCAATGGAGCTTACCACTCCCGGGACTTCAAATAGCACGATGTGCTTAAAAACTTATATGGTTCTAAATATTTCAATTGCATGTGTAATTTCAGTTTGATTTGTTTCATTTGCTCAAGCTTGCTGACCAATTTGTTTCAATCTTACTTGTTTCATTTGCCTAAGCTTGCTGTCCAGATTGTTCAATTTGGTGTCGGCTTTAATTTGCTTACTATGTTCAATTTGGTGTCCACTGCTTAATTTAAAATTGAATTTTTTATGCAATCCCGAGTTTGGAACATGGAGATGCTTATTAGTTATGCATAAATCAGAATAAGAGATTTAAAGTTCTAATGTAGAATTTTTTGATTTTAATTTTATTTTAATTTTTAGGATCTCAGGTTTGTTATAAGTATGCTCAGAACATACACTATTTCGTCAAAGCCTTGGTGGCTTGGTGTTGCGAGGCTTTGGATTCAAATTGACGTAACAGCCCCAGAGTGCTGGTGCCGAGTTCGAATCCACCCTCCGACACCCACCCCACCACGCTTACACGCCCGCACAGATTGAGTGCATTTTTTTTAATTTTTTTTTAATTTTATAAATTATTTTCACTGAGGTGTTCTTTTACCGGATATGAAGATTTTGATGTAAATTGTTCTGTAGGAACTTCTTTACTATCACCATTGTTTCAATACTTAGAATTTTGTTCAACCATTAGCAGAGTCTTGTATAATTCTAAAACTAAATTAAGCAACTGAGTATCCAAGGTTCCACTAGTAGAAAAACGGTCCTTTGTGACCGCTCACATAAGCCAAAACTGGCTCGTATGGGACATATTTTGTCCATTGCGACCGTGTCGCAAAAAGCAACTTGCTTCGGACATGGAGTCATATGGGATTGGTCTAGTCAGCGTCGTGTGGGACAGTACCTGCTTGTCGCGACGGACTGGTTTGTCGACGTTACCATCTTCGTTTTCTTAACATCATGAACGACGCGATCTGTTCATTCAACCTAGATTATCTTCTGAATGTAGTGTAGCTACTCTGTACATCCTGGAAATTTCGAATGTTCGTTATGACTTGTTCATGTTCCATTGAATCACCGGCACAAACTGATTTCATATCGTCACACGTGGGCATGTTGACGAATTTGTTTCCGACCAAATGTTCTGACTGGAGTTTTTTCAGGAAGTTTTGCTTCGCGATATCACCGACATATAGTCCACAAGGTGCTGCCGTGTGCATTGTTACAGTCGACACTTGTTGTCTCTTCATTCGTGATAGTTTTAGGTTTCCGCAACCGTAATTTTTTGGTAGATTTTGATTCGTTTCAAGATGTTTCCACGTGTTCACTTTGCACAGGTAGAATTTCTTTCTTTATATTGATCAGGTTGGATTAATAATGTTGCTACACTAATTTTTACATCATGAGTATTTGTCAGAATATTAAAATAAAAAACCTGAACGCAAGAAATCACATCCATTATGCACTTTGCATCAAAACTAACTCAGTGTAACGAACATGAATCGATGATGAAGTCGCACTTACATGTTCAGTATGAAAGAGGAAAATTCAACACATCTCTTTTTCAACGTTAGATAATGCAAAAAAAAAATAATTTGAGTACATAATAGATTGTCACGGTCCACATACAGTACAGTTAAAGAACTTCAGAAGCTTACACATCCTCTCTGCCTACTGTGTCTTACATCGATAATCATAAATTCTAGGCGCACATTACAATCTATGACTTTATTTCCCCGTAAAACCAAACCGTGGAACTTAAAACTCCGCATCAACATATGTACCTCTCCTTAGCTTTGTATATTCCGTAGTATTGCTCTGTCTCCTCTACGAATCATTTCCAAACCTGTTCATGCATTCAGTAGTTAGAAATTCTCGAAGGTCTATTCTCAAAAGCTAGCTACATGGTATATTCCAGAGGAACTGCGTGATCGGGAACAGACGTCCATTTAGTATAGTGAGGACCTTGTGATATTTACAATTGAATAAGTTGTAGAAGAAAGAGAAAAACACAAAATGAAAAACCTCTGAAACAAGAAGAATAAACAGGACAGCTACGTGAACTCTCGTATGAAAAAACATCTATAATTACCATACCCTCGGCTCCTTCATGTAATTGGATCAAGGAGGTGTATGGCTACCTTGTATCATGGAACTACATTCAAGTATCCACCCAAAACGTGTATAACAACAATCACCTAGGCTACTACGGCGTGAAAGTTACCTGAGGATGGTCAGAAGTTTTGTGATTCGCAAAAGTCCATAAAATCTACAAATCCAGACATAGTACACAGTAAGCTCTAAGTTCCAACAACCATAAAACAATTCAGTGAGCATGACAGTCATCATATACAAATCTGATATCCGGAACTCCTACCACGTTGCAAAGCAACTCTTGAATATCGACCAACAAGATCTGAACATTTTGAGAACACTGCACATCCGATTATGTCGTCACGTATAGCATCAACTTTTACAATTCGAGCAAAATACACATCATGTTAGCTGTATCAAATCGCATTGTGTTTATAGTCCATATTAGTCTCGAAAGAAATCTTGCGGGCAAATACTCAGATAGTAAGTATATTCATGAGAATTGTTTCGTCATTTACCTAAAACACTGTTGACAAAAACTCACCACCCCACATTCATCTGCTACAATTTATAATCCAAACGTTAGTCCAACGTTTTCAAAACATACTCTTTTCTTAATCGGTATTCTGCACGCATCTACGGAAGCCATGGTTCCAAGATGAACTATATACTCTTGTTTGGGCATTATCTCTGAGACTGCGCTTATTCTCCCAACCCGCAAGAACAGCGATTAAAAACATAGCTGCAAGTCCAAGAAGTATATTTCGCACTGGTACAAGGTATGTTGATAAACGAATATACACAATACAGCAATAACAAACCCATGTTCAAACCAATTCTTACTGTACATATGGGATTTCTCTGAAGGCAACTGTACCTTTGACGAAGTGCAACCACATGTTTCTGCTTCCACAGTGCTACTCCATTCAGCGTGTCACCCAGTTCGAATTGATCTGCCGGTTCGTGCGGATGCATTAATGGAAATTTTTGTGTCGAACACCTCCATCACATCAATTCGGAGCCACCCGGAAGCTACCGGTTTCAAATGGAACAAGTCCCTGTCCATGCCGCTGATCTCACCAATGGCTACCTTCTTTGTATGATCTTCAGAGTCCAGTAATACCACTTTCTCTAATTTCTGAAACTGCGTCTGATCAGTCATATCAACCAAGGAGGTTAGAGGACAGCAGCATCTATACTATTTTCAAAAAGATATATATATAGAAATACTTACTGTGTTTGGTGCTAAATTTGTAACCTACCTTTTCCATAACCCTTTCCAATGCATGTACAACGAAGTCTTTTTTCCGGGACGTTTTTTGAGGGATTCCTATATCCGCAACCCAGTCACTTGCAGATGGTTCTAACACCTGTACTTAGCAGAAACCGCAAATGAAAGGCGTGTTCATTCATCGTCCTAATACTACAGGACCAGAGGTAATCACAAGACGGATGAACTATAGTATGTGAACAAAGTCGGAACATTCTCTGATATTGCTAAACACAGCATTTAAGACTGTTTGCGTATATTATCAGAAGTTCTCAAAATCATCAAACGATCACAGTCATGGACTCTTCCAAACACAACTTCAAGTTGCAATGTTAGAGTAAAGAGTCTCAAACACAATATCCTAGACTAACCGGTTCAGGAGCCTGTTCACACTGACCTGTGTCTCCTCTACATCAACGTCAACATATTCGGTACCACCTGGTTTTTTGCGATTATTCTTCTTCGTGCTTGATGGCTTCTTCCGAGGGTGCTTTGATGTTGTTGCTGTGTTGGTGCTTCCTCCTGCCTTCGCGACAGCAGTGGAAGTGCGAGTGATGATTCTCGTGGTGTCGCATTTGCGTGTCACTGTCGTCACCTGGGGGGGCGACGAAACTCCCGCTTTCTCCAACAGAGGTTTTCCTCCGGAAACAGTCGCTTTCTCCGTGCCGCTGCCATTACGTCTCCCCTCTTCATCTGTGCCTCTCTCCCTCGCTTCCACATCGATCCCCTTGTTCATTACCTGACTACACAAATCAAGAACAGTAGCCAGAGGGCCAGTAGTTTGCTCAGTTTGTTTTTCTTGGGTTCTAGTATTTGATATGCTTACTTGTTCTCCTGTATGAGCTTCTCCTGCGCTTCGACTACCTGCATTTCTGTCAACCTCTTGAACATCTGCAGGCAACCCTTTGACGTTGTCTCCAGGATGATCAATGTCGGTCAGAGCCGCAGGTGGAAAACCAGAAATCTGAGAAGGACTCGCCCCGTTCATTGGTTTCGCAAGCCCGGATAATTTGCCACCCGCGGTTCGTCCTCGTACATCTGATGTTCCGTCATCTCCAACGCTCCCTGCTGCATCTGCGCATGGCTGCCTAGCATCAGGTAAGTCCACGTTCAACCCTTTTACAATATGCATCAGGATGTTCTCCATTCGGCTCATAGAGTCATTGTTCTTCACCTTTGCTTCGATTGCCAGCGACAGTTTGACGTCTAATACCCTCATTGACTCTTCCTGTTCTTTTGCGTTTTTCTCCAACAACGCAAGCTTGGTCAATGACGCACGAGTTCCTCCCTGCTGAATATGGCAATACACTCCAACACAACTATGTGAAAGGCTTATTTTCAATAGATTTATTGCACTCCATTTCGAGACATGTTCGGCTGTAATTTCAAAACAATGCTATTATGCTGTAGGGTTTAATGAACAATTATGCAAGCATAAACTAACACGGATCTACACAAAACGATTCCACATATATTTTCATTATGTATAAAAATTCTAAGTTACATATTTTACAATGTTCTCTTAAAAATACTTACAGCCAGTATTTTGGGGAAGTGGTGCTCACCGTCCGGCATTGGGTACTTCCTCTCTCTATATCTTCCGCCACATTTGATATTCCGAGGCTGCTATTCCGCTTTCTCTTCTGAGTGCATGACCAGTACACACAACTTTGTAATAAGTCTGCACAATACCATTGATGTTCAATGCATTGCAAACAGAAGACACTGTCGTACCTATCCATCGTATCTACTGAATCACCAAATACTCACCAACACTGCCGCTTTCCCTGCGTACCCATTACGGCCGGTGCGGTTAATGTTTTTCACCTTGGACCTAGCATATCGCATGTCCTCTGATTTATCCTCTGTCGACGGCATCTCCCAATACTGCTTCAGATTTTCCCACTGGTCCTGTTGTATGTGAGGAGGGCACTTTATTCCATTTGGATCTCTCCTGGGATTCTCTTTCTCCTTGACGTACAGATCCTTCAAGCGCGCTCTCTCCTTTGTTATCCAGTTTGATATGTGCTTGTGATAACCCTCTTTATCAAGCGTGTTGTCTACAAACTCAAAGTCTTCATCCAGCGCATTCCTTAAATTCCTCTGTCCATCAGGGTCCTGTTTGCCATAGTTTATGCAACTAATGTCAAGCATGCTGGGAACATACTGCCTTAACGCTACTTCCCAAAAAGACTTACCAATAGATGCTCCGTCGACTTCACCACCTTCGTTCAATACGACTAAATATGGTTTAAGACCTCGATCCCTGCGCTCCTTTGCCAGTTGCAACATCTGCTTTCGGAAGGCTCTCCGAGACGCTCGTGCTATTGACTCCACCTTCCTTGTGTCCTCATTTCGCATTTCATTTTCAAGAACACCACCGGCTTCACCCACATTGGCCCCGTTATGAGTTGGAGCAGCATCACTGGTGTTGTGCGTACCTGGCCACTGTGATTCAAAGCTCGGCCGAGTCATGGGAACAAAACCACTAAAATGATTTTCAACCATGGGACTAGAAGAACCTCCTGCTGGACGCCCAACCCCTGTAGAACCTATCCACTGCTGCGAATTCACATGCTGTTGCTGGAGTATTTGGGGGTGTGGCGGATTAGGTATCCATGGAGGTGGACCTTGCGGAGGAGGAGGCATTGACCAAGGTGTGGACTGCGGGACAGGTGGAGCTGCGCCATTCCACGGTACTTGTGTCGGAGGGTAGCTCCATGACGGATTCCACATCCACCCTTGCGAAGTGTACTGCCATTGTCCTGCCAGTGGCGTCTGCATGCGAGATGAATCAATACCTTGAGAGGTTGCCGGCGCTTGGGATGCAGTTGGAGAATCTGTGGACCCACGTCTAGGGGCGTTGAAAGCAGGGTTCGTCGCCCATGGGGATACTGCTTCTGGTGACGGCTTCATCTGATGATTTGCCTTCCTATGTAGAGATTGCAAGTCTGACTCTTTTCTATGAGACGCGTCCTGGTAAAATCCATTGTGTTCTTTGGAACCTGTAATGGCATGAACACACCTTCTTATAATGAAAATATCAAATGATAGTGAAATTCCACAGGGAATGTCTAAAAGCTGGCCAGACAAAACGCCACCAAAGTGTACACAGTACTGCAGTATAGCCTAAACCCTAACCCCATAGACACTTCAGCTATTTCATCATCGTAACTACGTATACAGAAAAGGTTATGTGCGGATTAATTGCTCTATTGACTCACTGTATTGTGCGTATGTCATTAGATTATGAACTATGTTACAAATTAGAAACAACCACATGGACAACATCACAGAGTCGTGCACCTTCACTACACTCTGTTACATATTAGGGTTCCAACCAACAGTAATCCATAAACACTCATCTGAAATCATTCATGACAGGATTCTTCGCGATAATATTTTGTATTGCCCTACGAGTTCACGCAGGAAATCCTGGACTCTAAAACCATGAAATTATGGTCGGAGCGTACCTGGGGTAGAATTGCGATCCGTTTGATGGCGCTCTTGGTCCGACGACGCAGTGGTTGAGGTCATTGTTTTCCCCACCTGAGTTGCAGATGAACTTGTTCTCCCATCTCCTTGCAACCTCGAGCTCCTACGCGGCAAGCTATCATCTTTGGGAGCTGATGACTTCGTTTCCTCAATACTGCTACGCCTTGGGGGGCGGTAGGAGTCACGCCTGAAAACCCCAATCCCAATAAGTCGCACCCACAAGACTCTATATGTCCTGTCCTATAATATCACGATAAAATTACCATCTTCGGCAGTGGTTGTGACTACTGTGGAAACGTGAAAGACTGCACATTGATGAATCTACGCCGCCTATAGCGGCACGTGGCAGTGGAGCGAACTGATGTTTCGCAATTAGGGTGAGCATCAATACGACTTACAAAGTTTTAGCTGCCTCCTCAAGTGGAAGCATTCTGGCGCGCAACTCCGCCACCTTGAGGTCCCGCTGTTGCAGGTACTCATTTTCCTCCTCCTCCTCTTCGCCCACATCTGTGCCTGACCTGTAACTTCTGAAGGAATCGTCTCGGTTTGAGTCTGAGTCTGTCATAATGTATGCACCCAACCTAGAGATGTGATGAGGGCAAAGTCCGACTAAGACAGGCAGGGTTTCCTTTTTTCAAAAACTACGTCAATTAGGACCTCCGACCTGGTTACAATTTGACAGTACTACATTTCACCTCTAGTCGTCCACACCTTGACCTCGTGAGTACTCTACACTTCTTAACCTACCGCAAGAGGAAAACGTGAAACTACTCGTCTGAGTTTTGGACATTGGAAACTGTGCCTTGAGCGCATGCATGCTCCTTCTGTTTCGTTCCTTTTCACCGTCCTGCGTTCACTTTTTTGTCACACTTTTCACTTTTCGTTATCTTTACATTCACCTTTCTTCCTAATGGTTTTTCATTTTCACATAAGGACTCTTACGTCTTTTGGAAATGATCATAGTTTTGGCTCTGCAATATAACTCAAATCGCGTTGTACCTGACTAGTTGGAGAGCTTCGACTACAACTATTTTTGGAGATCTGTTGCAGGCATGTCTAGAAGGTACGTAGGTATTGCAAATTTGCATTCTTATCAAAGATGAGATTCTCCTCGGTTTGCTCGTCAGTTCTTCCTAATTTCCCTAATTCATTCGGTTAAGTATGAAAGTTTTTGTTTGCAATGTAGGCATCCCCTCAGAGAGTACCCATTGTGAAGGGGAGTGGAGAGAGTAATGGAACAGGCCCGGCTCTCGTTGGACCACCCCGTACGGCAGAGACATCGGGACGATCGAATTTTCAGACGGGAATGTATGCGATATCTTATGTATGGCCTTCGGAAGATGCCATGTCCTTGCATGGATTGCAACGGCAAAGTGACTATGAAGCTGAAGAAAGTTCGAGCGCACCTAATGCGAAACGGACGGCATCCACGGTATCGAGTCTGGAAGGGTCCTGGGGATTACGACTCTTCCGATGCCGAGTGGGAGAGCGCAGCAAGAACTCAGCCCATGCACCCTAACCGTGATGAAGGTATGAATTTGAGGCCATTGATCCAGAACAGGTTTGAGCGAGAGCACGTGGATATAGAGGACAGAGTGGTGGACGTAATTCTCAGAAAATTGGACGATGTAGACGACATGAATACAGAAAACAAACACCTTGGTGACGGCAACATGGAGGACGGCCACCAACAGCGGAATCCACGGGGACAGTTTCAGGGCAATGATCAACCGCGTCCACCGGGTGAACATAGGGATGATGAAACATTCGACCCGGCCGCAATGGAGGAGGCTATCCGCGACCTTTATGAAGGTGCACCTTCCACTCAGTTGGGTGCGATGATTTTCCTGAAGAACCTATTCTCCGTTCACAGTACAACATCGAGGTTCGTTGAGGACTTACTTGCAGGTTTGCACAAATACTTTTTACCTGGAAACAATTCTCTTCCAAAGACAAAGTACGGTCTTACAAACCTTCTCGGCAGGTTCGGATTAGACTTCGTCAACATTGACGCCTGCATCAGAGGATGCGTTCTTTTTCAAAAGAACAAGGCGGGGATTGATCTATCTGGACTTGATCACTGCCCTCGTTGCCTGGAGCCACGGTTTAGAGATATGAGGCGCCGCATATGTCCTCGCAAAATTCTTTGTCAGTTCCCAGTCATACCGCACTTGCAGAGGACTTATAGGTCCCCGTCACTATCTGAACTCTAGCTTTGGCATGAGGAGCATAAGAGCACCGATGGAAAGGTGCGGTTTCCTGCAGATTGTAAAGCGTGGAAGATAGCAGCCAAAAGACTCCCGCGTGTTTTCCCAGAATTGCCTGATTTTCACAGTGACCCGAAGAATGTGACGCTGGCTGTAAGTGCAGACGACATGACCCCCTTCAAACTATATAGATCATCTTGGTCTACAACCCCGGTCCTTCTTTTCAACTACAACATACCCCCGTGGTTAGCTACAAAGAAGTTTTTTGTGATTCTAGCGTTGCTTATTCCTGGGAAAGAGGCCTGCAAGGATGATTCATTTGATGTGTACATTGAGCCTTTGGTAGAAGAGTTGCTGGATTTGTGGGAGGGTGTACCAGCTTATAATGCTCACCCAGATGCAATGATCCGCCAATTCACATTGAAGGTGATGGTTCTTTGGACAATCCATGACATTGATAATACATTCGGTTATTATCGTTGCATACATTCGGTTACATACATTGCATCAAATTCAATGAGTTTTCCGACTCTCGCTAACCTGTTGTCTCCTACTATTTTTCTCACAACATTTGGAGATTCGAAATACAATTGATGTGATGCATTCAGAAAAAAACCTTGCCGACAATATATTGCGAACAATATCTGGAGACAAGGATACTGTTCAGGTGCGGAGAGATATGCAACGCATGAAATTGGAACAAAGGAGACATCTATTTCTACAACAACATCCACGACGACCAGGTAGGATGATCAAACCAAGCGCTCCCTATGTCTTAACTCCTGCAGAAGTTGACAAATTCTGTACTACATTGGAGGGACTTAAGACTCCTTCCAAATATATGGGTGCCAATTTAGCGGACAACATTCGTAAGAGGAAATGGGGATCTCTTAAATGTCACGATTTCCATAAGTTGATGCAAGGTTTGCTTCCTCTTGCACTGAGAGGTCTCTTCCAACCAATTCCAAGACTGGCTATTATGAGAATATGCAGGGTGTTTAGGCGTATTTGTTGCAAAATATGGGATCCAACTGAAATTGATTCGCTAAGAAGAGACGTCGCAGTTACATCTTGTTTGTTGGAAATTGTTTTTCCACGATCCTTTTTCAATGTAATGACTCATTTCCCACTAGAATTAGTTGAACAGTTGGATCTATGTGGACCGGTATCTAATAGGTGGATGTACCCGGTAGAACGTTTTAATAAGACTCTTAAGAAATATGTGAAAAACATGGCCCGACCAGAAGGGTCTATTGCGAGAGGTTATGTACAAGACCAATGTAATGGATTCGTCACCGAGTACCTGCATGGCGTAAAGGCAGTTACAAGCTGACTGTGGGATCCGGATGATGATGACGAAGACACTTATGAGAAGCTCAAAGGAGCATCCACGCCGTGGGAGTTTACAGAGACGTTAAGGGGAGTCGCTCACAATTACGTGATTCGAAATTCAACTGTACTGTCGCCAATTTTCCGGTAAGTGTGCACATTGAACCAGTCATGAAATTTTTGGTATGCACGTTATCGGCTATGAAGAAATCAGGCGCACCAAAAGGATTTCAAACTATCGTAATGGTCATTTATTCGTATGTTTGAATACACATACTCTGGTATCAGGCCATTCCATTTGGAAACATAACGACATATTTACTAACCTCAAGTCAATCCCGATTCAGCTCGCAGCCCATATGTGAGGGAAGAATTTGTGATTAGCATAGTAATGTTTCAAGATTGAGTGAATTCCTATCAACAATATACAATGGTCGTCTCAACCCGGGATAATGATCTCTTCGCTAGTCACACCTACAGTCCAGTGAAGTCCTTATCAATACAAGGTTTCGGGATATTTCTTGAGAAGTGGAGATATCTTCCAGTTTTTTCACGAAGTTTCCAAATGCAGCTTTTAAAACTGTTGCATGAGTCACCGAAGACTCTGGTTTCATCGAAATGTGATTTCCCGCCACGTCTGATCTTGGTAGCCATGAAACACTTATGTATACTATTTTGGCATGGGTTCATCAACTACATTCCCACTCTCCGTCATTACATGGTTCGTTCACAAAGTGCCGTGAAACAATAGAGTTAGTGCACAGTTTGATTGTGGGTATTTATTGAGTAGATATTCAGTAGCCTGAACGAAGCGCAGAAAGGCAAGCCAGGAGCAGTTCCATGGCTACCAAGAGAGGGGAAGATCAAGAGGTAAATGTAGGCTGTGTAATCGTACACTCAGAAGAGCATTGTAAACCAGAAATACATCAAAGCGAGAGCAGTGACACTCGTGAGGATTGCCGTGTTCCCGTAGATGACAATATGCCGAAATAGAGGTCTGATGTCTCAGATTCCAGGAGGGGAGAAACTCTTGTCACCGACATGCATGTACGGGTAGATGACATTGCACAAGAAAATTCTCTGGACAAGTCACAGCGTCATAGGGGACTGCAAGGACGAAGACTAAAAGCTCCTTCTTTCAAAAGGAGAAAACGTTGTTCTGAACCAGGCACTCCAAGCGATTCCGATTCATCCGACACCAAGGAGCGTCGTAGACAGAATGTTACTCTGGCGGATTGGCCTGCTTGGAAAGTGAAGAAAGCAAGATTAGAGGTTGCTTCTTTGCGCAGGGTCGAGGAAGACGCTCCCATTGCCGATAGCGACAGTCCTAGCCCGAAACATCCTGTTTGACAAGGAACAACAAATCATGCATCAGGTGTGTGATGCACGAGATGTAAGTATTTTTTGACATGCAAGATTCTTAGTGTAAATTATGTATTCATTTCTGAGACGGGATTGGAGATTTTAGGTGATAACTGTTTTGAAGGGTATTTTGATTTTTATCACGTTTCCAACGGATGCAAGAATTTCCGATACCACTATCGCACATCATCTATTGAAAGTTAATTAACGAAGAAGAAAATAAAAATAAAAAAAACATTCCACCCTGCACCATTTGCTACAGAGGCTTATAGGCACCGCAAGCATTTCGTAACCGTTTTCGAAATTGCACAGGGTTTGTACAGGAAGTCCGAGGCAATTGCGTGTTTTGCAATTTAAAGGCGATGAAGAGAGTATACAAAGCGTTGTCTCCTACGAGTTCTTGATCAGTTGGAGGACAGTTTATGATTTCTAGCCAGAAGATACAGACAATGTAATTCGCTATTTGTGACCCAGTGTTGACGCATTTGCTTTAGAATATCAGAGAGTGTTTTTGTTAATTGCTTTTGTTGTTTGTTCACGTATCGTCTCGCTACTAAATCTTTTTAGAGAAGTCATCATGTGTATTCTCAAGATATAACGTCTCCAAGTTTTTCTTGTCTATGACTATCTCTATGATTAGTGTTGCATTGGCCAATCCAACAGCCTATGGTTGCTGGGTTTATTCCTGCTCCCATATTTCGTTATCTGTATGTATTACCATCAGATAACGGAACTTGCTGGGCTTCAATGGAGAGTTGAATACATTTCAATTTTCACCACAGCTGTGTTTTTAGTTATCACATCAAACGTATGCTTTGATGTTTTACCACCTTCTGTTGGTAGAGTCGTAGGTTTGTTTGTTGCGACAATAGGTGCCAGATTGACATTAGCGTTGTCCATGCAATCTACCTTAACGATTTATTTCTGACCAGATGTTGGTTCAACTTGGTTGGAAGTTACATATGCCTAGGTTATGGTTTGTTATCTTCGCTTAATCAGATTCTGTGAAGATGCTGCGATACCTGTGCATGCATTAGAGATACAGTTGTTCATATCATGGAAACCAAGTCTTCATGGTTTCGTTGTTTCTGGCATGGCGGAGTATGTGCTGGTACTTCTGCTTTCTCACCCCCTGTGAGTTTGCAAATCTTTCAGTCAATTGGACGCTGTTAATCTCTGAATAGGTTGTTAACCAGGCTAGAGTGTTGAGGAATTTATGAGATATACTTCATTTTTAGTATGGATGTGGACTAGGACTCTTATAACATATGTAGCTTGCAGATTAGTACATGGAGCACTATTGCGTAGACGGTTTCAGGTTTTCAAGTTTTGAGAATTATATAAGTCGACACGGAAATGTGAAGTTTTGTTTGAGTTTATTATTCAGACAATGTTGTCCACCAATTCGTGCTCATACGAAATACTTCGGATCGGCTGAACCTTCTTCTATGAAGTGTGTGTTTTGTACAGATTGATAATGGACACCTGATCAATGTCGAGGAATCCGGAAGAGCCGAGCCCTCCAATTTCCGGTTTGTCTTACAGGTAGTCATGTAATATTAGATTCGAATGTGAAAAATAAACTGGGAATGTGGTGGACAATTCAGATCCACTTTAGGCAAGAGTGTTGTTTGTTTTTTTGAGTCTCAAAATCCACAAATATGGTTGATTATACGGCATACTAATTTTTCTTACTAAGTTCTTTGAAACCGACGACTTTCACAATACAAAGAAACTGGGAATCAATTATAGTTAACGGTAATGAGGTATGAGTGTACTGCGCGGTAATGGGTCAGAGTGAACCCCTGATAAGACATTGCTTTATCAAAGTGGGTGCGGTGATGATCATGTTTTCACATGTAGTGCCCAATCCATTTGCTATGATGATTTAGCGAGTTGCCTTGTCTTGCTCCAGGGTTGTCAAGTCATGGCCGCCTTTTGCTTTCTTCTCGGGTTTGGTGTACAATAACAGTAGGAGTAGCAGACTCAGATCTTTTGTGTTCTACATAGCGGAATGTGCGTCCTCACTCAGCGTGCTAATTGTATTGGTAGTTGTTCCTGAGCGGAGATCTCGCAATATGGATGTAGAGAAGGGTTGCCTGCTTGGTTGGATGTCCGTCGTGTTCTTCAACCGGAACGCGGAGGACAAGTGGACCACCAAGCGCTGGCTCCCCAATGTCCCTCATCTAGCAAAACTGGTTCGGATTTCTAACGCATACGAGTTCATCGAGAAGTGCTACCAGGAGGTGGTTTATCTGGGACGTGCCTCGGGCTACACATTTGATGAGTTCATGCGTGATCTGGAAATGCCTGGAATTACTCGAGGCTTCTGCGCTGCGAATCCAATTAACATTGACGAACCATCAGATGATTCTTCCGATGAAATCTCTGTAGCAAGCTTCTCGAGTTCTGGTCCTTCCTCTGATAAAAGAAGTACCCATGTCGAACCATCGCACTCAAATGCTTCCGATGGAGTACCGACTGAGGCAGAAGGGAGCGCAAGAAGTGAGAGGTTCGAAACAGGGGAGGAGTGCGCCGACTACTGTGCCTGTGATGGAGCGGGGACCGCGGATTATTGTGCATGTGATTAGGTTCTATGTCGAGCGTGTTGAAATTAAGATGTGTGGAACGCAGTGTTGTATATGAGGTTAGAGTACATTCGGAAGTTTTTTTGTTTTTATTTTTCACAACATAATTCATGCAATCCACTATGTCGGGTGATACGGGTAGTCATCTTTGAAGTGTGGCTGGAGCGGTGTGATTAACGTTGCGTTGAGAACATATCGTGACTCTGGAGATAAAATTACGCATTTGGTTGTAAAAAGCAGAGTTGGCAAACTTTGTAGAGGAAACATTGAAACTCTGTTCGATTTATCTGATGTTCAGTACACATTCAGTTGATTTTCGGATTTTTTTTTGGGTTTACAAACTCCGGAGTATAAGGATACAGAAGATACTTTACCTTGTATGGATACTTTTTTTCTGATCAGCCAATATTGTTTGTGGCATTGTGATGTTGATCGTGGAAGTCAGATGCTTTCACTGAGAGCCTATGTCGGGGCAATTGTGAAGGGCTCGTACTTCTCTTAATACAAATGCTTATTCCTGGGGGGTTTAATGACTTGAATTCGCATATCTCCGTCTGTAATAGATCTTCTGTCTCCGATGTTGCTCGCCGTATATTGTTGATTGTCGGAGGCTGATACGTGTGCTGTGAGCTTCTCTCGCTGAAGGTTTGAGGTGTTCATGCCTTTTTCAATATAAAAGTGCTTGCAGGGTATTGTTGCGATCTATTGTGACATGTATCTGTATATGAGGATTTATTAGGATACTGTGATATTGCATTCAATGTGGAGTCGTCGTGTCTCTCCGACTTGGTTGGGGAGTATGTGTCGGAAAGTAAGTGTTGTTAGTGTAATGCCTTCATGATTAGCTTATCTGTTGTGATGATTATCTACAATTAGTGCTTGAGGGTTGCCGTGTTTTGAATTTCCTGAATCTGATATTGACATGTTGTTTGTATATGATGGTTGTCTGTAGTAAAACTGAGTACGGTGAATAGACACCTTGGGATGACAACTGCGGCATGTGATGGTCTGGGGTGGTATGGGAGAATTGCTAATTGATTATTGACCTGATGTTCTGTTACTTGCGTGTTTATGTGGCAGTCCAGAGGTTTTAATATATGCCTAGTCGGGTATTCCATGTGGTGTATATGCTATCTTCCATGTGGTGTTTTCGATGTAGTATTTTAGTTGAGTCTTCCATGTGGTGTCTTCGATATAGCTTCAGACTGTTGTTGCTGGCGTGTGGGTTTTAGTGGGGTGGTTGAGAAGCAGACATGGACTCAGAGAAGGGGGCGCTATTATCTTGGTTGGGATTAGTGTTTATAGAGCGCGGTGCCGTTGACAACCAGAACCCTAGGCCATGGCTGCCACATTTGCCGAATCTTGCGAATGTTCTACAGAGCTCTGATACATTTGTGCTTACGGAACAGTGCAATCGTGAGATCCGTCTACTAGGCAGTGCTGCGAACTTGACATTTACAGAGTATTTGGCAAACTATCACACGCCTGTACAACACGTTGGTTCAGCCGCTAATCCCATTGTCGTAGATGAGTATAACGATGCCACTTCTGTGTTAGATTCTTCCCCCACCTCACTGTTCTACACTAAGTCCATCACGACTGAGTCTACGGGGTTTCGTGTGGTCGTGTCGCAGGGAGCTGATAGCGAGCAAGAGGGAGAGGTGAACTCTGCGAAAGGTCCAAGGTGTCCCGCAGGTGCTCGTAGAGGTTGCCGGTCGCTGTCTGTGGACGAACAGCTGGATGAGTTAGCTCTCGAGAGCTTGGTGCTGTCGGACGTGGATGAGGAGTCAGTGCCAGAAGACTATGTGGATTCTAAGGGTCGTGGAGCGGTTACGAGACCTGGAGACATTGAAGATGAATCGTTGCAATTGACTGAAATGTTGGCGACTATGACAATCCAGCACTCTACTGATGCTGCTCTTGGTGGACAAGGTTCAGGTGGCCATGATCCTGATTCGCACATGTATTCTCGTCCTCGTCGCGACTAAGAGGTTCTGTGTGTAGTTGCGATGGACATCTTATGCAGTAATTTCGCCCAGTTTTGTGATCACATTCTGAAGAACGTACATATGCAGGGAGTAGTTCATAGTATGCACGGAATGTAGTGAGATAAATATTAGGTTTTGAAGATGATCAGTACTTTGAAGAAGATAAGATTCAAGTTTTGGTCTGATGACACCAGATATGGAGAGGCTATGGTGTGATATTTTGGGAGTTTAGACTTATTGATCAAATGCCAAGATAATCTTGTTACTTTTAAAAATTGAGAACACTGTGTTACTGATATGTAATTTGATGAGTCTGTACTGGTTGAATGTGTGATGTGTGATGTGTGATTAATTTGAAATTTGAAACAGTTGGCTTGTCGTTGCAGTGAAGTCGTTCCGGGGGTGGTGACATGGAGAGTTGTCCAAGCTGTGACTGAAATAGAGTGTGAAATATCTCCTGCTCTGCTTGGTCAAATCTAGCATCTCTCTTGCTCACAGTCTGCACAGCTCTCTGTGTCTTTCTCCCCAGATCGAGCCAAAGCGGCTGGAGAAAAAAAAAATATTACTTGTTTCTTTATTGTTTGGAGTTATCGTCTTGCAGGTTGCTCCAACTTTATCCTGGTTGAGTTAGATATTCTGGTTGGGGTTTTACGATCTTCTAGACTTGGTTAGACTGTTGTAACCTAATTTTGTTGTTCGCTTCTCTTAAGTTTAGGAGATAAGATTATAGATGTGTCTTGACGTTGAGTACTTAACTCTAATAATAACAGAAAATTTACCAGAAGTTCCTTGATGGAAAATGTATTTTGAACTTTTGAGGTTGCAACTTGTGGTGCTCTAGGTTGGAATTCATGTTATCTGCGTTCTGGCTTTTGTGGTGAATATGTATAGTACTGGCAAATGAACTAACTAGTTATAAGGAAATTAATCTTTTGTTTCTAAGATGAACTACCATTTGAACAATCACCTGAACCAGTTCCCAACTGAACATTTTGTCGACTACGCAGTACGCTTAAAATCTATAACCGGTGGTACTTATAGAAATGTATACGAGCAGAACATGTTCCAATAACTAAAAAAACATATTTGTTAATGGGAGTAAGATGAACATGTCACAAAAATCTACGAGTATTGAATCCTGCACATGACGATGCAGTCCGTTATGATGAGTGTCTTGAAAACATGTCTGAAATGATAGAGTCATACTGGACAACAATTGCCACGTGAGTCGTCATAGTGCTGTGAATCTCCCTTGCGCCATTTCCCAGTCATATGGGACCACATCAGATTCAGCTGCTCATCATCCCGGACCGCGATTTCTACTAGTGCTCTTTCCAGAAGTATCTTTATATTTCAAAGTCTAATGTCTTTCTTTTCCAAAGAACACAGTGTATGTTTCAGTAGTTTATTATCTTCAGATACCATTCAATCTGCTACAGATTTCTAAATTCATTATACTTGTGAATTAAATCCTGCTACTTTGTTACTTCTTCATTCACAATTAATCATTTTTTCCCCAGTTTCTAGCCCATTTAGTCGTAATCTTTTTTCAAGGCACATAACTCAATCTAATCAGAACAACTAAAAAAAAAAAAAAAAACACTGAAGCACTTCAAAGGTCAAAACAGTTTTCATAATTGCTGAAATTTGAAGGAAACATTGAAGTGCACGTGCATCATTTGTGGATGGATGAAAACTAGATGACTAAAAATTGAAGTTTCAGTGAAACATGAATCAGAACTAATCCTTCCTTAATCGGCTTGCACAGAACTCAATCCAATTTGAAGCATCTAAACCATAGGACGCTGAAGCATGGCAAGGATGAAAAAACATTAAAGTGACCTTAACTTTTGTGAACGATAAACGAATGAATGAAGAAGCTAGATTCCGTGAAACATGAATAAGAAAGAACACACCTCCAATCAGTGTGAACAGAACTGAACCCAATTAGAACCAAATAAAAAAATAAAATAAAGCACTGAAGCATGGAGGCTCGGTCAAAACAGTTTTCGTAATTACTGAAATTTGAAGGAAACATTCATATGTTATCTTTTAAAGGTGGATGAAAAATGGATGAATGAAAATTGGAGTTTCAGTTGAACATGAATATGAACTAATTCCACCTTAATCACTGTGCGAGATATAGCTCCCCAGTTAGAACCAAATAAAAAATAAGGCACTGAAGCATGGCAAGGGTGAAAACGGTATTCGTTATTATGAAACTTGTAAGAAACATATAACGGTGACCTTTTCTTTTATGGATGGAGGTAAAACGAAAGAATGAAAAATGAAGTTATGTGAAACATGAATCAAAACTAATCCTTCCTTAATCGGCTTGTACATAACTCAATCCAATTTGAAGCAAATAAAAAAAATAGACACTAAAGCATGGCAAGGGTCAAAACAATTTTCGTAATTATTGAAATTTGAAGGAAACATTCATATGTTATCTTTGATGGGTGGATGAAAAATAGATGAATAAAAAATCGAGTTTTAGTAGAACATGGATAAGAACTAATTCCACCTTAATCACTGTGCGAGATATAGCTCCTCAATTAGAATTAAATAACAGAAAAAGGCACTGAAGCATGGCAAGGGTGAAATGGTATCCGTAAATATGAAATTTGAAAGCAACATGGAAGAGAACTTATCTTTTGCGGATGAAAAATGGATGAATGACAAATGAATTTTCAGTCAAACATGAATAAAAACTAATTCTTCCTTAATCATTGTGCCCAGAACTAACCCTAATTAGAACCATATTAAAAATGAAAGTAGTGCAACATTGCAAGAGTTGAAAACAATATTCACAATGATAGAAAATTGAAGGAAACATTGAAGTGAACTTATCTTTTATGAGTGGATGAAAAATGAGATGAGAAATGAAGTTTCAGTAAAACGTGAATAATAATTAATTCTTCCTTAATGATCTCTTCATTTTTTGTTCTGGAATTATGTATTTACCTTTCCTGGGCTTCAATTTTTGTTCTTTCATTTATTATTTACTTTTATGCCTTTTGTTTTATATTTTATGGCTACTTTCCGTTTTTTTCATGTCCTTATTTATCACCAATTGACTTAAATAAAGGCTCCAACATGGCAATAAGCGTCCACCCCCCATCCATTTTCCAAGCTACCGAGGCTACCCATTTTCCTCTCGCTATCGACCCATCCATCCAGCTCTACCTGTGACTGATTCAGACTTCCAAGTTCCCACGAATAATCTCAGAGCCCATGGACCACATCTTTGTTGAAGCATCCTCATCCTACGTCAGTTACTAACTTCATTTCTCATGTAATGGTACTACTCACTATTTCCCTACAGTAGTGTGACTTCATGTAGACTCAAACCTCCCCTCCCCATGCAATGAAGATCATGTAAATATTTGCCATGACACCACACCGTCAAGTCCCACTAATTTCACACCATGTAAATATTTGCCATGATACCAAACCGTCGAGTCCCACTAATTCCACACTTGGTATTGGCAGTGATGGAACATTGGTGGCCATGTCCGTCTCTCCACAACACCTTTATGCTTAATCGCCATGTCTGGGTTTTGCTTCAGCCTCATAGTCTGAGCAGGTTCACTTTGCATCTTGCTTGATTGCTTGGCATGCCCCTTGATTTTTCTGTTTATGTTGCCGCTTGTTGTCACAGATTCACCTAAGCTCACAGAAGTGTCACTCTTACCTTGGATTTCTCTGTTTTCTTGCTCCGATGACGTTGCGTTCCAAGCAGATGGCGAAGCGCACCAAGCGGAAGCCAAGCTGCAGTCCACCCCCGACTCGTCATGGTGCTCCATCACAGTATGCTTCCGATGACTCCTCTTCGGAGGGCAGTAACATCGAGTCATCGAATGGGCGGGCAGTGACAATGGAGGAGTTTGATGAACCGTTTGATTTGTCTGGAATCCTCCCCGAACTTCGTCAACGCATGCTGGCTGCAGCACCAATGCTGCTTGGGCGTGACGCGCATTACGACCCTGAGTTCTTCATGTCTCAGGTGGGCCTCTGCGCCGAAGGTCCATTGCTGAAACATTTGCCGAAGGCCTATCCCTTCATCACCGAAGAGGAGATTGTAGCCGTGTGGAGGCCAGGTGGTCAACCACACCGGTACGAGATCTCCAGGTGCACAGATCTTGCTGAGCGAAAGCAATTTGCGATCCAGTACTTCAAAGTCTACGGGAACAAGCCCGACAATTTGTATTATTCCCTCCGATTCTTGAGGGCCTGCTACGCTACTTTTGGTTATGGTTTACCTGTGAATTGGCTTGCGGAAGCAATGTCCCGAATGGCGCTTTGACTGAAGAATCAACGCCGCAATCCTCTGAAGCTTGGGCCGGTGGCGACGCGCTGCCAAGTCGAAGGATTGTGCAAAATTATTGCACAATTGTCGTGCGCGATCGCTGCACCACTGAACCTCGACCCTGGGGCATCCACTTCAGGTTCTTCATCTGCCTTTGCTTTATTCCACTTTGTAATATTCCACTTTCATTTCTAATTTTAGAGGATCTGTTTTGAGCCTTCATGTTGTATGCTTACATGTTTCTCGTTTTTTGTCTTTCCTTTTCCACTCTGTAACGATGATGCTCTTTACTTTTAAGGTTTCGTGAAAGTGTTGTATTTGATGTTTTTTGTTTCATCCTTTCACTGCCTCGTCCAGTCTGAACACATTTGGGATTGATTCCTACATAATCAAGATAAATATGCGGGAACAACTTCTCAACAAGTCAGTTGATTAGGGATAAGATCAGAATTAACATCGTAGCATTGAATAAATTTGCGAACTGTTTTGTTGATTCGTGCGAGGTGCTGGGGGGTATGAATTGTGAGACCACTTGATACCCGGATTGGGATTTATTTTTGAAATTTCTCAAAAGTAATACGGAACTTTCAGAAGTTCGTGTTGGCGGATTGGAAACTAGTTCTATTTTTTGCACATTAGAAAAGTCCAATTTGTGGAAAGAATCAAAAATTGTAGAGTCCACCACCCTCAGAGTCTTCAGTATTCATCCACTGAATGATACTCAACCAATCCTTGCAATGTTTTTAAAAAAAAAAAAAAAAGATAACCACGAGCGTTTGCTTAATCATTTATGACTTCCGCCTCCATATCATTTCAGAAAAGCATTTCATTGTTTCTGATATTTGACGTCTTTGCAATTTGCTAAAAATGAGGGTGGAATTTGCGAGCTCAAGACTAAAACATTGCCTCTAGTTTATGGGGAGTTTTCTTCTATGGTGAATCTACGTACTGACCACGCACAATCAATTTATGAAGACCTACTTACCTCAATGTGTGCTTCCTGTTTGCAAAGCAGCGGTTACTTGCAACAAAAGCACGTAGACTCAAGATGCACTTGCTGGCGCAAAGGAGGAGGAGTTAGCGGCAGCAAAGGAGGTTGCTAAGACAGAAGCGCTTCTGAAGGAGGCGCGGATGAAGCTCGACTCCGCCTTGGAGAAGTTGCGTGAGGAGGACGACGACGCCGCGGATGCACTTCATGCAGCTTATCTTGCAGCATCAAAGGAGGCAAAGCAACTTCTGCGTGAGGGCGCTCCAGCTGCAGACTACGCAAACAAGGCCGCGGAGGTGAAGTCCTTGGCCATTGACCTTGATACTTTGCGAGCAGCAGACGCCGCTTTTGGGGAGGAGGTGCAGAGGCTCGAGTCCACCTACGCAACGCAAGGTGAAGCACACCAGGCGGCAGTTGATTTGTTGACTCGTGCTCAAGCAAAGGTTGCTGATGCACGCCAGCAGTCTCTCGGACTTTCTACACCGAGCCCATTACAGAATGCCATTTTGCTTTATGCAGCCACGCAGACAAGCGGGTAGTACATGTTACTGCAAAAATGGGAAATTCTGAGGACTTCAACGTTTTTAGCTACATACACGCTGTTCACAGACCATAACCTTAAACTCTTCAAATTTCAGACTTACGTAATGCTTTCATTTTGGTGATATTGATGGATAAAGACTTTCGTGGGCCTTGAAGTTGTAGACTAACTCAATGTTTTCCTCTTGTAAATAGAGTATCGTTTCTTAATTTGAAGAGCTCTTGCAGAAGTTCTGAACCATATAGAATGTTGTATCAAGTGGTCTGCTATATTGTGTACATTGCTTGGAGGTTTGTTGGTGAGCTTGTTAAGTTTGTTAAGCTTGTTGGTTTCGTAGTAGATTTTGTGAACTTAGAACAATGTTCAAAAATTGTAGCAAGATGTTTGTAACCGCAGCCCAAGCATGCGATGCATTTGATATAAGTATGTCATTGCACACATTGTTATAATCTTTGCGGAAATTTTTATTCAAGGTTGTCAGCACGTAGTTTTGCTACTTATCTATACTCTTGTGGCTGCAACAATGAACACTGCATTTTTGTCGATAAATTAACAAGGCTGGATCAGTGGTGAAGCACCGACGTGTAACCCAACTATATGTTCCCGCCAATCTATTCCGCTTAATCTATTCCATCTCTCAAGACAACAAGTTCTAAAATTATGTTCACCACATCAAGTGGAGAATAGTTATTTAATCATAGTACCATCGCTACCGCACACAGCACTTGGTACTCGCAGAAATGGATGCCGAACCTGATTGGCTGTGGTTCTAGTACCTGGGAGCAACGACAATGTCCCAAGCAAAGGTGGCACCCACCGTGCCAGCAAGGTTTTTGTACGCTGTAAGTCCTTTCCCCGCCACAAACTTGCTGCCCCCCTGATCTTCCACAGGGCCCCTTGGAGACTCGAAAACTTTTCTAATGTTAGGGTCAAGCTCAAGCAAGGAACACTGTCAATTAAGGAAGCCCAATGTGTGTATTGCAAGAAGACCCTTTCGTATGTGAAGGCTAGGTGCCTTCAGCATTACGGTTGTGAACCCTCTTACAATGATACTGAAGAGGACCCAATTGATTGTAGTGCGGCGCTTAGTAGGGCCGGTTCGAATACCACAAGGAGCTTGCGGCAACAGGACATGAATAAAGCATTCCAGATCTCCAAGCAAAATGAGCTGGACATGTTGTGGGCATCCTTCTTTTACGAATCCAACGTAGCATTCAACACAGTCAGGCACCCATCATTTATAAAGGCGGTGAGCTCAACGTTGGCTGCCGGATTTGACTACAACCCCCTTCTTATAACGCGATGCAAATAACGCACATCAAGGAAAAAAAGAAGCAAATCAAGGCAAAGATTGATGAACGTACGAAAACGTCAACCGAGTTATACGGGGCTACCATTTGTTTAGATGGCAGGGATGATGTGAATGCCGAACACTGATGAATGTCATGCTAGTATGTCCGGCAGGCGATGTATTTCTTGGTTCTGTTGATACGACTGGCGAGAAGAAGTCAAAGGGATACTTTGCGGGACAGATGAAGAATAATATTCGAGGAATTGGCCCTCAGAATGTTGTCCAAATTTGTACAGACAATGCAAGCAACATGCTTGGCGCCATGGATAATATCCTAAGGGAATTTCCGCATATGTACAAGCAGGGATGGTGTGCCCATGTTCTATATCTCCTCCTAGAGGATTGGGGGAAGGAACGCTTTGTGATCGATTTGGTTGCCAAAGCTAAACACGTGTGTCAATACATAAGAAAACATCATGTTCCTATGGCACTTTTCCGCCGACATTCACCGAAGTCGTCCTTGGTGGTTCCCGCTGAGACGAGATTCGCTTGTAATCATCTGATGATAGACCGCCTTATGGACGTTAAATTTGCCTTGGAGCAAGTGGTCATGGCACGGGAGTGGTTCAATTATGTCGACGGTCTATTCAACCAAGCCGAGGGGGTGCGTAATCATGCACGCACAAGCCTAGTACGTCAAACAATCCGTGATGATGGATTTTAGCATCAGTGTAACAACTTCAAGGACATGGTAAAACCAACCCTCGTACCTCTGAGAACGTTCGATGGAAACCAGCCTGCAATAGGCAAGGCGTGGGTTACAATGAGCAACCTAAAGGATCACGTGTACAGTCTCCGAGCAGACCCTTGCTTTTTCCCACCGGACATGGCAGCAAGGCTGGAGGGACATTTCAACCGTAGATGGGACATGATGCACACCGATCTTTATTATGCCGCGGCGCTCTTGAACCCTTGGACCAAAAAACATCGCGGCCTACAAGCCATAGGAGAAGCGAAGGCGACACTGAACTGGGTGTTTCGTCAGGTGGGTGGGCAAATGGGAATTCCATTTGCCGAACTCGTGGCAGAGATTACCCTGTTTAACGAGGAACGTGGCCCTTACAGCCCAAAAGTGACCATCAACATTGCAGCAGGAAACCTAGAACCCCATCAATGGTAGCAAAGGATTTGGGGCGGGCCCTTGGCAATTATTGCGAAGCGCATTTTATCTCAGGTTTGCTCCGCTTCATCGTGTGAACGGAATTGGAGTATTTATTTGTTTGTCCACAACAAGATACGCAACCGCCTGGGCGTGGAGAAGTCAGAGGCCTTGGTGTACATTTATACGAACAGCAGACTCCTCCGTGAAAGACCAAAGTCCAACGCCCTCTGATGGTACGAGAACAATGCATGTTCAGAGGAGTCATATCCTGAGGGGGGTACAAGCGAAGAGGACAACGATGACAACGATCAGGGCGTACCGGATGACCACGCATATGATGATGATGATGATGTCTGGGGACATGAGCGCGATGACGTTGACATGAATGGGCCCAATGACGGTAATGGCGACAGAGGTGATGATGCTAATCGCGATGATCCTCTTGACCACAACAACCACGGTGATAACGGTGATGCGTATGACTTCAACAATGAACCAAAATATGACCAGGAAAACCCGAACATGAACATCCATGGAGACGAGTTACCGACACTCCAAGTTTTTGATGAAGCAGCTAATGCAGGAGACGGAGACGCACGTGATGAAGGAAATGCTCTTCCAGTCCATATCAATCCCGATAACAATGACATCGTGCAGATGACTCCTCTAGTGACGACCATCTTATTAATGATAACCATGCTCGCGATGATGACGATGACAATGACGAAGGGGGTGATGGAAGTGATGGATGGGGTGGATGTGGACCTCATTGGACCGGTCTCACTAGTGGAGAGGGCAATTAAGGAGCAGGTTCAGTACAAGGAGACTCAAGCTTGCCCCAAGAGATTCCTCTTGATCAGGAGAGAAGGACCGTTCACGCAATCCCCGCACGGACTATACCTCCATCACAACCCACTGAGATAGCGGGTAACGAAGCAGTTACAAATGTGGATGAAGGTTTGACTCGGAGGCCCACAGTCTCTGTGCGTGCGACAATAGCTAGACTCCATAGACCATCTACAGCGGTGAGGCCTCCACTCCATCGAGTTGGTGGTAGTCAACGCAGCGCCTCCACCGTCAACCAGGACGCCGTGGCGCCAACTATAGACAAAGCTGTACAGAGTGTGGTCCAGCGTGGTGCAAAGAAATCCACAGAAAGAGTTGTTAAGAAACCACCGTCACAAGAACCCAGTGGGAGAACACGTAAGACAAGCAAAAGAACAAAAGCTGACCCACACCCATTCTATAGAGGGTACAATGAAGGTATGGAAGAAAGCTCGGGCAAAGAAGGAAGCAGCATTCATGTGGTCATTGTGGCATCAAGCGGTGGCAACGAATACTTGGAGGGGTAAGTTTAATCCGAATGTTGATCAAAATTGCCAGCTTTGCACTGACCACTGACCACTGCCGTGAGACCTACACGCACTGCTTCTTCGAATGCAGGCATGCCAAGCAGGTCTGGAAAGATTGCTTTCTAATTATCCACTTGCTTCAGAAAGGTAAAAGGAACCTTGCCCCTCCCCAGAAGTTCTCCTTCCATCAGTGTCTTTTCGGACAACATGTTCGAATTCGGAAAAAAGGGATATTGAAGATCTGGTCCCTCCTCAAAGGTATAGGGCTTTGGTGTATCTGGATTAGTAGGAATAGAGGAAGCTTCGATGGGGCTTGTTGGCAAGGTAGCCAATGTAGACATTTCATTTGGGAAAGCCTCTTAGACTATGGTAGGATTGCTTGGAAGCAGGCTCTAACAGCCATTAAAAGGGCGAACTTAGAAGCACAGTTGCAAAGCACTCTTAGAGCCTTCGACGCCTCCTGGATGTGCAGAGATATCCTTGGTACCACGAATAACCTCAAAGTGAAGTGGAACTTGCTGCCCCCACCGGGCATCATCACTAACTGGTTGTAGTTGGCCTTTTCTCTTTGTTCAGAAGTCTATGTCCCCGCCCTGGGCTAACGCCCGATGAGGGTTGTAATTGTTCTCTTTTGCAATGAAATCGTTCATTTGCTTCAAAAAAACAAAAAAAAAAAAAAAAAAAAAAAAAAAAAAACAACGTGATACCAACAGTACTCACACTGCAGCCCTCAAAGATTCGAGGCTAGGTCACATGTTCTCCTAGCAGTCGCCTCCAAAAAGTAGGCCAGATCAATGCACTGGGTCTCAGCACATGGTGTAACGGCTAGATCAATGTGTAAGAAATGCTTCGAATCAAACAATTAGGCTCCAATAGTCAACAAGATAGAACCCACAGAGTAGTGTGACGTGTCTCGGTCCCAAGATGGTGAGTACGAAGCTCCTACTATTTGAAAACAACTCTGTATTAAATAATTTCCGTACCCTCAAAGTACTCTCTCGGTCCGAAACATAGTTCATTCACCTTCAGTCTACGCTCTTTAATTCGCTTTCGATAAGTTGTTTATTAAGCTGAACTTTGAACATTGAATAAGCTCGACCTAAGAGTAAACCTGAGTCAGTTCAAAAGCAACAGCTCTCGACTTTGAATGAATCTGCTTAAATCTGATTACCTTCACTTGCTACATCAGTCCATGTTAAAAAAAATACTCCAATGAACCAACACAACAAAGTACTATCTCGGCACCAATATATACAATCTCTAACAAATAGAAAATGAGTTCCAATAAAAGCAGATTCAATCAAATTAATCTTTCAAAAGCTCCGTCTCGGGCCCGAGACACATATCTTCAACGTCAGACTTGAACAAAGAATTTCCTTAAATCTCTTCACTCCTTAAAATTCACTGTTTCCGAGGTTTTACTATGACTTGTCTATGAATAGTTTTGCTATGACTTGTTCAGAATCTATGCATTATCTGAGTCTATTTGAATATTTCAACTCTCAATGCATCATTAAATTGTTGGTCTCGGTCCCGAGACGGTGAAATGGACAGTCTTGCTACTGAAATCAACACCTGTACCTGGTAAATTTAATCTCCAATATATCCAGTCTGAAGATCTGATTCCCCTCAAAGGTATATCTCGGCACCGAGACGGACATAAGTCACTCACATTAAGACAGAATTCACCACCCAATATGACTTCACACACATAAGTCACACAATCACACAATCACACAATCACACAATCACACAATCACGTCACAGTATCAACACCGAGCAAACAAGTGAAACTTCGAACCACAGAACCTGGAAGCCTTGACCAAAAAAAAATCCAAATGAACCAGCCCATCCATCTTGACATGGAACATCAGCCCCATGTATGTCTCGGCACCGAGACACACTTTTCGAAACCCTCACTTCTCGACCCAGCAAAATCTCCAGCTCTCTCACTGAACCCTTTTACACCAGACCCCACCGAAGAATTTGCAGCTTTCCCTGCAGTTCCAAAGGCCTCTACCGTGCTAAACCATTTCCAATGAAAATCTAGTAACAGAGAACACCAAATGGACAGTGTAGGCCTTCGCACATGTAAGCAAGAAAGCTTCCTGGGCTCCAGAAGCCAGGGCTCCAGGGCTCCAGGGCTCCAACACAAAAGGGTCCAACTCGTAGAATCCTCACTGCACCCCACGACACAACTCTGTAAATAAAACCCAAGTTAGGCCTTTTCCTAGTTATCAACCACAAGGGTGAGCCGGAGCCCTCAGCCACATGTGCTACCAAATTAAGGGTGCACCCCAGAAATTAGTACAACAAATTACGAGAAGACAGATGGCAGAACAAGATTGGAAGGGGAGCGCACCCCTGTTGGGTCAGGGTCCGTCCGCACCCCGCATGTGCCAAGGCCTTGTAATGTGATATTCACAGAAGCAAATTGAACGAAAAACAATTTCCCTATACCTCGCTACATAAGCTGCCACCTCCTCTAATTCAGAATTCAGAATCTCCCGAACCAATCCAATCAGAGTTCCACGATCCGAACGCTCTAAGAGAATGTGTCTCTAAAACACGCAAAAACTATTAGTGCCGAAGAGAAATATATATAAGTAGACTCTTATCAAGTACCGCATAGAAATATATAAGACTCACATACACTCTCAATTCAACTGAGTTCGATGACAAGGTAGACTAGCAAGTACATTGTACACGATCTAATTCCGACCTTGACCAAGAATTGCAATCTTGACCGGTTCTTCAAGTCACGAAAACATATCTCGGCGTTGAGATGGACAAACGAGGTTTCAGAAAAAATAAATTCCGGACCTTCTCAAGACTTCATGTTTATCTATTCTGACTACAAATTACTCACATCGTAACCCACTTTGTTAGATTTTTATATGGAAACCTACGGTACATCTCGCAGCGGAATAGCCCGCGGCAATTTACCTCCCGGGTTTCCCACCCATAAACCCGCCACGGCCGAATGGCCGAGGCGCTCAAAAGCCCGGGCAGATCTAAAAACTTCCACTGGGGCAGTCTAGCGATTGGGCAGAGTCTGGAATCTCGCAAGCAAGGTGCCGGGTTCAATTCCTCGCATAGACAAGCAAACTGCATTCACTTCCGAGCGAGACGCCATGGGAGTTTGAACCCATACCTCCTTTTAAATCCGCACCGCGGTTAAAAAATGCAACAAGATGAACAAACCCTGAAAGACCAGAGGAGGACCGGGGGCACCGGTCCTTAGAGTCAGCCACGCGTCAAGTAGGCGTGGGTTGACCTCAGCAGGCCGACCCGAATCCCAGACCTCATGGATGCTCCCCGAGTGCTCCTGGAGCGAGGCCCTCATTCCTTGCCCTTCTTTTTGAGCAGAGCCAGAATCTAGGTGACGCGGTAGAGCACAATAAAGTGTACGACAAAGTGCAATCTGTGACCAAAATTCCGTGAATTGAAAGTGGAGTGTTTGGGTACCTTGGGAACGTGGGGGCTGTTCAACTGCCAAATTGCGAAGGGGCTGTTCTAGTGACACTTGTTCAAGGGTTTCCCCATGGACACAGAAGCCGATATGGTCCTCTTCATTGTCTAAGGACTGCCGTGAATGCTGCGCAGCCATTTTTGCCCGGAGGCCAGGGTTGTTCATGGGACATAAGGACCGGACCGTCCGTCCGGTCCGCTTGTCCGTCCGGTCCGCTTGTCCGTCCGGTCCGCTTGTCCGTCCGGTCCGCTTGTCCGTCCGTTAAGGGTCATGTCCGGTCCATAAGAGAATATTCGAGCATATTTGAGCATATTCGAGCATATTTGAGAAAAAAATGGGAATATTCATAGAATATGTCCGATTTTCACCCCGGACCGACTAGTCCGTCCATCCGTCCGTCCGTCCGTGTCCGGAATTTTGCCGATGTCCGTCCGTTACGACAACCCTGCCGGAGGCTGATCCTTCTGCATTTTTGAGGACGCCATATTCATGCTTGCTGGTTCCAAGGTAAGCAACATTGATGCTCATGGGTCTAGGTTTAGAGGGTTCAGGGGATAGGATGCAGACAGTAGGAAAATTCTAGTTTCCAATGTGCTGCGCACTTCACTCTCGGACCACTTTGTAGCTGGGCAAACCTCATCTGATTGCGTTGTGTTCGGAGAGGCTTCACCCGAGCGTCCGAGAGTTTGTTAATTTTGTGGGATTCGGATTTCTATTGTTACATGTTGTGTGCATGCGCATGCTTAGAGTTCAGAGCGCTGTGAATTTTCGCATAGAAGAAACTGGACGTGTACTGAGTGGAGGCATAACTCTGAGGTTACAAAGATTAGGGTTTGTATCGGTCGAGGGTGTCACTACAAGGGACCGCGAAGTGGTATTAGGCCGTTATTTAGATCACTCAAGTACTCAGTGTCTTCTGAATGGCAGCTACACGCCGCGACCCAGCTGGTGCACTCCCTAAGGCAGATCCAGACCTTAACAGAAAGAATGTTGAGCGGATTAAATTTGCAAAAACCCTATTTGATCGTCGTCAGTGGACTGTGCAGCAATTTGCGGAGGAGCTGAAGTACGAAGACGCAGAGATCTGCGGGAAGACAGAGTGCCGGACTCAGCATATCATGGAGGCACATCTAAAGCGCGTCTTTCCTACGAAGGGTGGAAGTGGTATTCGCGTCATTCCAAACGAATTCATTACTGAGGAGGAGTGCGAACAAGTGCTCCAGCTGTACCAGTCCGTGTACAACCATCCTCCTCCCAACAAGGAGTTCGCACGGTACTTTCTAAGGAGCTGGCTGGCAGTCTGCAGAAAGGGAGGGGAAGGCTAAAATTAACAGGGCGAAGTTCGCCTACAACGTATGCCGGAAGCAATACATCGCATGGGAGAAGGATGGGAGGGTGGAGGAGGCGTGCCGCATGAAGTGGGACGATCTGCAGGGACATGAGTTCGTAGATGGCGTGGGCCAGGTTTTAGGTTTTGGAGGTGAGCGACGTCAGTTTGGAGCATTTGCCGAGAGGATTCGGTTCTCACAGGAGCAGAAATCGGAGGTGCTGGAGATGCTCAAGTAAAGTAGAGGTGGAGAATTCAGGGATTGGGCCTAAGATGTAAGTCATTTTCAACCTTCGTTTTGGACGTGCTCACAATGGTTGTTTAAAAACTGACTTCAGGGACGTAGGACTAAATGTAGTTTTTTGTATAACATGTCGAGTTAGACTCGTGAGTACATTCTGTCGAGATGGTGCGGCATCACAACAGAATGAGTATGTGTGAGGAGGTGATAATGTAGGAGCCAGGTTAAAACGGGACAGGGACTTGAGAGGGAAGAGCACTATGGTCATCGGCGAAGTTCGTAAACAATCATCATGCGGATGCCTACATTCAGCTTATGTAAGATCAATGTACATGTCGAAGTTCAGTGTGATGACCAGTGTGTAGTTCAGTTGACATCGAATATTTGGTCATGGATGTGTGAGAGTACTCGGTAGAGGCGACTACCGCATCCTTACGTGCCGGAGAAGGCAGTCCAGCGCCTGCTGCTGAATTTCAGTAGCCTTAAATGTTCCCATATACGATATAAATTGTATCACTGTTAAGGCCATAGCTATGTATGTTGATGGTGCGGTCTGAAATAGGTCTTGAAGGTTTTTTATTTTATTTTAAATTTTGATGCTATATATCATTGGAGATGTCACCCTCAGAATTTGATATCAGATCAACAGAGTTATTTCTTTAAGACATCGTATGTTGTGTGCTGTTAAGACAACTATGAAACTTTCTCTGATTAACTTGAGTTCTCGAGATGTATTGCGAGGGAAAGAAACTTAGCTATGTAACCGGGAACAGCTCCAGTCTGTTTCAAGATTGCGAAGATGTCCTGAATGGGGAATCTGGATTCAGGAGGGACGAGTGTCATGTTCCATGATGTTTACGGATTTTTTGGAGGAATAGAACTGGGAGATGGTGTCGTTCGACATGTTTCGTTCGGTCGTACGGCGGGAAATGCTATTCTGCGAGCGTTGAGCGGTGAGCGGTAACTTTGCGGATATTTTGATGTTTTTGGTGAAGTTTCTCACACTCTATAACTCCAGCATGTTGGTTTTATTTTTATTTTTATTTTCAAAAAGTATGACCTTAAAAACACCTATCACCGTGCGTGCCTATTCCCGTGCATGCATGGATACAGATTTAGGTAATGAAGACTATCAGATTATTCAGGAATTTTTTATGAATACAGTCTTATCCTTTGCTTAGTATCTAAGTCTATTATCAATATAAAGTAAGTCTAATATCAATATAAAGTATAGCCAAGTAAGAGAGACAAAGGATAAATTGTTGATCACTATTAGACTACTTGGAATTAAATCCATTAATAGAATGGATTTTAATTTAGTCACTGAGTCTATTATTATTATAAGGTCTACATAGAAAGAGAGATAAAAAGACTGCTCAGCAACTGCAGATTTTCTTGTTTCAGATTTTTTGTTTTATCCGATTTGAATTTGTTTATGTCAGTTTGGGAATGGCCCCGGCGATTATCCTTTGCGAGGTACGACGTCCATTGCTTTCTCTCGAGAAGTATAACACACCGAAGCCACTGCCCAAGTGACGAAATTATAATGTTGCAACTTTGGTTATATCGAAGTAAAATCCGGTTAGGCCAATGCTTATGGGATAATGTGGTTTGGGTTGCGAGTTAATAATGTGGTTTGCTAGTTAATAATGCGGTTTGCGAGTTAATAATGTCGTTAATAATTTGGTCTCCAGAGTTTGAAGTGCTGCGGTCTCGACAGCAGGGTAAGTGCTGACTACTTGAAGCCAAAATTAGTGTGACTGCATTAATTAGTGTGACTACATGGGTTAAAAATTTAAAAAATTACTGTGATTGCATTAATTTGTGTGACTGCATGGGTTAAAAATAAAAATAATTACTGTGATTGCAAATAAGATTACTTGATGTCAAGACTGCATGGATATAATTAAGCAACTTCATCTTAAAGAACAAACTTAAATTATAGAGCAGGCCTGTGAGAATGGAGATTTTGTGATTCAAACTTAGGATATGGCTTAGTGGGTTTTGTCTCCCAAAAAAAAAAAACACATAAGTCGTATACCATTTAAAATAAAAAAGAAAGGGAATTAAAATAAAAATCAAATAAGCATGAAGAGAAAAACAATTTAAGAAAGAAATGGAATAAGTTTAATAACATTTACGAAAAAGGGGAAAAAGAATAAGCATGAAAGAAAGAAAAGAATATAATAAATTAAATGATTATGTGACTTTAGTTAAAATGTAACATAGCAGAAGATGGGTAATATGGTTTAGGGTACTCTTAATATAATAAAGGAAATGATTATGTACCTTAAGTTAAAATGTAACATAGTAGAAGATAGGTAATATGGACCACTGGATACATAGATTCAGGAAGTAAAACAACATTTGTAGGGTCTAGGCGAAAAGAGAGAGAAAAAGACTGCGAAGCAACTGCAGGTTTTTTTTGGTATTGGCATAATGCCTCGGTGCCAAGGACCCCTATTGGGGGGTATCAAACTGCTCAGTGTATGTTGTTAATGGGATTCAAACCAGAGCCCTTCGAAGCAACCTCGCAGCCCTTGGCATAATGCCTCGGTGCATCATGTGATGTGTATGTGATGTGTATGTGATGTGCCTATGTGATAGGCATCCTGTGGGTGTATGTGCTGTGTAGCATGTGAGTGTGTGTGATGTGCATCATGTCAGTGTATGCCGTGAACATCTAGTCATTGTATGTATCCAGTGAAATGTCTATTAACAAAATAAAGTTTAACCCCATAAAAAAGGGAGAGGATTAATTCAAGATCACTATTAGATCATAGATACTTGTATCATTATTAAAAGGGATTTGAATTAGAAGAGTATCTAAATAGAGTTCATTGGCAATTGTATTCATGATTTTCTGAGTCTCTCTGAATTCCATTTTTTTAATGTTAACGAATCAGCGTAGACTGTGGTATTTGAGCTCATAGGTCTTTTATTAACTATTCACTTACAATCCTAACTATAGATGGGCAAAATCAAAAGAAAGATTGGATCAAAATTCCGGACTTGCCCCTGTCAAAGGCCATCTGAACTGTACTGTTTCATGTTGGAGTATCAAGAACTGACATTTTCGTGTGAAACTAAATTGTGCCGTGCTGGCGTCGGCGCCATATCATGTGTTCTTAACACTATATCGAATAATGCACCGGATCAGCCACAATCTGCCCGCCGGAGACTAGACTTGGAGGCTGTGTATCATTAAGGAATGAGGAACTACGGTCATAAACCTGGACAGAGAAACGTGAATATCAAGGAGATGCCGGCGACGCCGAGGCGTGACATTGACGGCACAATGCTTCCTATATCAGGTGCGAGAAGAACATGCTTGTCTCAAAGGATATGAATGCTCATTTCATTCTAAGGCGGATAGTATATCATCATTTTCTGCCTCCTAACTATGTCTCCTCTCATGTTTAGCCTCCACTCTGGATCACAGTTCTTGCTCAACCTTGGGACAATGCTGGAACCGCAAGTTGGAGATAAAGTTATACGTAGAAGGCAAGCGGATTCCAACATCCGGTACTATCCATACAAGTCTCCGGAACAGTGGAATCAGTATCATAAGGCATGGTTGCTGAAGATCTTCCCGTCGTCGGTTCTTTATGCTTTAGATAGTGATCGAAGTAGTGATCTCCCTCCGAACATGAAGTGCATGATGCTTATGGTTTGGAAGTACGGGCTTGGATTCAAGGAGGCGATGACAGGAGGAATACTTATTCCGGAGGCACAAGACCCCGGACCGGCGCAAGTGCTCGGTTTAGGACGCGGAGGAACCGTCCCCGACCAGAATACTATTGTCCTGGCATTTACGCAGCCGAGTATGCCTCATGGTCCAACATTTTTGCGTGCAGATTTCTGGAAAGAAAAGTACCTCCACGATGACTACGCAAACCTTATGGTTTTCTTAGTTGTAGACTCCCTCATTGGACCTAACAACTCCACTAGAACAGTGACGAATTGGAGCAGAGCGGGTTTGTCTTGGGAATCCACTAACTCAATCACAGGGGCTTTATCGCAATACTCAGGGTTGACCCTTGTAAATCTAGGCTAGTTAGGCTCACTTGAGCTAGGAATATTGAGTGGTTGCACTGTTTGGAGTCGAATATGGTCATGTTGATCCTGAAGGATATGTGTACGTTTCTGAAGTATTACCAAGGAAGTCAATAAAATGTGATAATTTATCGGTCATATTCGCATCGCGTCCCAGTCGACATCCATATGTAACCTGAACTTAACATCCATATGTAACCCCTTATGCCATCTCCTCCACTGAAATCAGAAATCCTTATGCCATCTCATTATGGTCATTGTTTTTAATTTTATCCCTTCGCTAGGGCCCTCTGGATCAACCTTACAGCCCTTGGCATAATGCCTCGGCCCCGAGCAGTCTTCATGGGGTCCCTGACTGTGGTCAATTCATGATTTGTTACAGTTGTTACTGGAGCCCAATGAAGCAACCGTGGTTCACTTGGCAATGCCTCAGTGCGGAACTCTCCTTTTAGGGGCTCACAGTCTAGTCAACGGATGTATGTTTCTCGTTCGTAATGGAGCGAATTGAAACAACCGTGAAGCACTCCGTCACCGTAATTTTAGAAAGTGCTAATTTTATCATGTGGTGATTTTATCATCCGCTTTGCCCTGTGCTAGGGCCCTTTGCAGCATAGTTGCATATGAGCCGTCCCGTATTGTATAAATATATATTCGTGAATTTTGATTACTTGGAAAGCAAATACAAATACCGTATAGACTAACTCAAGACAAGGCAAATCACGCGACTGGAGGTCCTAGATTAGATGATTGGAGTCGCTAGGATCTGTACTGAACAAAGTGATGCTAGAGTCTGTATGCTCGGATGAGGAGGAGGTGATACTAGATGGACTACTGAAGGAAGCTCCACCATCAGAAACATCCTCACCATCGGACTCAACAGCTTCGCTATCGATAAATTCCAGAGTCCTACTAGGGGGGTTTCTGGACTGAAAGGTACGGTGGTTGCCACGAGCTAGTTGAATAGCTGCATCGTTCGCATAATTGGGAAGATGCCATGACTTTGGGGGGCTTGGGTAAAAATGTGGATGACAAAAAAAAGGAAGATTCATTGAAGTGCTCAGAATGCCGCATCTGCAAATATAAATGGCAAAATGTTCATAAATCCAGTCCAGAGCAAATCATATTATAAAGAGTATGTAACATTAGAAAACAAGTTTCTAAACTCACGTAGTGAACCGGGACCTCTTCGCAACCTTTGTCACAGTGACTTCTCCATCGGGATCCTCACTAGTGACCAGTCTTGCGGTAGTAACATTCGGGGCAGCAGTAGTTCGAATGAGAGGTTTCAATACACCTGCGAAGATCTCCTGGTCGGCCTCCAAACCAACAATATGCCGATCAGCATGTCGGCATGCATGAATTGAGGAACCTGAGAGGGAGAGCAAGGTCATTACTGAGGATACCTGGAAAATGGTAACTGAAAACTACAACGAAGAGGACTGTAGCTTACCAGTCAAGGTCGTGCAGTCAAGAACCACATTGCCAGGGTCGGTCGTGGCCTCGATCAGCATCTGCAGAAGAGAAATGGACTTCTCGCGAGGGCCGCGCCAGGGCCTTGAGGCATTCATGAGCTGGTTGCCACGGGAAACGTGGTTCTGCAGGACATCATCCCGACCAACATCGTATCCAAGGCGCTCCAGTGCAGGCACCTCGCGAAATGAGAACCGGGATTTGCGGCCGCCAGACTTGAAGCTCCTCACAGCAAGTAGAATCCTAAACTTCATTGTCTGTAAAACATGTCCACCTCAGAACAGAACCATTGTGAACCACAAATGAAGCGAGGATGCTTCAAAGGGCTCGAGAACTTACAGAAAAAACGACATGGACAGACCGGAGTTGGAGCCCCCAGCATGTGTCCCCGGCACTAAGGCATTATGCCATAGGCTGCGAGGTTGCTTCAAAGGGCCCTAGAACAAACAAGAAGAACTACATGCACTTACCAGAGCTGGAGCCCTCAACAAGGGTCCTCGGCACCGAGGCATTATGCCAAGGGCTGCGAGGTTGCTTCAATGGGCTCCAGAGTAACAAGAAAAACATCATGCAATCATCACAGTTGGAGCCCCCAGCATGTGTCCTCGGCACCGAGGCATTATACCAAGGGCTGCGAGGTTGCTGCAAAGGGCTCGAGAAATAACAATGACAAAGTGTTCTAGGGGATGACCCAGAAGTGAGCTTACCGTCTGTGTAGGATTGATGGGAGGTGTGAGGTGAAGCTTATTCGTCCCCCACCACTCTTTCCAAACTTCAAACTCAAAGGCGTCGCAGTACCCGAAGATCTCACCCTTTGTTGAGGCACAAAAGGGGTGGAATAAAATGACCGCCCCATCATCCTGTAAATGGTTGTCGGCGAAATCGAAAATGGGCTGCAAGTAGTTATCGGTGTCAATATTCCATGAGGGGATGGATGTGGGAGGATCGGAAACTCCAGGAACCGGCAGTCCCTCAGGAATGTCCGCGATGATGAGGTCCACAAATGGATGCACCCTCGGCTCGCCCCTGAAGCGCAGGGATCTCCCTTCCGACTGCTGCACATTATCAAGCAAAGTACTCGTCAATACGGAGTCAAAGCCGAAACCACTCTAACGTACGACTACATCGAAATAGCACCCCGTGGCCACATTTTCATGCACATGGTTACAGTGTCCGGGAAAAAATCAATTGCACATTAGAAAGTACCTTGAGCAAGAAGCTCTTGATGTCGAGGTAGGCTTGGGTGAAGTTATTAGAGGATCCCGCCAGGACATCCTTCAGTGAGGAATTGATGATGAGCTCGCGGTTGTTGCTCCCCTCCTCGTCACCTACGTTAATGTTAGGGACCTGAGTGAGAGCTTCTTCGTAAGTAGAGTCCACAGTGCGTTTTGTGCCCCTCGAGTTCGGAGGTGCATGTGATCCCGAATTGCTTATAGGACTTTTCCCAACTTCCCCGCCGGGAGACTTCACTTTCGTCTTGCCTTTCTTCGAACTCTTCTCCGCGGCCTTCTGCTGCTTCTCCTCCTCCCTCTGAAGCGCCTTCTCCTCGGCCTCCTTGATCATCTATGCATTCCTGCGATCCTCCTCTAGGCGGCGCTTCAAGGCCTTTGCTCTCTCGGCCTCGTCTTCGATCCCGAGAAGATCTTGCATCTCAGCCCGAGATTCACCTACGAAGTCTCTTGACTTCTTGAGCTCAACTTCGAACGATGGGGTGAAGCTGGAGCGGCAATCTAGGTACCATGCACCGGCGCTAAGATGCGATGTGGTCCAAGTTCGTTGCTGGGCAGCAGAAAACATGCAACTGGGACTGGAGCGATCAACCCAAGCTTGAAGAAAAATCAGAAGATCATCCTTTGAGATGGCCCCTTTCGCCAGTAGCTCGTACTTGAAGTACCTGCATTACGTACGAACAACATTGATATCAATCACCGCAAACGCTATAGAACGAACATGCAAATCATCATGCATTAATCTGAGTTATAGCCCCCAGCAGTAGTCCTCGGCACCGAGGCATTGTACCAAGGGCTGCCAGGTTTCTTGAAAGGGCTCTAGAACAAACAAGAAGAACTACATGCACTTACTAGAGCTGGAGCCCTCAGCAGGGGTCCTCGAAACCGAGGCATTATGCCAAGGGCTGCAAAGTTGTTTTAATGGGCTCCTGAGTAACAAGAAAAACATCATGCAATCATCACAGCTGGAGCCCACAGCAGGAGTCCTCGGCACCGAGGCATTATGCCAAGGGCTGCGAGGTTGCTTGAAAGGGCTCGAGCACTTACAGAAAAAACGACATGGACAGACCGGAGTTGGAGCCCCCAGCATGTGTCCCCGACACTAAGGCATTATGCCATAGGCTGCGAGGTTGCTTCAAAGGGCCCTTGAACAAACAAGAAGAACTACATGCACTGACCCGAGCTGGAGCCCTCAGCAAGGGTCCTCGGCACCGAGGCATTATGCCAAGGGCTGCGAGGTTGCTTCAATGGGCTCCAGAGTAACAAGAAAAACATTATGCAGTCATCACAATTGGAGCCCCAAGCAGGAGTCCTCGGCACCGAGGCATTATGCTAGGGGCTGCGAGGTTGCTTGAAAGTGCTCGAGCACTTACAGAAAAAACGACATGGACAGACCGGAGTTGGAGCCCCCAGCATGTGTCCCCGGCATTAAGGCATTATGCCATAGGCTGCGAGGTTGCTTCAAAGGGCTCTAGAACAAACAAGAAGAACTACATGCAGACATCACAGTTGGAGCCCCCAGCAGGGGTCCTCGGCACCGAGGCATTATGCCAAGGGCTGCGAGGTTGCTTCAAGAGGTCGCTCACAGTAAAGTAAGTGAAGGTAAGAGAATTACCTGTAAAGGACTCTTTGAACCACTTAGTCCGACCCCTTGAAATCCTTGAAGTCGTTGGACTTGGTGAAGGCGTCAGTACCTTCGAAGTACGACAAGAAGGCATGGTCAAATAGCTTCATTCTGCAATCCTCTACGTAGGTCTCCAAACCCATGGGCTCTGTTGGGACGTTCATGTTGATTGGAGGTCGGTCCGAGCGGAGAATGTCGTCCAGAGAGGTGGATGCTTCCTCACTCAACTGAAGGATCGACCAGGCATACGTAATTTAATGAAGTAGGCAGTAGTGAACAATAGGATTGAAACAGAAATACAGCATAGCATTACATTAGACTGGAGAGGTATGACTCACCGCTGCCCAGAAGCATGCCCTTCCCAGCCAGTGGGTGAGCCTCTGCTCGTTGCATGGTTTAGGTGGTAGGCACCGGGCCTCTCTTGTGGCTATAGAGGAGTTGAATAACTCGAGCCATCTGATCTTGGCGGCTGAAGAAGCCTTCGCCGTTGCTATCAGTTGCAGCTTTTCAAGATTCAACTCGGCGCCCGTGGAGCCGTTCAACGAGTAGTGCCGCTCAATCTGAATTGGCAGACCCCGTAGCAAGATCAGTATGGCATAATCAGTGGTGTTCTTATTTGGAAGATCGGTAGAGCGTAATCTATGGTAGTCCGGAGCAATGGAAACGATACCTCTTTTAAAAAACCTGGTGTCAACTCCGGGTTAGCGACCGCTGTTAACTTGTTCTTTTTCTTTATCAAGTTCTCGGTCTCCTTTGCAGCCGCCAACTTCATTGCAGCTGCTTTATCTTTCTCGGCAACGTCACCCTCAGCATTCTCGAGGTAAGCACGTAGCCCCTCATCTGCTGCTCTGTTGATCTCATGCTGCACCAAGTGAGAAACTTGTCAAATTATGATAGAACGAATCATTGCGAGAAGTGGGGATGCGACAATACTCACAAAAAAAACGAAATGCACTAATCAGAGTTGGTGCCCCAAGCATTAGTCCTCGGCACCGAGGCGTTATGCCAAGGGCTGCGAGGTTGCTTCACAGGGCTCTAGAACTGAGAAGAATAACGACATGCAGTGACCACAGTTGGAGCCCCCAGCATTGGTCCTCGGCACCGAGGCATTATGCCAAGGGCTGCGAGGTTACTTCAAAGGGCTCTAGAACTGAGAAGAAAAACGACACGCACTGACCAGAGTTGGAGCCCCCAGCATTGTTCCTCGGCACTGAGGCATTATGCCAAGGGCTGCGAGGTTGCTTCAATGGGCTCTAGAACGAAGAAGAAAATCGACACGCACTGACCAGAGCAGTAGCCCCCGGCATTGGTCCTCGGCACCGAGGCATAACGCCAAGGGCTGCGAGGTTGCATCAAAGAGCACATACAGAGGGATATTTAAAAAGGAATTAGAGATGTTGAAACTCATGGTGTACCTCGTAAATGAAACTAGTGAATACATTCACAGGTAATGTGTACAACGTTCCGTGCTTAGTTTTCCTGCATCTGTTTACATCCGGTGGGGACAACAGTTCCTTGAACTGCTCGAAGGGCATAAGGCCGTACTTTTGAACTCTGAAAAGGGGATAAACATCGTTCGTCTTCACATGACTATCCTCGGTATGCCTGGCACAAGTATAACGGAACCAGATTTAATGTACTAAAATGAAATACAGAAGGAATTGTAATAATGAAATGATAACCACATTTAAGACTTTACGGAACTTACTTGTTGATGTTGTGCATGACCTGCATGACTAACCCGATTCTACCCTTTGTGTCCAGAAGGATAGAGTCCACAAGGTAATGCCACGATTCATCGGTCTTGTGAAGGCGCTCAATATGGTTTAACCATGCTTGACAACGATGATTATCGTCACAAACAAAGAACATTAGATCTGCCAATCCTTCAAGCTCCGGGATCGAAAGCAAGAAATCATTAAATTGATCTTTCTTCTTGTTCCAAATAGGGCCCCATCTAGCCTTATCAGCAGCCGAAACTTCCCTTGTCCTACCTCCTTCATCTGTAATTGACACGTAAAACACCGATGCCCCCTCCCGGTACCCGTGCGTAAACTCCTCTTCCAATTTCGTGAGGTCGCACTGCATCATCGGGCGCACAAAAGATATTGGCTGCATTCTACACAAAGGAATGTCTTTTCGGGAATAAGCAAAAGGCTTCACTCTCAGCCTCGAAATAGTTGTAACAGAGTTAAGCAACAGGCAAGATCGAATCTCGTCTAAATCTCTAGTGAAAGCGTCGTCATCATCAACCGAGTCATCGTCCTTTTCGGTATTTCCAGGCGTGTCCTCTTAAAACTGGGAAGCATCAACTCCGCCATCAACCTGCAAAATGGAGACGACGTGCACAGTGAGTGGAAAACCAACATGCAGTTGGACAGCAAAGGCTGCGCGGTTGCTTCAAAGGGCTCATTCCCCAACAAAAAAACTACATATAATGAACAGAGTTGGAGCCCCCACCAGGAGTCCTCGGCACCGAGGCATTATGCCAAGGGCAGCGAGGCTGCTAGAGGGGCACACAATGCAACCTAAGAAACAACATAAAAAGACCAGAGTTGGAGCCCCTAGCGAAAGTCCTGAGCACCGAGGCATTATGCCAAGGGCTGCAAGGCTGCTAGAGGAGCACACAATGCAACCTAAAAAACAACATAAAAAGACCAGAGTTGGAGCTCCCAGCGGGAGTCCTCGACACCGTGGCATTATGCCCAAGGCTGCGAGGCTGCAAGAGGGGCACACAATGCAACCTAAAAAACAACATAAAAAGACCTGAGTTGGAGCCCCCAGCGGGAGTCCTTAGCACCAAGGCATTATGCCAAGGGCTGCGAGGCTCCTAGAAGAGCACACAATGCAACTTAAAAAATAACTGAAAAAGACCAGAGTTGGAGCCCCCAGCGGAAGTAATCGGCACCGAGGCATTATGCCAAGGGCTGCGAGGCTGCTAGAGGAGCACAAAATGCAACTTAAAAATCAACATAAAAAGACGAGAGTTGGAGCCCCAGCGGAAGTCCTCCGCATCGAGGTTTGATGCCAAGGGCTGCGAAGCCGCTAGAGGGGCACATTGTGCAACTTATAAAACAAGATAAAAAGAGCAGAGCTCGAGGCCCCAGCACAAGTCCTCGGCACCGAGGCATTATGCCAAGGGCTGCAAGGCTGCTAGAGGAGCACCGAAGGCAACTTAAAAAAAAACAGAAAACGACCAGAGTTCAAGCCCCGAGCGCGAGTCCTCGGCACCGAGGCATTATGCCAAGGGCTGCGAGGCTGCAAGAGGAGCACAAAATGCAACATAAAAAACAACATAAAAAGACCAGAGTAGGAGCCCCCAACAGGAGTCCACGGCACCGAGGCATTATGCCAAGGGCTGCGAGGCTGCTAGACGGGCACGCAGTGCAACGTAAAAAACAACATAAAAAGACAGTAGTTAAAGCCCGAGGGGGAGTCCTTGGCACCGAGGCTTGATGCCAAGGGCTGCGAAGCCGCTAGAGGGGCACACAATGCAACTTATAAAACAACATAAAAAGAGCAAAGCTTGAGGCCCCAACACAAGTCCTCGGTACCAAGGCATTATGCCAAGGGCTGCGAGGCTGCTAGAGGAGCACAAAATGCAACTTAAAAAACAACATAAAAAGACCAGAGTTGGAGCCCCCAGCGGAAGTCCTCGGCACCAAGGCATTATGCAAAGGGCTGCGAGGCAGGTAGAGGTGCAGACAATGCAACTTGAAAAATAACATAACAAGACCAGAGTTGGAGCCCCCAGCGGGAGTCTTCGGCACCGAGGCGTTATGCCAAGGGCTGCGAGGCTGCTAGACGGGCAGACAATGCAACTTAAAAAACAACATAAAAAGACGAGAGTTGGAGCCTCCAGCGGGAGTCCTTAGCACCAAAGCATTATGCCAAGGGCTGCGAGAGTGCTAGAGGGGCAAACAGTGCAACTTATAAATCAACAGAAAAAGAGCAAAGCTTGAGGCCCCAACACAAGTCCTCGGTACCAAGGCATTATGCCAAGGGCTGCGAGGCTGCTAGACGGGCACACAATGCAACTTAAAAAACAACATAAAAAGACCAGAGTTGGAGCCCCCAGCGGAAGTCCTCCGCATCGAGGTTTGATGCTAAGGGCTGCGAAGCCGCTAGACTGGCACATTGTGCAACTTATAAAACAAGATAAAAAGAGCAGAGCTCGAGGCCCCAGTTCAAGTCCTCGGCACCGAGGCATTATGCCAAGGGCTGCAAGGCTGCTAGAGGAGCACCGAAGGCAACTTAAAAAAAAACAGAAAACGACCAGAGTTCAAGCCCCGAGCGCGAGTCCTCGGCACCGAGGCATTATGCCAAGGGCTGCGAGGCTGCAAGAGGAGCACACAATGCAACTTAAAAAACCACATAAAAAGACCAGAGTTGGAGCCCGAGCAGGAGTCCTTGGCACCGAGGCTTGATGCCAAGGCTGCGAAGCCGCTAGAGGGGCACACAATGCAACTTATAAATCAACATAAAAAGAGCAAAGCTTGAGGCCCCAGCACAAGTCCTGGGCACCAAGGCATTATGCCAAGGGCTGCGAAGGTGCTAGAGGAGCACACAATGCAACATAGAAAATAACAGAAAAAGACCAGAGTTGGAGCCCCGAGCGGGAGTCCTCGGCACCAACGTTATGCCAAGGGCTGCGAGGCTGGTAGAGGCACAGACAATGCAACTTGAAAAATAAGATAAAAAGACCAGAGTTGGAGCCCCGAGCGGGAGTCTTCGGCACTTAGGCACTATGCCAAGGGCTGCGAGGCTGCTAGAGGACCAGACAATGCAACTTAAAAAATAACTGAAAAAGACCAGAGTTGGAGCCCCCAGCGGGAGTCCACGGCACCGAGGCATTATGCCAAGGGCTGCGAGGCTGCTAGACGGGCACACAGTGCAACGTAAAAAACAACATAAAAAGACAATAGTTAAAGTCCGAGGGGGAGTCCTTGGCACCGACGCTTGATGCCAAGGGCTGCGAAGCCGCTAGAGGGGCACACAATGCAACCTAAAAAACAACATAAAAAATCCAGAGTTGGAGCCCGAGCAGGAGTCCTCGGCACCGAGGCTTGATGCCAAGGGCTGGAGGCCGCTAGAGGGGCAGACAATGCAACTTAAAAAATAACTGAAAAAGACCAGAGTTGGAGCCCCCAGCGGGAGTCCTCGGCACCGAGGCATTATGCCAAGGGCTGCGAGACTGCTAGAGGGGCAAAGAGAGCAACTTATAAATCAACAGAAAAAGAGCAAAGCTTGAGGCCCCAACACAAGTCCTCGGTACCAAGGCATTATGCCAAGGGCTGCGAGGCTGCTAGAGGAGCACAAAATGCAACTTAAAAAACAACATAAAAAGACCAGAGTTAGAGCTCCGAGCGGGAGTCCACGGCACCGAGGCATTATGCCAAGGGCTGCGAGCCTGCTAGACGGGCACACAGTGCAACGTAAAAAACAACATAAAAAGACAATAGTTAAAGTCCGAGGGGGAGTCCTTGGCACCGACGCTTGATGCCAAGGGCTGCGAAGCCGCTAGAGGGGCACACAATGCAACCTAAAAAACAACATAAAAAGAGCAAACCTTGAGGCCCCAACACAAGTCCTCGGTACCAAGGCATTATGCCAAGGGCTGCGAGGCTGCTAGAGGAGCACAAAATGCAACTTAAAAAACAACATAAAAAGACCAGAGTTAGAGCTCCGAGCGGGAGTCCGCGGCACCAAGGCATTATGCCAAGGGCTGCGAGGCAGGTAGAGGTGCAAACAATGCAAGTTGAAAAATAACATAACAAGACCAAAGTTGGAGCCTCCTGCGCGAGTCTTCGGCACCGAGGTGTTATGCCAAGGGCTGCGAGGCTGCTAGACGGGCAGACAATGCAACTTAAAAAACAACATAAAAAGACCAGAGTTAGAGCCCCGAGCGGGAGTCCACGGCACCGAGGCATTATGCCAAGGGCTGCGAGCCTGCTAGACGGGCACACAGTGCAACGTAAAAAACAACATAAAAAGACAATAGTTAAAGTCCGAGGGGGAGTCCTTGGCACCGACGCTTGATGCCAAGGGCTGCGAAGCCGCTAGAGGGGCACACAATGCAACCTAAAAAACAACATAAAAAGAGCAAACCTTGAGGCCCCAACACAAGTCCTCGGTACCAAGGCATTATGCCAAGGGCTGCGAGGCTGCTAGAGGAGCACAAAATGCAACTTAAAAAACAACATAAAAAGACCAGAGTTAGAGCTCCGAGCGGGAGTCCGCGGCACCAAGGCATTATGCCAAGGGCTGCGAGGCAGGTAGAGGTGCAAACAATGCAAGTTGAAAAATAACATAACAAGACCAAAGTTGGAGCCTCCTGCGCGAGTCTTCGGCACCGAGGCGTTATGCCAAGGGCTGCGAGGCTGCTAGACGGGCAGACAATGCAACTTAAAAAACAACATAAAAAGACCAGAGTTAGAGCCCCGAGCGGGCGTCCTGGGCACCAAGGCATTATGCCAAGGGCTGCGAGGCAGGTAGAGGTGCAAACAATGCAACTTGAAAAATAACATAACAAGACCAGAGTTGGAGCCTCCAGCGGGAGTCCTTAGCACCAAAGCATTATGCCAAGGGCTGCGAGAGTGCTAGAGGGGCAAACAGTGCAACTTATAAATCAACAGAAAAAGCGCAAAGCTTGAGGCCCCAACACAAGTCCTCGGTAGCAAGGCATTATGCCAAGTGCTGCGAGGCTGCTAGAGGAGCACACAATGCAACTTAAAAAACAACATAAAAAGACCAGAGTTGGAGCCCGAGCAGGAGTCCTCGGCACCTGGGCTTCATGCCAAGGGCTACATGCCGCTAGACGGGCACACAATGCAACTTAAAAAACAACATAAAAAATCCAGAGTTGGAGCCCGAGCAGGAGTCCTCGGCACCGAGGCTTGATGCCAAGGGCTGGAGGCCGCTAGAGGGGCAGACAATGCAACTTAAAAAATAACTGAAAAAGACCAGAGTTGGAGCCCCCAGCGGGAGTCCTCGGCACCGAGGCATTATGCCAAGGGCTGCGAGACTGCTAGAGGGGCAAAGAGAGCAACTTATAAATCAACAGAAAAAGAGCAAAGCTTGAGGCCCCAACACAAGTCCTCGGTACCAAGGCATTATGCCAAGGGCTGCGAGGCTGCTAGAGGAGCACACAATGCAACTTAGAAAATAACAGAAAAAGACGAGAGTTAGAGCCCCCAGCGGGAGTCCTCGGCACCGACGCGTTATGCCAAGGGCTGCGAGGCGGGTAGAGGTGCAGACAATGCAACTAATAAAATAACATAAAAAGACCAGAGTTGGAGCCCCCAGCGGGAGTCCACGGCACCGAGGCATTATGCCAAGGGCTGCGAGGCTGCTAGACGGGCACACAGTGCAACGTAAAAAACAACATAAAAAGACAATAGTTAAAGCCCGAGGGGGAGTCCTTGGCACCGAGGCTTGATGCCAAGGGCTGCGAAGCCGCTAGAGGGGCACACAATGCAACTTATAAAACAACATAAAAAGAGCAAAGCTTGAGGCCCCAACACAAGTCCTCGGTACCAAGGCATTATGCCAAGGGCTGCGAGGCTGCTAGAAGAGCACAAAATGCAACTTAAAAAACAACATAAAAAGACCAGAGTTGGAGCCCCCAGCGGGAGTCCTCGGCACCAAGGCATTATGCCAAGGGCTGCGAGGCAGGTAGAGGTGCAGACAATGCAACTTGAAAAATAACATAACAAGACCAGAGTTGGAGCCCCCAGCGGGAGTCTTCGGCACCGAGGCGTTATGCCAAGGGCTGCGAGGCTGCTAGACGGGCAGACAATGCAACTTAAAAAACAACATAAAAAGACGAGAGTTGGAGCCTCCAGCGGGAGTCCTCAGCACCAAGGCATTATGCCAAGGGCTTCGAGACTGCTAGAGGGGCAAACAGTGCAACTTATAAATCAACAGAAAAAGGGCAGAGCTCGAGGCCCTTGCGGGAGTCCTCTGCACCGAGGCATTATGCCAAGGGCTGCGAGGCTGCTAGAGGAGCACCGAAGGCAACTTAAAAAATAACAGTAAAAGACCAGAGTTCGAGCCCGGAGCGGGAGTCCTCGGCACCGAGGCATAATGCCAAGTGCAGCGAGGCTGCTAGAGGGGCACACAATGCAACTTAAAAAACAACATTAAAAGACCAGAGTTAAAGCCCATAGCGGGAGTCCTCGGCACCCAGGCATTATGCCAAGGGCTGCGAGGCTGCTAGAGGGGCACACAGTGCTACCTATAAATCAACATAAAAGGCCAAAGTTTGAGCCCCCTGCGGGAGTCCTCGGCAGCGAGGCTTGATGCCTTGGGTTGCGAAGCCACTAGAGGGGCAAAGAGTGTCACTTATAAATCAACATAAAAAGACAAAAGCTGGACCTCTAGCGCGAGTCCTCGGCACGGAGGCATTATGCCAAGGGCATCGAGGGTGTTACAGGGCACGCAATGCAACGTAAAAAACAACATAAAAAGAGCAGAGTTGGAGTGTGGGATCCGAGAAACTCAGAATAAACCGGAAGAGCCCGAGCCGGCGTAAGTATTCCATTTATTTTTCATTTTTTTGGTTAATTAGGTAAAAACTGGCCAGACACTAGCAGCATTAGTAGTTAACGCAAATCGGAAACTCCAGAAACGTTAAAACAGTTAACGCAGGAAGTGTACCCGGAACCTGGATTCCGGAAACTCGGAAGACAAGACACGGAACGGGTGGACGATCCGAGTACTGACCGTTACTGTAACCGCGTCAAGGATCCGAAGCGACGCGGAAGTCATCATGACCCGGATAGGCGTTTACCCCGGTACGTTGGCGGCTGCAATTACGGGCCGCCACAGCGTTTATTATGCCTGGGGTATATAAGCGAGGGTGTTAGGGTTTGTAGTTCCTTTTTGCGAACTGGGAGTAGAGAGTGAAAGAGCGGTGAGGTGTCTTGGTCTTTTCCGATTCACCGGTAGTTGGATTGCCGGGTTTCTTGCTGTCGGATCGTAGAGAGAGAGAAGCGAGGAGTAGAGATGGCGCACGTGCAGTGTTGCGTCCTTAGCCCCGGAACTCCAGTGAAGGAATCGGATATGGAGGAACTGATCACCGACCTCACTCGGATGAGGTGTGAGGGATTGTTGGCACGGCCGTGGTTACTGAAGAGTGAGGTGATGGTGAGGGAGGTCCTGGAAGGTCCGGACAACCGGTGGGATAATACGATCCGAGGCAAGCCCACGCTGTGAAATGCGGAACAGTGGGCGGAAGCTTACGGTTTCGAGCAGAAGGGACTCCTTTGGGCGACCCGGACGGATAAGTACGTGCAGGATAGGTTCCACGGGAAGATCCATAGGAACAACGGATACGAGATAGACGCCTGCAGGGATAGGAGACAGAGGCAGGTCTTAGCTTTCCTCGTTCCGATCCTGTATCCGCAGAAACCGACACAAGTTACCATTACGGTCGGGAATGCCATCCTCGGAGCGTATACAGGAGAACGTCCGGTGAATTGGGCTGCACTCATGGCGGAAGTGGTGCAGAAGATGGTTCTGACGATCGGAAAGAAGCCGACCCCACTCTCCCCTTTCCTCTTTCACCTTTACCATGCGTATGACTTGCTGACCGATAAGGAGGACGAGACGTATACGCACGCGAAGAACTGCCTCAACTTCTCAGAGATTCCGCCCGGAATGGAACCCGATCCGCGAGGTGAGCCCTCGGATACAACGGACTCGGAAGATGAGGACGATACGAGGGAGGTTCCGAACCCTGGCGCTACTAGGGCTAAGTCCAGGTCGCGATCGGAGCAGGCTCCGTCACGACACGCGGAGCCGTCTACGGCCCGGGGAGATCCGGAACGGAGAGAGGTCAGTTCCGATCGGGGATTTCCGGTGGACCTGTTTCGGGGGATTCGGGAGGAGACTCACCGGGCTCAAGCTTCTTATGATCGGATCGAAACCCTGTTCCGGAGGGTCTGTACAGCGCTGGGAGGGTGCTTACCGGAAGAGGTGATCCGAGAAGTGGAGTTGTTGAAGGATGCCCCAACTCTCCGGAGTGAGAAGAAGCGGCTGGAGCTTCAGTTGCAGGAGCTGACGAAGGAGCTGGCGGCAAAGAGTGACGAGATCCGTAAGTTCCACGCCGAGCAGGAGGAGACTTTGGGGGAGCTTCGGAAGTTGGTGGGAAGTTCGGGAGCGGTAATCAACAAGGCCCGGCTGTTTGATGAGAACGTGGTGCAGCCGGCTGATTTCGAGGACAAGCAGAAGATCATCAAGATCCTCTCCAAATGCGAGCACTCGATGAACATGATCTTGAAGAAGGTCCGGCAGCTGCTCAATCCGAGCACCGGAAGTCCCAGTCTCGTAGTCGCTGGCCGGGGCCTTCCGCTCCTCGGATCGCCCTCTCGTGCCGTGGTAGGAGAATCTCGTGGAGTGGGGTTCCGAACCCCTATAGGGAGTAACCTCCAAGTCGAGGAGCGGATGACGGTCGAAGAGGCCGCCATGACAAATCGGACGATTGCGGAGGCGATCCGGGAACACCAAGCACCAGTGGCGTCACCCGGAACCAGTACAGTCCAGCAGAGCTGCGCGATCCCCACAGGTCAGGTGGAGGTGACCGGAACGACAGTTACCGAGAGGCGGATCGAGGAGAGGACGGTTTCGGAACAGGTGACTCGGACCGTGCCGCCGGATGTTCTTCCACGACTCGGAGAGGAGGTGATCATTGCGAATTACCGAGGAGAGGTAGCGGGACCGGAATGGGGACGACCTATTTCACCACCCGGACGGACCCGAGTAACTCAGGAGGGGGGATTGACCCCTTCACCCACAGCCAAGACCGGAACGGTGACACCTACTCCCACCGGAACGCCAGCAGCGGGTTCCCCTCCGAACACTGTCGGTGATTTCCGGAGGTTGCGGAAAAGGAAGGAGCCGATTACGATTTCCGAGTCCGACTCAGAGACGCATGGGAGCTCTCCGGTCAGGACCACCGGAACTGAAACTCAGACTCCGACGTCCGGAACCCCTCCCGCACATATGATCCCGAAATCACCCAATTCTCCCAAGCCCCGGATCGTTACCCGGTTGTCCTTGGAGGCTCAGGAGAGGGAGTCAAAGGCGGAACGGAGTGCTAGGCGCAAGGAGGCACGAGCAGCAGGGGCGGGCGGATCAGAGTCGCGGGTGACCAGGTCGAAGGATCGCGAGCAGGAGAGCCACAAGAAGACAAAGAAGTGATAGATTCCTCTCACTGCCACTTGTCGTAACTTTCCGGATTTATAGGAGTAGATTCCGGATCGGGAGATCCGTCCTAGTCGTAAAGTAGAATTCTAGGTAGGTAGTTAGGGATTAGGGTTTTGATTGAACTACCGGCGCCGCCGCTTTTGTGGAAGCCCCTGCTTACTTAAACCAGGCAGGCAAGGTGATCCGGGTCTTCGTTTTGCATGTTTTCCCCCTATATTCCTTATCAGTAAAGTATTTGTGTTTTGTAAGTACTGTGCGTGATTTCCCGCTAAGTGTGAATGATCCGGGAAGGATATGAGAGTTCCGCTGTAGCTCGGATAGGAAGGTGATGGGAGTTGCGACGAGACCCGAACCGGAAAGGAAATGGGATTGAGCGGAAAGATTTAGCGGATTGTCGTAGGAGTGAAGCCTCACTGTTCCGTCCCCAAATCAACCTCATACGGAATAGCCGTCGCTAGGGTCGAAGCGGATCAAGAACTACTTGGTCGGGCTCCCTGAACTTCTGAAGAGGTTCCGTGCATAGTGAGAGGGGGAGTCGGAACGTGGTACGGGTCGCCTAGGGATAATCGGATCCTGGTTCTCCCAGATCCGGATTGGTTTGTCGTTGTAGTCCCACGGATCGGAGAAGATCGTTTGTGTGACCTGCTGGCCAGAGTACTCTAGGACAGTTGTGAGACGGTAACTGATCCGAGACGTTGGGGTTTGTGGACGAAACACCTAATGAGAGAAGAATAGAGAAAGAGATAGTTCAGGAGTTACGTTCCGAAGACACTATCCGAGCGGTGGCAAGGCTCGGAACGATTAGAAGTAACTACTTGGTGAAACACTATTGAATCCCTGGACGATACTCGGAACCTAGTGACAGTACGGAAGTTTACGCTCAATTAGAGCACTATCCGGATGTTAGTTGCGTTTCCGTGTTCCGACATGGAGCCCCAGCAGGAGGCCTCCACAGCGAGGCATTATGCCGAGGGCTCCGAGGCTGCTAGACGGGCACACAATGCAACTTATAAATCAACATAAAAAGAGCAGAGCTCGAGGCCCGAGCACAAGTCCTCGACACCAAGGCATTATGCCAATGGCTGCCAGGCTGCTAGAGTTGCACTAAATGCAACTTAAAAAATAACATGAAAAGACCAGAGTTGGAGCCCCCTGCGGGAGTCCTCGGCACCAAGGCATTATGCCAAGGGCTGCGAGGGTGGTAGAGGCGCACACAATGCAACTAATAAAATAACAAAAAAGACCAGAGTTGGAGCCCCTTGCAAGAGTCCTCGGCACCGAGGCGTTATGCCAAGGGCTCCGAGGCTGCTAGAGCGGCACACAATGCAACTTAAAAAATAACAGAAAAAGACGAGAGTTGGAGCCCCCAGCGGGAGTCCTCGACACCGAGGCATTATGCCAAGGGCTACGAGGTTGCTAGACGGGCACACAATGCAACGTAAAAAACAACATAAAAAGACATGAGTTGGAGCCCGAGGAGGAGTCCTCGGCACAGAGGCATTATGCCAAGGGTTGCGAGGGTGCTACTGGAAACACAATGCAACATAAAAAACAACATAATAAGAGCAGAGCTAGAGCTCTCAGCAGGAGTCATCGAAACCCAGGCATTAAGCCAACGGCTGCGAGGCTCCTAGAGGAGCACACAATGCAACTTATAAAATAACAGAAAAAGACCAGAGTTGGAGCCCCTAGCGGGAGTCCTCGGCACCCAGGCAGTCTGCCAAGGGTTGCGAGGCTGCTAGAGGAGCAATCAATGCAACTTAAAAAATAACAGAAAAAGACCAGAGTTGGAGCCCCAGCGGGAGTCCTCGGCACCAAGGCATTATGCCAAGGGCAGCGAGGGTGCTAGACGGGCACACAATGCAACTTAAAAATCAACATATAAAGAGCAGAGCTCGAGGCCCATGCAGGAGTCCTCGGCACCGAGGCATAATTCCAAGGGTTGCGAGGCTGCTAGAGTTGCACACAGTGCAACTAATAAATCAACATACAAAGACCAGAGTTGGAGCTCCCAGCAGGAGTCATCGACACCGAGGCATTATGCCAAGGGCTGCGAGGCTGCTAGAGGAGCACACAATGCAACTTAAAAAATAAGAGAAAAAGACCAGAGTTGGAGCCCCCAGTGGGATTCCTCGGCTTCGAGGCATAATGCCAAGGGTTGCGAGGGTGCTAGAGGGGCACACAATGCAACCTAAAAAACAACATAAAAAGAGCAGAGTTGGTGTTCCCAGCAGGAGTCATCGGCACCGAGGCATTATGCCAAGGGCTGCGAGGCTGCTAGAGGGGCACACAATGCAACTTATAAATCAACATAAAAAAAACAGAGCTTGAGGCCGCAGCAAGAGTCCTCGGCACCGAGGCATAATGCCAAGGGCTGCGAGGCTGCTTTAAAGGGCTGTAGAATGGAGAGAAACTACGACATGCGCTGATCAGAGTTGGAGCCCCCGCATTAGTTCATTCCTCATTGTTCGTTTGTGTTGCGATCATGACATCGCCTCGTTCGGTCGCGATGAAAGGACCACCGCTGTCGCTGGTTCCGCTTCCCGCACTGGTTTGAGGCTGCGACATGGACATTGCTCTTCTCTCAGAAATCCCTGGTTATTAGGTATCCTCGCGAGACCTAATGTTGTACTTACCATAAGCTCGAAACTCTCAAATAGGGTGGCATCAAACTGTGAAACGAAGACGGATCTAATGCAGAACATAATAACACATGAAGTCGTCACCTGAATATGGTTGCTGGGCTTCAGCTTTACTGGTGCTCGCATACTCCGGTCGACTGATTCTTCCTCCATGTCGTCCTCGACTTCGATCTGCTCCAGGAGCTGCAGTAATAACTAAATGCTCAATGAGGTCTGTAGTGTAGGGGAATGGAAGACCAACAGAAGGGACACCAAAATCACAAGGAACGCAGAATACTACGTAGGATGTCGTTGCGAGGTTGCATGCGCCCCCTCTCTCTCAACCTAGACCCGTCCCTCGTATATGCTGCGGTCTGAATCGGCCCCCTAGGCTATGGCAACGAGAACTTGCCTCAGTCGGTGCCGAGCCCGATATTACCACCTAGGAACTAATATTAAGGATTCGCTCTTTGCAATTTTTCAGTACGTAAATAATATGACAAGAACGCAAAAAATGAATTCATACGGCTCAAACATCGTTCAAACTGTGACCATTTTAAACACATGAGTAATAGGCCTTATCGTCCACGGGAAACTTCCCTCACTAAACCCTCAATTCCTAAACTACAGCCTACTCGATGACTATGTACTGGGCAATTATGAAGTAACCCATACTCATGAGGACAGTGATTTTTACTGTCTACCAGAGAACAAAGTTGACAAGCGTATGCATGGTTCCCATTGCATTGGAGCATACCTTACTGCGAGGATTCTGGATGGGCATTCCGTCCTCGTCCACATAGTTCAGAGTCCGCGGTGAAACATCGTCTCGTCCAATCGAAGCGCCAGGCCGTCTAGTTTGTCCTCCGACGGCCTGACTAGAATTCCCTCCCTTCTTTCCCATCGCTGAACGCAAATTGTACGGGGATTCACTGACCTCCGGAACTGCTAACCTCTTCTTCCTCCGAAGACGCCTCCGATTCTGTACAGACCTGGATAACTCTGTCTGCGCCTTCGAAGCAGACCGTGTGATCATCTCTGAGTCTAATGGGCCAATCGAAGCATTACGTAATGGCCTGAAAAAATAGGTGACGAGGGATCTATGAACCCCTAAATATGTTCATTCTTTAAAATGTCTTAAAGCGTGTCATTATGAGCTAGACCGCAATTTATATGTCTCACTGACATTTGGGCCCTCAATAAGATATTTGGACGTTAATAGTTGTCTTAATGAATGAGCCGCCGTTGGCTGTACGTAGAATGCATGAAATTTGTTACCTGATAAGATTCCAATATCTACTCACCATGACGTAGCATTTGTTCTGCAGCACAAGTTAGTTCACCTTTCATACTGTCACATATTAACTCCATGTGAACAACCATGCGAAGACTGCGCCGTCCCTGATTCATTCTTTGCATTAATATAGCCCTCCTAAACACGTGTTTTAACATGAGCCGAGGCTAGGTTCATTCTACTCCTATATAAGAAATGTCACTGTCTCCTGCATTTCTAGACGCATTTCCAGACTTAGATAATCTTAGTAGAGGCTTCACTGGAGATGGAGGCAGAACCGCTCATGTCCCCTTCTCGTATACTTCTAGATTCACAGGTAGAGGGAGAACATGGCGTGTCGTTAGACGATTTTCAGGGTCCCTTTGATCCAATTCCAGATTGCAGCTTGCCAGACTCCAAGGAGCCACCCACCCAAGTTGCTTCCTTTGATGTCATGATTGTGGACGCCCAGGGCTGTGTCCAGTCGGCCACCCCAACCACGGTAGAAGGAGAACGGGCTGTGTGCGATGTTATTAGTGCAACCCATGCGTACGCCAAAGTTGGAAACATCAAACCGGGGACCTACTCCAGATGTCTTTTAAGAAGTACCCCTCGACCGAAAGGACGTAGGCTACAAAGTAGAGGGTGCTGGACTGCAATTAGCACTGATGGGTTAATGGAAGACAGAATCAAAGACTACGATGCAAGGGAGCCATCCAGAAAACACATTTGTCGAGTTTGACAGAGTAGTGGGATTAAAGACCTTGGATACGTCTACTTGAATGTGAATGGAATGGTTCTACTGTAATGAAATCGTTTCATTTGAATAAAAATTCTATTAGTACTAAAAGTTGCCGTCATCTACTACTCATGTCTGTAATATCCCAGCCTATATGACAATGAAAATTAGGGCGGGCATATTCTCTTGACTTGTACTAATCCATGATTAATTAGTTCATGTAAGGTTATTCGCTCCAGAAATTTTCCTAACTATACGTCTTAATGTTAACCGTCTCCTGAATCATGTACTCTTCCAATATCTCCTGTGAGTTTAGAAGAATGTCGCAGCGAGAAGGGTAGGTAATATTCTGTGATCATCTCCTCCGCCATGTCTGCTTTTTTCACATCTCGCTCTTCGTGTTCACAGTATGGCTTACCTTCGTGCAGATTCGCATTCTGTTCCAATTACATTTCCTTTGGGTGTAGATGGGTGTGCTATGATCAGTTCTACCACTCTGAGTCTTCGCTTCCAGTACAGGGAGGAATCACTTCATGTAGAGGAGGAGATTTTTGACGACATCAGTGGCGAACTCTCGCATGGAGTGGGTCAGTTATCTACCCAGAAGGAGTTTGGGACGTTTTGGTTGCTTAAACCAGGGAAGTACAGAGTCTACGGAATTACGGAGTCGGGGAAAGTTCGTACGTGAGCGGAGAGCGTAGAGCGGAGAGCGGTGAGCACAGAATGGAGAGCACAGAATTGACAATTAGGAAAATTTTCAAAAGCAAAGTAGACCCTATAACCGTGGAAAGTTACTAAATTAAGGCTTAATTTTGACGCTTTTTTTAGAAAAAGAGTATATTACCGTGGAAATTAGGATTATCTCTGGTAAGAATTTATTACGTTTGTTCTCAAAGATACAAATTAGGGCTGATGTCATGATGACGTCATGCATACATTCCTTTAGATTTGTCATGGGTTTAGGCAAGATACAATGATCAGGCGTTGAGTTTTAGATCAAACAGTTAATTCTTTCATAGGATTATGTAAATGCACAAGGGAAAAAACAAATTTGAAAGAACGTAAAGGAGGCAAGGTTTGAAAACTTCCTGGAATATTTCAAAATTCGTGTATAATATCTTAACTGCTGAAACCAAGATATACCTTGTTAGAGTCCTTGTCTTCATCGAAGATTACTCTCTCTTCCTAGGCAGCAAAGCATCTTCATTTGAGTGATACAAGTAGGAGATTTTCAGCATGAAACAACACTTGGTAAGCTGGGTTCCAGAGAAGGAGGTCACTCTTGGTTTCTTGAGCTTGTCTCTAGGTGGCGTATTTGGATAGTGACACAGTCCTTGGCATGCTGTGCTGTATGCGAAGGTAGCGTAGGAGTTCGGGGATGTCAATCTGCAAGCTTGAGTGTAACGTTTGAAGACTACCAGAATTCAGTGTGTTGCGCGATGCCGAAGGTGTGTAATGCGAGATCCAGGAGGACGAGAGCGGCTGTAGGTTTGCCCCCAAAGGCACCGGCGAGTTATGAGGAGCTGCGGCCGTGGCTGCTGGAGGTGGAGCGCGCCAGGGAACGAGGCATGGACCTGCCACCGTTTAGGCACATCGGAAGCCTCCATGTTGGTGAAGGTGAATGGCGTTGGACAGTGCTTTGTACCAATGAGCATCTCCGTATTATGGAGTTGTCCCTAATCCCGTATCCCTTGCTATCGAACGTCGATGAGAATCCAATTGTTCAGCTGCCCGAAGTGATCATATCGGATGGCGAAACTTGCTGGTTTGATATGGACAAGAGTTGGACTGTATATCCTCCGAAGGATTAGTACTGTGAAGTCTAGCGGGGTGTTCGAATACAATCCTTAAGATTTGGTCATTTATTGGATCTAGATACGAGTATTCCAGCATGATGGTTTTAGATAATATAGATGATTCTAGAAATAAGAAAAGAAAAACCAACTAAAGGAAATGGTCTTAGAAGTTCGTGGAATATTTCAGAGTTCGTGTACAATAATGGAGTAGTTCAAACCAAGATGTACACCAAGTCAAGAATAGGTAACATGGCTATGGAAATGTGGGATTTTGAATGAGTAAAATATAAATAACAACGCAATATTATTTTTGAGCCTTTCTTTTGTAACATTTCATTCTTCATATTATATTTTGAGCATTACAGTTGTGACATTTCATCCTTTACAAACACGGAGACAAATTGGATATGAGAATCATAAGAAGTTTAGGTTTAGGGTAGTAGAGTAGACGAAGGATTACCCAATGAACTCCAATTAAATCAAATCAAATCAAATGAAAACAACAATAGACCGAAGCCTCCTTCAAACTCACAACATGCTACAGTCGCTACTTTCACTCTCAGAACTAGATGACTCCAAATCTCCTTCTACCGCCTCGTCATCGACGAATAAAAGGGCCCTGGGATCAAAAGTAGTTGGACGACTAGGAACATATGTGAGGGCTCCAGATTGAAACGCCTGTGCTAAGTCCTCTGCGTAGTCCGGAAGTATAAAAGGCTGAATCGGGCTGGAATGAAGACGCCACGATGGAGTGGACACTGATGTTGGCCCACGTGGCGGTGTTGCCGAAACTACTCTGCAATAGAAAACCGATTGTAGTTAGATTGAATACGTAGAGGTGCAAAGAGAAGCAATGCTTGGAGAATTTGAACAAAAAATAGAAGACTTACACCACTTATCAGGTCTTCTTGATCTCTTTGCAGGTGCTTCCTCTGCTGCTGCCGGCCTAGGATGTTTTGGAGGGCCCATGGCAGATGACGTAGCCATATACGGTTTGAGAAGGGCGTTGAATATGGCTTTGTCCTCCTCACAAGCTATAATATGACGACCAATACTCTGGCAAGCCTTGAGGGAGGCACCTGAAAACACGTAGCACAGAAAAGTAGTGAGTCCCTGTGGAGAAAATCAGAGGATTGGAAATACAGAAACTGTTAATGGAGCATTACCTGTTCCTGCCGACCATTCGAAGACTATGTCACCGGGCTTGGTCATCTCCTCAATGATGCCCTGCATCATCTCAGGGGCTTTCTCCCTCGGGCCTCTCCACGGCACCTCCCCATTCATGAGCTGCGAGTCTGCATCGGTGAAGTTGAGAATGGCATCACTCTCGGTAATGTGGAGGTCGTTGTAAACGACATCGGATTTCTTCGTTTGAAAAGAAAACTTGGATGGGGGAGAACCACCACGAATGAAGACGCGCACCCAGAATCGAAGAGACTGCGAGAAACAGAAATATGTGAGTGTAATTAAAAAGAAAACTTAGTAGAATGCAAAGACAAGCGAAGATTATGATGTACATACCAAGGAGCCGGGCATCGTTGGGTGAGCCAAGCCTAGTGCATTGAAGCCCCACCAGTCTCGGTGCTGCACGAAGCCATCAGCAGCAGCCACTTCGGAAATCTTCGTAGCCAGACGTTGGTCGTTGTTGTGGATGATGCAGAGAGCACCATCAAACTGCAAGTAATGTCTTGCGAACTCGAAGAGGTCCTCCAAATAATCCTTGCCGCGTTTGTTCCAAGACGGAGGGACGTAGGTGGGATTGGATATAGTGGGGACCGGAAGATTCTCAGGAACGTCGACAATGATCAAGTCGAATCCCAAGTGATTGTCCTCATTGCATCTATCAGGAACTCGGTTCTCGCGGCCTGCCCCAAACTTGAGTAAACAAGAAATCAGAGTTAGAAAATATAAGGTTAACAGAATATAAGAATTCAAGGGAAAGAATGAAACAACGAATCATACCATTCGAATGATGTCTAGAGCCTTGTTCCATTCGGGATCGCCACCAACGTCTTCAAGTTCCTTGTGTCGGGATAGAACCGAGCCAACAGAGGAGTTGATGACATAAACCTGAGAGGAATTGATAGTTCCAGCGGAAGAGGTAGTCTGTAGAAATTTCTTGGTTTTCCGCTGCTCGAGGAGACCTCTGGTGACCTCGGAAGCACTAATCGAGGAAGGAGCCGGCGAAGAAGCTGGAGAAGGCTTCGTAACGACAATACCTGGAGAGGGCTCCGGTTCCTTCTGTTTTGGCTGAGAAGACGCCGCACCGGTTTGCTGTGATGCCTCTGACTGAGAACGGAGAGATTTCAGTCGCCTTCCTCTCCCTTTCTTTGGTGGAGGAGCAGAGGATTGATCTTGCTGTCCTTCAAAATCCTCTGCACCATCCTCTGTGTCTTCGACCACCACCGCACCCCCATCGTGTAGAGTCTTGACGTCGACCTCTGAGTCAATCGTGAAACCACGAGAGCAATCAAGGTACCAGCATCCCTCAAGCAAGTGAGGAGCTTTGTACCTTTGCAGCTGCTGGGGAGAATAGATACACTGGTCCGAGGTTGTCTCCGTCCAAGCACGGAAGTAGTTGGGGAGCTGTTGGACCGTGATGGCCCCCTTCAAAACAAGCTCTCGCTTGAAGTACCTAAGAGAAGAAATTTAGAAGGTTAGTAGCATAGAAAGCTCTAGCGAATTAGAATATGCGAATGCAAAAAAGTTAGGCAATATACCGGTAAATAACCCGCTTGACAACTTCAGCAGTTTCAGGGAATTTAGCGAAGTCGGACTTCTTCTCGAAGGGCTTCTTAGCGTTCTTTCCAATGAACGTAGGGAAGGCCTTGTCCCACAACATAATACGTGAACTCTCGACATAATCGCCCGGCTGTTGGACATCAGGAAATGCCGTCCAATCGATATCAAGGTTCTCTGCCTTGAATATGTCCTCAACCTCGTTGATGACGGCTTCCTCCAACTGTAGTACCAATGAGAATTAGTACCAATGAGAAAAGAAATCAGAAAGCATGTTGTAATTGGTAAGGGATATTGCGAAACCATACCCCAGCCCAGAATGAAGCCCTGTTCAACCAAGGGTCGAATGCAGTATCCTTGAATTCAAGTGGTGGAAATCTGTAAGATAGTCGGGAACTCGGAGATGAGTTCCACCACCTCAGCCACCGAGCCTTGTATTTGGGCTCAACGGCCGCTGGACAGATCTTCTGGAGCTTATCGAGGGACATCTCAGGTTTAGAGTTTAGACTGTAATGTCGATTGATCTGCCAGGAGTAGAGAAGTATTAGAAAATATAATTGCATAATGTTGTAACAATTCAAAATACTAATTGAAATTAGATGAAGGTGTTACCTCATTCAGGAAGTCGTCTCCGTTTCTGGGATTTGCGATTGCCAAGTACTTAGTGAAGTCCTTCCTCTTAATGAGGTCCACCATTTTCTCAGTCGCGTCATTCATGACATCCCAAATCGCAGATGCAGTCTGTTCATCCGCCGGTGTCTTCTCCATGTAGGCTTTAGCTGCTTCATCCGAGGCCACAGCAATTTCCCGCTGTAGAAGGATAACCAATTCTTAGAGAATTCATAAATGAACAAAATAGAACTTGCAAAGAATGAAGGGAGACAAAACGAGGAAAGACAGAGAGGAGGTACAACTTACTCGGTAGAGAAATGCGATAAAAACACGAGTTGTCAAGGGGAACCATGACGGGTTCGGTGGCCTGTTCTTCAAACAAGCCTCATATTCGTCAGGGCGCAGGAGGTCTTTAAACTCCTCCAGCTTCATCATTCCGAATGAGCGGATTCGAAACAATTTTGCTGGAAGATTACTCTTCACGTGGTCATTCTCAGTCGACCTGAATATGAAATTAGTACGTAAGTCGAATAAAATATAATCGAAATAGACTTCAATATGGATAACAAATAGTCAAAACTTTTGAACGTACCAGTTGATGTCGTGCATGGCGTGCAGGAGATTGCCCACCTGGCCGCGGGGGTCAAGTACAATGCAATGCACAGAGATGTGCCAGGATGGGTCGTCCGCATGATGCTTGTTGATATGCCGGAGCCAAGCGGAGAGGCGATGATTACCCTCCCAAACAAAAACCATCTTGTGAGAGAACTGCAGCAACTCCTCGTCCCCAGAGATCTCATCATCAAAACGATCACTCGCTGCCCTCCATAAAGGGCTCCAAGTGGCCATAATCTCCGCCGTCACATTCTTCGTTTCCTCTTCAGTGTTGTACATGGAGATGTACATGACGCGGTCCCCATCTCTATATCCCTTAACAAACTCCCGCTCCAAGTGTTGTACCCCCATTTCACCCACTGGTCTTACCTTGGCCATTGGAATCATCCTGCATAAGGGAACCAGCATTCGAGACTTCTCCGACGGTTTGATCCTAAGGTTGTTGATGACGGCGTTGGAGTCCAACTTGTATTGAATTCGATGCTGCAATTCCCCTTCCATAGCAGTCTTCAAGTCAATCGGGCAAGATGGTTTTGCCACCACATCCTGTGTTTGAGTAACCTGCCAAGAGGTGTGGGAATTAAGAGAGGAATCACAATCAAAGGAAGTCATGCAAAGAAGACAAGTATGTAAAAGAAAGTAACAATATATCTTCATACTGTCATCTCTTTTGTAACAAGTCAGAATTCATCTGCGCTTGGGGGAACTATCTACGTGATGCTCGACTATAGTACTCCTTAGACTGTCTACAGTTCCAGTGACGGCGCCTCCTCCAAAACCGCCTGGTTTGCTGAACCGGGCACGGCAGAATCGCCGGTAGAGCAAACACCACATGGGCAGGCCTTCTCACTCTGATAGGCGAGGAAGGAGAGGGTGGAGACATTGGCGGTGAGCCCTCTAGAGGGGAAGTGGGCATGTAGGCCGGGGACGTAGGCTCATACACTGGGGAGGTAGGCATGTACACGGGAGAAGTAGGCATGTACACGGGAGAAGTAGGCATGTACTGTGGAGAGTGGACCTCGAAAGGTCCACTATCTCCAACTAAAGGGTTGGCTACATCACAGGTACAATAAGGCTGATCAAATGAATCCGAGAGGTCGGAAACATTGATAACTGAAATGGGGGAGGTCGCGGACATCTCAGGAGCATCTGAATATACCTAGAGTAGAAGAAATGAAGAGAGGGTTATTTTCCACATTTCAAAAGAGTTGTAAGCAATAAATTAAAAAAAAAGACAAGTAAGAAGAAATAGTTATGTACCTCGGTCTCGGCTGAAGTTGGGACTTCACGTTGGCTCCCCATATTATCCTCAGAAGACTCCTAATTCATACACAAAGACAAATAAATGTGACAAAGCAGCCATCAAACCTCTGTTCAAAACAAACGAACACCACTAATGTTGAGAACAAACGAACACCACTAATGTTAAAGAAAGAATATCATAAACTCAAGTCTAATAACAAGGACACTTCAAAAATTTAACGCATACGAAGGAAGACGTTTAAAAAATTGGGGCCATCATTGGTACAGCTTTCTAGCAGGACCTCCGGCCGGGGGGAATCGAACGGAATACTCTCTACAAGCTGAAATGAAGTATCCCCAAGCCGAGCAGCCCAAGCACCACAAGGAGAGCAAATTTCACCAACATGAACAAGAGTTCAAATCCCGCTCCCCTACTGTCTGTGACGACAGTAGGGTGACGGATCCAATTTCTTTAAAAACAGTTATAATTAATAAACATTAGTTAGCTTAAGGAAATCATACAATTAAAAAAAAAAACAATTTGAAAATGAAGTAGCCCCAAGCCGAGCAGCTCAAGCACCACAAGGAGAGCAAATATCACCAACATGAACAAGAGTTCAAATCCCGCTCCCCTACTGTCTGTGACGACAGTAGGGTGACGGATTCCTTTTTTTGAAAAAAATAATAATTAATAAACATTAGTTAGCTTAAGAATATCATAAAATTAAAAAAAAAATAATTCAGAAATGAAGTATCCCCAAGCCGAGCAGCCCAAGCACCACAAGGAGAGCAAATATCACCAACATGAACAAGAGTTCAAATCCCGCTCCCCTACTGTCTGTGACGACAGTAGGGTGACGGATCCAATTTTTTGAAAAAAAATAATAATTAATAAACATTAGTTAGCTTAAGAAAATCATAAAATTAAAAAAAAAACAATTTGAAAATGAAGTAGCCCCAAGCCGAGCAGCCCAAGCACCACAAGGAGAGCAAATATCACCAACATGAACAAGAGTTCAAATCCCGCTCCCCTACTGTCTGTGACGACAGTAGGGTGACGGATCCAATTTTTTGAAAAAAAATAATAATTAATAAACATTAGTTAGCTTAAGAAAATCATAAAATTAAAAAAAAAACAATTTGAAAATGAAGTAGCCCCTAGCCGAGCAGCCCAAGCACCACAAGGAGAGCAAATATCACCAACATGAACAAGAGTTCAAATCCCGCTCCCCTACTGTCTGTGACGACAGTAGGGTGACGGATCCAATTTTTTTAAAAACAATTATAAATAATAAACATTAGTTAGCTTAAGAAAATCATAAAATAAAAAAAAAAACAATTTGAAAATGCAGTAGCCCCAAGCCGAGCAGCCCAAGCACCACAAGGAGAGCAAATTTCACCAACATGAACAAGAGTTCAAATCCCGCTCCCCTACTGTCTGTGACGACAGTAGGGTGACGGATTCCTTTTTTTAAAAACAATTATAATTAATAAACATTAGTTAGCTTAAGAAAATCATAAAATAAAAAAAAAAAACAATTTGAAAATGCAGTAGCCCCAAGCCGAGCAGCCCAAGCACCACAAGGAGAGCAAATATCACCAACATGAACAAGAGTTCAAATCCCGCTCCCCTACTGTCTGTGACGACAGTAGGGTGACGGATTCCTTTTTTTAAAAACAATTATAATTAATAAACATTAGTTAGCTTAAGAAAATCATAAAATTAAAAAACAAAATAATTCAGAAATGAAGTATCCCCAAGCCGAGCAGCCCAAGCACCACAAGGAGAGCAAATTTCACCAGCAGCACCAAGCAGCAGCACTTCTCGAAACCCAAGCACCAGCACTCCTCAAACCCCAAGCACCAGCACCTCTCAAACCCCCAGAAAACCCAAATCCCCAAAAACCTTCTCCCAACGAATTCCCTAGCAGAACCGCAACCCCAAAAAATTCAGACCGCAACCCCTAAAACCTTCTTAACCCATCATACCAATCCATTTCCTCTGAACCCAACATTCGAAACTGTCAAATCAAAGCACATTGTACGAACTCTATATCCCAATCCATTCTGTACGACCTCTAGACTTTAATCATTACTGTACGACCGAAGATTAAAAAACCCCAACATTCAAAATACAAAAGAATCAAAAATTCAAACATAGATTCTCGGTACGGAGGTTGAGGTGGACGGCCGTACCTGCTCTTCCTCTTCGATGTCGGGGACAGGGTCCTCGTCCTCCTCTTTCTCGTCCTCGGTCCCCTCGGTCCCCTCGCTCTCGCCTGCAGCTCCTAGCTCAGGCTGCGGCGCGGGATCTCCTAAGCCCACATCATCTTCTCCGAGGCGGAGTCCTCCAACTGCCTCACCGTCCTGCTCGCCAACCTGTAGCGCCGCCATCGCCACTCCTCCTTGACCAGCCCGCATGATCTCCTCCCTCGCTCGCCTCGCGACTACTCTCAATCGCTGGCTCTCGCTACTCTCTCCAACTAGTGAGACTGGTGTGGAAACTCCCACCTCCCTTATCCAGTTGTTACTCTTTATAAAATTAGACAAAAATAAGAGTTATGAGTTGGAGGCAGTGCATGGCATCAAAGTTTCTTCTTCCATATATCACACCCTAGTTTCGCACTAAATAAATGTATTATTTTTATTTAAATCGGATATGTACAATGGAAATTCAGAGTGAACTAGGCCTCCGTAAACTTACTTCAACGGAATTAAAATCACGATCGGATTGGCAATCCGGGCCTCTTGTCAAAGAGTCATTGAATCTGATAGAAGGCTGTGGTGACTCTATTTGACTACAATTAAAGACTAATTCTTCCGTCATGGCCTCACGTGCAACTCCACTTAACAAAACGTCCTGCCCGTGCTCTTGACTCTCGACGACAATGTTTCCTACCAACTCTTCCCCATCCTCCACTATAGAGTCCAAAATGAGTTTACGAATGCTAGAAAACTTTAAAGCTACAGGCAGACCTGCTCCTCTTCTCTTCACAGGGGCATTCAAATGGTCCCCTTTTAAAGATACCTTCTTACGTAATGCTCTCCTCTTTCTAGCTCTCCTATCCGTAAAATCTGTACCACCGGGTTTCCTTCTAGGTTTCGGAGTAACATAAGTGGAGGGAGATGGTCCTCCACTCTGCTTCATGTGTCTAACTAAAAGGAAGGACTCTCTCACAAAAAGGCTCTTCGGAGAACTTCCTCCCGACTTAAATACCTATAACTTACAACAATTTCGTATCAACCCTAAGAACATATATAATCCTAACAACTGACACATTCTGTACCCTCATTATATTAAGAGAAAAAATAACAATTCTATAATAGAAGTACATTTCAAAATATCAACTTCCAATTATAAAGAAATTACTAAGCATACTAAAAATTATAACATTTAAATCAAGCACTTAAATGCATGCTCCTTTTTATATTCATTGTTTGAAATCTAGAATTAAAACGACGGCTCATTCCAATCTTATAATAATTAATAACAAATAGAATCTGCTCCACGATTCAAATTACTAAAGTAGAGTTCTAAAAATCTTACCTGATATACTTAGACCTGCAAAAGGTGGCATGGTATTTCGTTAGCGCCGTCTCTCTTAAATCTTACATTCGTTACCTAACAGAATGAATATTTCTCTAACTCATCACATGGACATTCCAACCTGAATAAAATGATCAACAGCGATGCATCATTCCTCTCACTTTGCTTTTGCGATACCGCTTCGCTAAAACCGTCTCCCTTCTACTCTTTTCGTCTGCAAACATGGGGATGGTCTGTCTGTATGCCCAAGGCATGGGCATCCCTCTTAGGTTTCGCGTAGATGACGATGGTCTAGCTACAGTGTCCTCTCTTCGCCTCAGTCTCAGATTCCATTTCCGTGAGAATTCCATCAGTATAGAGGAGGAGATCTTCGATGACGTTACTGCCGAGGTTACCCACACCCTTGGGCAACCTTCACTGAGGGATGAAAACAATATGTTGCAGTGGAGACTCCTCCCTGGATCCTATAGGGTCTATGGTCTTACTGATTCTCTGATGGCTGCATCCACTGAGATCCTCACCCCCCGTCGCTCTTCTACTTGCACAATTCAGACTCCCTTACCTCGTGATGTCAAAGTCAAAGTCGAGCCTGGTACCGAGACTTCAGATGTAGAGAAACCTCCTCCGACCGTCATATCTTTCTCTTCTGATGACGAAGTCAGTCCCGTCAAGTTGGTGCCTAAGGTCCACGCAGATGCTCCTCCTTCCAATGTGTCTCCTCCATTGTCCCAGGTCACAGTTAGCATTGTTCCGCTCCTTAAAGAGATTGTTAAGACGCGTGGGTCCAAAAACATTTTGAAGAAGATAGACTATTCCACTATTAGACACGAGAGAGTAGAGTACTTGCCTGCAAAGTTTGATGGTCCGGTTCTTTTTGAGTTGCCCCCAGCTGCTGCAGGATCCTCTAAGCTCGCCGCCAAGTCAATGCAGGGAATGGACAAACGATACGACGGACACTTGTGGACCAAGACCATCACAACAAACATCAAGAACGACTTCGGACTCTCTTTTCAAAGTTCCACCTGCGTCGGATGGCTGCGCTGCAGCAACAAGGACTGTGACTTCCTGAAGCGTGTTCCCAAGATCTTCGAGGTTAACGAGACTGAGTTCGAAGGCTGTACCCTGCAAGCTTTTGTCATGGACCAGCCTCCTCCGTCTGACTCCACGCTTGTGTGCAAGGTATGTAAAGAACCTCCATCATGTGTAGCTACATGCGAGGCTAAGATTTATTACGTTGTGGGCAAACCAAATCAGACTAGAGCTTGTATTCACATAGGAACACATGATCATCCAGTGAAAGTAGGAGACTACAGAGACTCTAAAGCAGAGATTAGTAGCTTAATAGAAGAGCAGGTAGAGATGAACAACAAAGCAACAAAAAGCGCCGTTGTCCTGGAGGCGAGCAAACTCCTCATCGGGAGCTACCTTCTACAGCCCGAGGATGCACCACCGAGGAAGCTGACGATGGAGGAGCTGGTTCCTGTTCTGGATCGATGCAAAGACATGGCGTCGCCCAACATCCGCAACAAAGTCGCCACCTTCAAAAAATTCGTAAGGTACGGAATCATGGACGGTATCACCAAGCTCCGTGGTAACAGTCTCTGGGCGTATGTCCAGGAGAATAGGTTTCCTGGTCAGGGATCGATGCGTGACAAAGTCTTTGTCTTCAAGATGTCAGAGGTCGGGCCGGGCAGTGGTGTCGACTTGGTCAGCCGTATGCAAGCTGGTGGCGATTTGGAGAACGCATGGATCATGTTCGACCATGTAAAACGCGTCAAAGATTGGTCGACGATGGCGTGCCATGTGTACGACGCCACCTACTGCCGCGTGATGACAATCGCCACTTGCGACATGCAGTCCGAGGACACGGAGGCCCAGCTCGTCTTCTGGAAAAACCTGAACCTGGTCATGGAGATCAATGGCGTTGCAGCGCCGAACTTCAAGGGGTTCATGGCGGATAACGCACAGGCGAATTGGAATGCAGTGCGAATCCTTTACGGCAATGGCAACAAAGAGGACCCAATGGAGGACCGGGAGAGGTCGTGCTTGTTCCACTGGACTCAGAACATGGTGGCGTATACGCAGAAGCACTTCCCCGAAGAACTCTGGGAACAGCACAAGAAGATGTGCACTCAGTACAAGAATGCGACCAGCATGGCAGAGGCGGAAACTCTGTACCACGCGTTGCGAGCATGGTGGGCATCCACCGGGGTCGTTGGCGAAAGCGGGCTCATCAAACTCGATCAGTGGCTGTCATTCTGGCACCACCGCTTCCGCCAGTGGCGGGGATTCATGACCGAGGTATTCTCTCTGCACTCTGTTTTGATGTTTTTGATACTAGTTTCCTAGCCCTAACCTAGAAACCTGTAATCGGTGAATCTAACGGCATTTACTGTCAAATCTGCAGAAATTCACGAAAGAAGAACTCACAGAGATGCCCACCTGTAACCTCGCCGAAACGGTTCACAACAAGTGGCTCCAAGCTTCAGGAAACAACGGGAACGACCTGTACGTTGCTACCGTGGACGATTTTGTTCGGGCTTTTCTACAGGTTGTCAACTACTACCAGTTCCTAAAAGGTGACGTCGGCGGAACAGGACCGTCCAAGAAGGAACTCAGGCTCCGGATGGCTGAACGCAACGCAAAGAAATGGGGAAATCCTACACTGCTCGACAAGCCCATGCTCGATATGCCAGGCGCGGATGAGTTCTGCACCCGTCAGCCTATCATGCCTGGAGCGGAAGTCTTCGGTTCACAGAAGCGAAAAGCCGACGTCCTTATCGGAGCTGACGAGGAGTCTCATCGCCCGGATAAGACAAACTTCTCACGCCCAAGAGGCCCAAGACGTGCCGTCAGGGCTCGCCCTATGCAGATGCCCGTCATTGTGGAAGACGACTCCGAACACGACACCGAGGTACAATGTACCCAACCTCCTGCCCAGGAAGTTGATTCCCCTTTACCTTCACCTGTGAACAAGGGCGGCATTCGCCATGTCAACGCGGTTGAAGAAACCAAGGTCGACGTGAAGGAATGGCACATTTCCAGACTTCACAAACTTTCTGCGAAGTGCTGCTGGGCCCAAAGAGCTGAAACGAAGAAGAAGTGCACTGAGAGAATCGTCAGAGGGCCCCATTCCACAGCTGCACCGACCTACACTGGGCTCTGGACTAACTATCGCAGGAACCTAGTCGAGAAGACAGAGTTCTTCTTCTGCTCCGACGATATTGAGCGCTGCGTGAAAGGCTCTAAGCGCAAGTGGGTAGCACACTACTCAAAGGACCAGGAATTCCCCTCCATTCCAGAGGTCTGGCCAGTGAAACTAGGTACTAACCTAAAACTGACTGAGATTCTAGCCCTCGAAGCAGCGGGCTTTCAACTTCCGCCGAAGAAACCGGTCTCCCCAAGACGCCTGTTCTCTTCTGCCCCGCCCCCTGCAAATCTGAGCTCGGTGCCAGTCCCTGCAGACGCTGACCGCTACCCAGGCAAGAGAGACGGCAAGATGGTGAAGCGCACTGCCACTCGTCCCAATCAAGCGCAGCGACTCTCCATGGGCTCCTCCGAGTCTCTTAAAGCGCGCCTCCATTCCGTCACCATGATACTTGAGCCGGGCCACGGTTGCATCATTGGGCTGGATTCGGGCGTCGCTCCACACATCACACGGTACCAGATTACCATCAGTTCTTATCCTGGTTGCACTTGCCCAGCATTCAAGAAGACGATGACTACGTTCCGTGGCAAGACTCAGTTCTCATATTGTAAGCACCTTTATTACATACTCTTGAAGGTCTGCAACCGTGATCCCGAAGCCGAGCTTTTCATCCATGCGCCCACCTTCAGCTTCAACGAGGTCAAGCTACTCTTAGAGAGTGGAATCTTGCGTCACCCCTTGGCGAAGAAGTAGGTAGCCCTCCTACTTTAGAACTGCCATTTCCACAATGGCCATTTGTCACGTAGTGAATGATTTTAGTAATATCCCATGTACTAAGTCAGCAATATAGAAGCTGTATTGACTTTTTCATTATATTAAGGGCTTTGTCGTTCACATTAATTGCATTCTATTTCAATACAATCTATCTTGAACAAGTGCACTATATACTTCGTATCCCCTAACATATATCTTTTATTACAGCAAACATATACTTGTTATTAGATATCTCAATCTTCGAACCTAACACGTTTAGACTTGCCCACTACACTATCAGCACGACTGCCAGCCGCTGACTGTACTACAGGACAAACTACAGTCGCATTCACTTTCGTTCCCACACTTGGAGCGTGTCCTTGGTATGAACGTTTCAGCAATGGCCCACCTCCCCGCCTCCGATTAACTGATTCCCTGGAATAGGTTCCCCTTGGGATCTTTCCAACCTTCGAGTATGCATGTGGTTGCAAAGGCACATCTGCGTCCTTCTCTAGCACTATGATTTCATCCGAATTTTCTGAACGTGGAGGGTCAGCTCTTACATCCGGTTGTACGTCAACATCCGTTGTCGAAGGACTCCCTTGGCTGTTGGCCATCACTTCTTCTTCGTCCTCCACCTCAACATATGGTTGAAATGGACAAACATCGTCAGCAAGTGAAACAACAATATCTCTGACGTCTTCCATAGCTGCTGTCCCGCACTACGGAAAAGAGCTTCACATAACAAAAACACAAAAGAGGCAGAGACATTCCCTACTCTTATCTTAAATATCCCTGAAGAAGATGCTTGGCGCCCTTGAAAATCGGCTATTCATTCATTTAAAAGTTGTCATCCTCCTAAACCGAATGGAAAAAGATGAAGGTTTAGCAGAGGTCATTTAGCATTTAAATTGTTTTTTAAAATTTAAAGAATGAAAAAAACAAAAAACAAAAAAAACCAAAAAAAAAAACATTTATATAAATTGAAATTAAAAAGATTAAAGAAAAGAATAGCAATATTTAAAATGAAGGTTGAAAATAATATAAAGGAGATCAACAAATTGAATGTGAAAATAAAATGATTGTGAAAATAAAATGAAGGAGAGAATTAAATGAAAGGAGGCTTTTGACCCCTCTAACTAGATAGATAGAATAAAGAAAGTTTTATAAAAAATACAAGACAAATTTCAAAAAAAATAAAAAAAAATAAAAAAAATGAGAAAGGCATGTAGACTATGGTGGATGAATTCTAGCAATGTTAAGAAAATGTTACGAAATTAAATGTTACTTGATCCCTGTTCAGAGGTTGAATACCAATACATTTCAAGTAGTAATTTGCATATAAATTTAAGGAGATAAGGGGAATTACTGTATGCCTGAACTAGTTAGAAGGAGCTGGAGCATAGTAATTGGTGCACGTTAAAAAATTAATCACCAAGAAAAGAGAATATGAACTACGAATTCAATGAAAATACTGTAATTAGTCCACGGTTATAGGGTCAATTAAATTACTAAAATTAGTAAATTTCCAAAAATACAATTAGAATATTCGAATCTTCTAATTTTATAATTTATTTTTAGTAAAAAAAGTGCTATTTTTAGGTTCTGTCCCCCATTCTGTGCTCTCCGCTCTCCAAATCTGCGCTCACCGCTCTCCGCTCTGCGCTCTCCGCTCACGTACAAGCTTCCCTCTTACGGAGTCTGTCTTAGGTGCTTCTATTGAATTGCTTACCCCCCGATCGTCTACAACAGTGTGCATCAATTCTGATCCGCCGTTGAAGAAAGTGAAGACCAAGCCACGACTTCAAACCATTTTTGAGTTGAGTGATTCTGATAGTGAAAACGTACTTGAGACGACAATACTCCCTGAGGTGAAGGACACGACATTGCCAACTGCAGTTGAGATTCCTGCGGAAGTAGTTGCCTCCCTGAAGTCATCCGTTCCATCTACCCCGGCAGTCTCCCCTCCGTCTACCCCGGCAGTCTCCCCTACAGACAGTGTCGTCCAGTGCCTCATGAAGCTTAGCGCTCGTAAAAGGTCAAAGAGTGTTCTGTCTCGCATCAAATTTGATGCAATTAGAATACAGGAAGTTGAGTACCCTCCTCCTCAGTACAATGGCGATGTCATTTTTGAGTTCCCACCCCTAGGTGCTCACGGCCATCACTCCGCCGCGAAGCAGTTACGGGGAATGGATAGGAAATACGACGGACACCCTTGGACTCGAACAGTGACTTCGAATATTCAGAACGACCTCAAGCTGACATTCCGTTCTTCGTCGTGCCTTGGCCATCTGCGCTGTGACAATGTCAAATGTGAGTATCTTACACGTGATAATAGGACTTCGGTAGTGAACGAGACTGAATGGGATGGAAAATCTGTGAGACTGTTTGAAGTTGGGTCGAACCCGCCACAGAGTTCCACTGTGGTCTGTAAATCTTGCAGTACGCCGCCGACCTGCGTTGCACTTTGCCCTGCAAAGATTTACTATGTCACTGCAAGACCTCACATGACGAGAGCGTGCGTTCACTTGGGAACTCACAACCACCCAGTGAAGTCCGGCGAGAACCGTGACTTCGTCGAACACACGGAGAATTTGATCAGGGAGCAGGTGGAGCGTACTCCCTCCGCCACTCCCTCCGCCATCGTCCTCGAAACTGCGAAGGAGCTGCTGGGCCCGTTACTTCTGGCCAAGGAAGGTGAACCGCAGAAGATTCTGGAATTGGTGGAGCTCGAACCAATATTCGACCGCTGTAAGGACCTCTCTTCCCCAAACATCCGAAATTGCATTACATCGTTCAAGAATGTTAGGCGCTTTGGGACCATGGATGGCATGAGGATGCTGGGAGGCTTCAGCAACTAGAAGTTTATCCAAAATAACATGTTCCTGGGGCAAGGCGATGATGCGGCGAAGGTGTATGTCTTCAAGATGTCTAAGGTAGGGCCGGGTTCTGGAGTCGATCTAGTTAAGCGTATGCAGACAGGCGGTGACTTGGAGGATGCGTGGATCATGTTTGACCACGTGAGGCAAGTTAGGGACTGGGTAACAATGGCCTGCCACGTCTACGACCCCACTTACTGTCGGATAATGACAATCGCTGCGTGCGACATGCAGTTGGAAGACACGGCAGCCCAGTCCGTGCTCTGGAAGAATTTGAATGCCATCATGGAGACTCACGGGATCGCGAGAGTAAACTTTAAGGGCTTCATGGCAGACGGTGCCCAAGCGAATTGGAACGCAGTTCGAATTATCTATAGGAGCGGTAACGCCTCCGAGAGGATGGTTGATAGGGAGAGGACATGCCTATTCCATTGGAGGTAGTCTTTGGAGCAACATACAAACGCTAACATTCGACAGGACCTCTAAGCTCAACACATCAAACTCTGCCAGCAGTACAAGAACGCGACGACACTGGCCGAAGCTGAAACAAAATTCTTGGCAATCCGAGCATGGTGGATGTCATCCGGCGCTGCAACTGGAAAAGAGCTCTCCAACATGGAGACGTGGCTCTCGTTCTCGCACCATCGCTATCGCCAGTGGGGAGGCTTCATGGAACTGGTAAGCTATCTCTCGGCCTTTCAGGTCTCTATCGCATCTTAAGTAACTTGCTGGAGGTAAAGAATCTGCTCTCTCGTGATGCTCCGTGCGATGCCCTAGCGTCTAGTGCAGCACCCTTTCAGCCCTCGGTGCCGAGTAGTCGAGGTGGGAGTACAGAATCTGCTCATTTCTCATCCTCCGAGCCATGACCTACCGCCGAATCCAGCAGCCTTGCAGCCCTTGGCAAGTTGCCTCGGGGCCGAGCACTCTTGCTTGGGGTACTCAGTCTGGTCTTTCATGATGCTCCATGCCTTCAGTAAGCGCCCAATGCAGCAGCCTTGCAGCCCTTGGCAATTGGCCTCGGTGCCGAGGACTCCTGCTAGTGGCACTGTGTTTGCTTCGCAGTCAGTAATTGGACCCTAAACCCTAAACTAACCCCTAATGTGTGCAGAATCACACTGAGGAAGAGCTGGCGGAAATGCCATTGTGCAATCTTGCTGAATCAATTCACAACAGGTAGAAGCAGCAGTCTGGCGATCGGGGCAGCGACTTGTACGTTGCAGCTGTCGACAACTTTGTAAGGGCGTTCATGCAATGCGTTGCATACTTCCAGTTCTTGAAGGGGGAGCATCCGGGGAAAGTTCCGTCAAAAGAAGAGCTCAGCCTCCGACGTGCACAGAGATCTGCAGCGAGGACAGGGAATCCGAAGGTCCTACATGAAGCGGTTATGAACATGCCAGGAGCGGGCGACTGGTGCACAAGGGACCCGCATCTTGAAGGGGAGGAGGTCTGTGTCTCACTAAAACGAAAACCTGATGTTGCCTTCGGAGATGAACGAGAGTCTCATAGGCCAGACAAGATCACCGTGTCAAGACCTCGTGTCCAGACTAGAGCTGCACGTCGGGAGAGCGACTACCCTCCGACGGTGGTAATAGCAGACTCTCCTACAAGCACTAAAGCGGACGAAGCCGACCTTCACGCTGAGCAGTGTCCACCGCCAGTCGAGTACCATCACGTCACTTCAGTTGAAGAGACCGCCTGCAACCCTTCCGAGTGGCACATTGCACGACTTCCTAAGACGTCCGCTAAGGCTTGCTTCGCCCAACACGCTGTGACTAAGAAGAAATGCGTGGCACGGATTGTGCAGCACGGGAAGAGCACGGCTGCGCCGACATACACAAGCCCCATGAAGAACTACCAGAAGGACAGAATAGAGACTCATCAGTTCTTTTTCTGCAATGACGACATTGACAGGTGCGTCAAGGGTAGCAAGCGGAAGTGGGTCCTATCGGTGCCAAAGGTACCTGAGGTGTGCCCTGTGAAGATTGGGACGAAGTTGACGAAGAAAGAGATCGTCTCTCTAGAGAATGCCGGCTTCAGACTCCCTCAACAGAAGGAGATGTCACCAAGAAGACTCTTCCAAGACCGGGCCGCGGCAGTGGACTTCTCGGCCTACCCTACGCCGGCATACCCGGATGAGTTCCCTACCCGGCAATCAGGAAAGCTCATCCGACGGAACAAGAAGGCCCCGTCGACCAAGCATAGCAATAATTGTGCCTCTGCCTTATCGTTGAACGCGAAGGTCAGCAAGCTGTGCATGCTGCCTGCCCCAGCCCTGGGATGCATTGTCACATTGGATTCAGGGAAGCTTCCAAAGGTACAACAATACTACCTGACCATTTCGCAGCACCCTGCCTGGACTTGCCCAAATTTCAAGGAGATGGCAATGACGGCACTTGGGAAGCGGGGTCAATGGGCTAATTGTAAGCATTTGTACTACCTTCTCAGTGTAGTTTGCGGTCTTGATTCGGAGTCGGATACATTCATTCATGCAGCTAGTTTTAGCTGCAACGAAGTGAAGCGAGTCCTAGAGAGTGGCCTTCTGAAGCACCTAGACAAGTAGTGATATCTGATTCGTTATTTACACATGTATCGCCTGAATTCATCTGGATGATGAAGTAGTGAGACTAAAAGGGCCACTACCAAAAATTTGCACTTGCACTGTAAACCGTTGTTCCCATTCTTGTGAATCACGCCCTTATTATTCGTAAGCGCTATTAAGAACCATTTTGCAAGTCATTTAAAGAACTGTGTAATTCCTAAAGAGGTCCATGTAAATGGTTCTGGGAGGAAGTCACATATGTGTGCTTAGGCCCGAACAATCCTTTTCCAGACTCCCTAAACCGAGAGAACTCTTAGTGAAGGGGAGGTGTACTACTGACCCACCTTTGTCATAGGTCCATGAATGGGATAAACTACCACTCGTTCTGTTGTACTTTGCAGAACGTGCATACATTTGTATGTTATGTTGCACATGTATGGTCTAATCTTTTTGTTCGTGCGCAAAGTCAGAATTCATTGTCTTCTAGTTTTCGACGCTTGCTTGGGTTGGAATCATCAGCAGTGGTTGTTGGCTGACGTTCATCCCCTACCTAGGTGGCTCACGACGTACTGAACTCAAATTCAGCGCTACAGTGTTACCTCACGGCCTGTCCTTATAAAAAGACCCGGCTGAGCACTCTCTATAACAACAATCCACGAGTGGAGGCCACTACTGCACCCGAAAACCGTAATACAATAATTTCCACGGCCATAGATCAGGCCATGAATTCATTTTGCTGAGATTGTCCACGGTAATAGGTCCCATTACGAACTAAATTTAGAAATTTAAAAACCAAAAAAATTGTTAGTCCATAAAATACCATAACCATACCGCTCTGAATTCCCAAAAACATCAAAATACTCAACTAGTTACCGCTCTCCGCTCTCCGCTCAGCGCTCACCGCTCGCACTATAGTGACGTCCGTCGTACGGCCGGTCGGCAGCAAACCCATCAAATAGAGTGGTGGCAATGCTAATTTTTAATCTGTCTGACTTCACTTGTATCGAAGGAAGGTAAATGTGACTTTGATTAACCGAGTGTCCAGTTTCCTCTTGTCTTGGGTGCCAGCAATACATGGAAGAATTGTGGCTATAAAATTTGGTAGTATGTTTTTTAGGCAGACAATGAACTTTGCTTGTTCGTTAACTTCGTATATTAGTGGGTCTCCTTCACGTTTTTGAAGTCGGTCTTCGTTGGCTGATGCATTGAAGTCAAAAATTTCATGCCTTGAATCCTTTGAACAAGATGAAGGGCAAGATTGCCTTGATGTTGATCTTTTATCATGATGGGTTATTTCATGAGTAAAAGGATGCTTTATTTATTTTCTCTTCTTCAGTGACTGAGATTGGATTCTGTTCTTCTTTGCACCCCGTGAGTCCGCAACCGACAAGACTGTCGTTTCATGCGTTTTATTTCCTTTGATGCTTAAAGCTGTAGTAGATAGAGAAAACACTGGCATCTGACACAACCTGTCTTGTGATTTATAGAGAGTAGAACTATATGATACACCACTTACTAGTCTGATAGATCATGAACGGAAGGGTGAAGGTGATCTAATTTTATTAGCTCTTGAGGGAGTGCAGTTGTCATTTCTTGAATTATTTCTACCATGTAAACACGAGGCATGTGCAGATGTTAAGCATGTGGCAACCAGGGGATACTGATTCTGGCCCATGGTGAATGGCAAACGAGGTATTAGAGAAGGTCTTGCGGCACTGTCGAAGCCACGGAACGAGTGGAGGTTCGTGTCCAATTTGGACATTTTCAATGGAGCATGTGTAGTGCGCACGTGCCCTATGTTGAACTGTGGGTGGCAAGGAGAAGTAAAATTCAGTGCAGATTTTTATGAGCTTCTTTACTTTAGATTCGAGCGTAACAATCTGTAGTTCCACAGTGCTTACATGGTCGTTAAGCAGATATTCTAGAGCAAATGAAGATGAAGCTGGCCGAGTTTGAATGTGTCCCCGGTGCTTGAGCATCTGCCAAGACATGGTCAGTGCAGATAAAGGGATGTACATAGGCAGAGAAAAATCATAGGGATTAGGGTTTTGATGAATTGAGCACGAGGAGACTGAGTCCAAATGCTGTGCGGGTGTGCAGATTACTGCTAGAGGATCAACGGAAGGAACTGCAGCAGCAGTGCAAGGGCATGGACGAAGCACTCGCTGAGCGGCAGAAGTCTTTGCATGAAGAGGAGCTCAGCTGTGCTAACGTGCGCAAGAGGCGAGAGAGTTTGGTCGCACATTTTATGAAGATGAGGAATGTAGAGGGGTCTGAGGATAGTGAAGTGCGGATGGTGGGCGAGACATGTCCAGAAGAAGATGAGGAGTTGAGAGTGCTTGATAGAGATCTCGAGTTCGGTGTCCATATCCTCAACCGGGAGAGTGCGAGAACAGAGCAGCTTCAGAAAGAGCAAGACCAGATGCAGACAGAGTTGAGAAAAGTCGAACATGAAATAATGCTTCGAGGCGTGGCATGTACACGATCTGAGAAATGGGTCGCAAAATTAACGGAACAAGTGGAGCTCATGGCGGGAGGCTCCGGAATGGGGACATCACCCTTGCCGATTCGAAATCCGAGAGTGTCGTCGGAAGGGAGAAGAGGGGTTATTCGCATCTCGAATTGCCCCGTCTGTGGCTACAACTTTAAATGCCACAATATATTTGTCGCGGACTGTGGATGCACGTATCATCACTTCTGTCTTGCGGCCTGGTTAAGTGACGGGGGAAGCAGATGCGCAGGTGCTGTTTGCGAGATGGAGTTCGGTTCCGACTGGCTAGCGAGTTTTGGAGCGAATCAGATCAGGGTACCTCTGCTTAGGACTCCAAAAACAGAAGGGAGCGTGGGGAGGACTACAACTCAGGGCGATGGTGTTCTGGAAGCAGCTGCTTCCACAAACTGTGAGTCCCCAATTCCCAATGCTGTGCTGATCTGCTTGAGAAGAGACGTTTTCCTCACAAGTACGTTGGAGTGAATGTGTTTTCCTGGTTCACCATGAACGTTAACACCCTTGGAATGCTTGGTACCAGTGTCTTCGTAGAAGTATGGACGTGTGAGGGGCAGCTCCCCTGCATCCTTGATTTATTGGATACGGGGATCTAGTCCATGAATCGAAGCATATGATTCTAGAGTGGCTCTCTCAACGTCCACGACTGAATCCATCAAGTCCACGTCACCTTGCAATAACCCCATAACTCATGGTCACCTGCAAGAATGAAGCGAAGTAATTAGACAAGCTTCCCTCCATCCAGTTTGGTTAACAGAATGCACCTGAGCGTTGTTTAGTCATTCTGTTTGTTAAGCCAGTGGCGTCCACTGTCTGTGATGTGAGAGGAGACTCCGGAGAAACTGTGAAAACACTTTCTTCTTGAAGTGCGCTTTGTGTGGCCTTCACTTCACTGACTTGGAAGTCTCCTCTTCTCACTTGTGCTATCGTGTAGTTATGAGTGTCGTGCTATCAAGAATGTGCAGTTCGTCTACCGTGAGTTGTGAGCTTTGTTCCCACTGTGGTAGTGCTGTGAGTTTACTTCTGATGAGGATGTGGACATTTCTTTTCACTAACGCACTGGGGATTTCACTTTGCTGCTTAATGAGTTAGATTGTCGATCCTAAACTCTAGCTGGGAGTGCGAGGTTTCAAGAAGATGGCACTGGGGAAACACTTTCGAGGACGACCCACTTTCACTTGGCTTGGTGGTCGCTGTAGGTGACCAGTTACTTGTACTAATCGTACTTTGACTTCGCTGTGCTCAAACTGCAGCCCGTGTCCGTGTTCCCTGGACCCGTCTCTTCGGATTAGGGTTTCCTCTGAATAACTTCACTTTGCTGATGCTTCCACTTTGCAAAGTTGGACTTTCACTTTGCTGATGGCTTCACTTTGCTGCTGTGAAGCTTGTCGCTGAGATATTTGCCGTGGCACTTAGCTTTCCACTGTGGAGATGACTTCACTTGACTTTTGCCTTCTCCTCACTTGGACACGGCACTTAGCCGATGTCTTCACTTCATGCAGTTCATTGGGAAGTCATGGTCGATGCAACACTCCCCCTCTTATTCTTCCTTTTCTGATTGATTCTTTGATGTGGAGTAAGTGTTCGAGGATACGTCAAGCTGAAACGTAAATGGTGAGAATGTTGGCAGTTGGAGTATATATGGAGTCAACTTCAGGGACTCCGGTGTCTCGGCGCTATGACAAATCGGGGACACCTTCCTCGCGACGGCTAGGGACTCCTGCGTCTGGGAGTTGGAGGACTCCTGCAGGAAGCGCAGGAAAGGATTCAGAAATTTGCAATCTCGGGAACGTAGATTTGGTGGCCTGCCCTGCCCCTGAGCCAGTTCTACCTGCAAAATGGGCGTCGAAAGTTGTGTCGATGGCAGCTGCGAAGTGCCACGAGAGTATCTCGTTTCTCGACGATGAGGTCTGCCTTAGTCAGGCCCAACCTGCATCAGAGACGGCCCGAGATGCTGGCAGAAAGAAGGCCACAGAAACGGCCATCCCGGAGACTTTGCGAGAAGATCAAGGGGGGTTTGAGGACATGACTGATGAACGAGGTATCGCCAAGGTCAAATGCAGTGCAGGGTCGACGGGAAGAGGCGATGAGGTTGAGGCGGATGCGCCGCACCAGGAGACGGTGATGAGTGAAGTGCAACCTCTTTGTGAGACTTCAGTCAAGGTCACCGCGGTGGAGGAAACAAAACAACCCGTGGTGGAGGATTGTCTGTCTAAGAAGACGTCGGGATCTCACATGTCCGACCGATGCGCGACGCGTCGGCAAGCTGCCCTGTGCAACACGCTTTGCCCGTCGCCTACTCTGAACGCGGCGACGCTGACGGAGACAAGTTTACCAGGGCGTCTGAAGAAGGGTCCGGCGGGTTGGGGGCAACTAGCTTTGGGTGCGGCAAGAACTGAGAAAGGGTCGAACATGAAGTCTCTTGCACAAGTCGGAGTGCAGGAGAGATTTAATCCACTTCCTATTGTGAGCGACGCAGTGAAAGCACGAGGTCGCGGTGGGAAGCTTGCAAAGCGCAAGCGCAACGTCAACAGCGAGTAAATGGCAGTATGAGGTAAATCTATGATGAAGAGGAGGACAGGACACAGAAGGTGTGGGTGTGCCCTGTGGTTGTTCTGAAAGTGAACGGCATAGCGCGGCGGGGAAGGCGGAGGGTAAAAATGTACATAGTATCTTACTTTTTGTTACAGTGTTAATCTTACCTTTGTCATGGATTGCACTGCTAAGCTTCCTTGCGTTCCGCAGGAGTGGGCACATTTAAAAGCTCATTGGAGAATGTGCTTTTTTGATACTGTGCACAAATTTTTTGGATATAAAGTTCATGTATTGTATATATTGAATGCTTGGCTTTGCAAATGTTCCAAAATTTTGTCCAAAACATCTGTCGGTTCAATTTACCTGGCTGTTTGAACCAGCGTGTTCGCAAGCAAGAGTGTGATGTTAGGAACGTCCCACAATGTCAATTGGGATATGCTGGTTATGGATCCAGACAGTCACCGGTCTGTCCTGAGTTTCGTGCTCAGTTGTTTTGCAGGTACGCAAAATGCAAAGGAGGTGTGGAGCATCACGGAGTTGGTGTAAAGGTGAGTATTATTCCTGAGCAAAGTAGTATTTGGGGCAGTATTTGAAGTGCCTTATTCGTCCCCTGTATGCAGGTCCCGTGAGAGGTGCATGGACACGTAGGTTGGGGCTCAATAAATGATGATGTGTGACATTCAGGGTTTGGGCTCATTAAATTTCTGAATTAAAGAAATGGCAGCGACAAATTCACAGTATTTACGTATTTCCAGGCGTGTACTTGCATTGTTCTTCGACCAGCTTTGGTTCCGTGCCCCGCTCACGGGCGCAGCATAGTCAATACGCCTACGCATCCCGTTCGCTGGACCCACGTTCACTCTTGTTAGCTCTAACAGGTTTGACTTCCCGTAGTCAGTGTGTTTTTTTTGGCCATGCAAGCGCTACAGAGACATGAGGTGGAACAAGTCGAGGACGTCCGCAGCATCTACTTCACGGTCAACATGTCGACCAAGGCAATGCGCGCCCACCTCGTACGTCCCCTGTATTCAACATCTTTATGAATTTCCAGTTCGTTGTTTTGGGTGATCTGGTCTTTATGCGCTTGCTAGTACTGCTATCGTTGGGCGAATCAGCGATCTGATTACATTGACTGTGCACGTCGTAACTATGTTGAATTACATATCCCGTAGGAAATCCCAACCGCTTTCACCGAGAAGACCGGGTGGCCTCGCAGTGGGGATTGCGCTTTCGTCACAGACATTCCAGTCATCAGAGATTGGCCCGTCCAGTTCCAGATCCGTGAAGATGGAAGCAGTAAACGCAAAGCCATCACTGCTGGCCATGGCTGGTCCATTTTTTTAATGGACAAAGAAGTGAAGATAGGCAATCTTCTCATCTTCGAGGTTCTGGATGAAAGATGCCTGTTCGTGACTGTTTATCACCCTGCTACTCCTCGAAAACCCGTAGTGACTGAAGGAGAAGGACCAGTGCGGAGACAAGCTGATGGCCTCGTCTTCAAGAAGACGCTGCGGGCAAGTCCTCTGAAGCCAGAGAGCGCAGCTCGATTGGTGAGCTTCTTGTCTTGACTGCTTTGTCAACTGCTGTAGTTGCTTTTTCTATTCAACGGGTTCTGTGAGTACATTCTACTACATTCGAAACTGAACTTGCCACAAAAACACTCGTTCTCAACTGTTGGTTTCTCTTAGGACCTCCCGACAAGCTATTGACGTCAGTTTAGTGCGGAGCATTTTAGTGGCACGAAGTTCATCCTCTGCGGACCGTCGTCGGCAGTACGTGTGGAGAGTGCTAGCCTGGTCACCCCGAGACAAACATTCTGCTACCTCCAGAAGGGCTGGTACGATTTTGTGGCGCTTAATGACTTCAAGCTCGGTGATACGTTGGAGTTCGCTGCAGTGGGGACGGTGGAGTTTAATGTCACACGTTGCTGATGAGCCTCAGCGTTAGGTCTTCTCAGCTTCTCATTTCCTACAAAGACTGGCCCTGACATTAGCTCTAGTAAACTTGGTTGGCTTCAGTCTTTCATGGTGTATACAATTACAGTGCAACAGCGAATATCTGAGTGGCTGTTATGCGCACACGCCATAGGTGGGCAGAGAACTTCTAGTGCTAAACTTCATTCTACTGCTAAACTTTGTCTACTGGCAAAACAATTACTTTGATAGTTTTGTGCTTTTGTACAGCGCTTTGTAGTTAACAACAGTTGGTCTCGTCATGTAGGACTTTGTGTTTTTTTGCCTCGAAGTAGTATTCTCGGCACTGGCACTGTGGGAGATGGTAAGACAGTGCACATGGACGGGTCATTGGGATTTGTAGATGAAGACTCGAAGTCGTGAAATTTTCGGGCCGAGGTTTAACTCCAGAACGTCTCACACAACTGAATTCCCTGCATGTTACTTCTAAATGACACAAGCTTCTGTGTCCTTTGCCTTTGTTGCAAATACAATAATGTGTAGTGTAATGAGCGGTATACGTTTGATGTCATGTGAATGCAAACTATCACATAAGCAGATCAGTGGTTCCTTATCCACATATGCATGTCAGGGGCAAAGCTATGGAGATGTTAAAGAACTCATCATGCATTCTCGACGACATCGCCGCCAAGTAATCTGTCTAAGGTACTACACGTAGAATTCTGCAGGTACCGGCACATTGTTGCAGATACAATTCTCTGTGCTGTCACCCATCTAAACATAGAAATAGGCAAAGTGAATTACATGGTTCATTTATAAGGAGAGAGTTCGCCTTCATTTGATCCAAGAAAGTAAACTCCACAGAGTGGTAACAACTTAGTACACTGATACGAGATCACAAATTAATGATCAGACATTTGCAGGTGTCAATGTTACCCATCGCACAGACTGAAGTGGATGCAATGGACAGTGGCCACTGCGTTGTAGAGTGAAGGGGAAGGTATTGTGTAGGTGAAGTGGAAGGTAGTGTGGAAGTGAAGTGGAAGGTGTCTGTAAAGTGAAAGTCGAACAACGGATGATGTTGCTCAGCAGCCGATTAAAGGGGCGACAAACATTAAACGATTGCAGCCTTAGGATTAAGATGTAGAGCTATTGTCAACATAAGAGAAGAAAAAGGAGTCACCGTCTTTATGCAAGACCATCTTAAAGTGACCATAGCCGCGAAACTATGCCTGAATTCTAACGACCCGAATTCCAAATCTTGGTGCTCATTCCGCGCAATAAGAGCGGTGAATGTAGAGAGAGAATCAGGTCTCTACTAAGTCCAAATGCATACACTTGAAATGAAGTTTCAAATATCTTCCAAAAAAATGTTGTCTCTACATTTATCAGCTACATCTTCTATCGAGATCGCCTTCGACTGAGGACCACAAATTCCTGACCAGATGCAATCCTAGAACCTCCGAAACCAGGGAGAAAACAAGACAATGTTAACGACATGCCGTAAGCATGGGCACAAGACGCAGCCACTATAGTCCTGTCGAACCGGCCGCCTCACAGACCGTCGAGAAGAGTGGCAAGTGAATGCAGCTTTCTGAGAGTCCTCTCGAGCATTTCAATCTTTTCCTTCATAGAATCCTCAGCTGCGGTGAGTTCTTCAGCTGTGTGATCCACTACTTCCTTCTGCCTCTTCATCTTCAGCTCCCAAGACTACACCTGAGCGTACAAGACTGCAACTTTCTCCAACCAAGAGGCAACGAGTTGCTCAGACATTCGAGTGGGAGGTTTTTGAGCTGATGGCGAATCCTTCATGGCGGAATTTCTAGCTTTCAATACTTCTCGGGCACGTCGAAATTGGCCTGCAGCTTTGTCATGGCTGCGTGACTTGTCCACCACCTTCTTCTGTAGCAAATTCAGACGCTCCCGGTGCTCAGTCAGGCAGTGCCGTGTTCTTGCAACGGCATTTCCAAGGTCATCGCGGACCCTGTGGAGTCGCATGCGTTCGTTGTTGACCGCGACCAAGAAGCTCGGGCGGAGAAGCGCCATGGGGGAAATTGCTGCCTCGTCCAAAGTGATAGGCTCTGTAACGGGGATCCCAGACGAGACGATTGGAGCAGCATTGATGCCTGTAGCCGGTGCATTTGCGAAAGCCATGGGCGGGGGATCAGACTCGTCTAAGGTTTGTTCCTCGTCTTTGAGAGCGTCCGTTCCGGCGGATGTCCCTCCATCTGCATTAAGGTGATTCGCGATGTTGGTCGCCATAGGGGGTGATCTCTGCAATTTCACTAGCACAGACGAATAAGAAGGCGATTTAGAAAACTAGCGAGACGGGCTTCCATGAAGGGAGGGATGATCTGCCCAAATGCATAGACAAATGACACGAATTTAACACATGCCATGTATATTTTAGCCTCAATTCTAACACGTTATTGATGTTGGCATTTGGTTTGAGTTGAACACGGCAGCACACAAACCAGTACTTCAGGGAAATCCAAGGAAACATGAAAAAACTAAAGGATCGGAGGGATTACAGAGAGGTGTAAGCGTGGCATCACGATGGCCAGAGGGGGTAGGGGATCAGACAGTGCGATGAATTCCGGGAGGATCCTGGGGACGCCGCTCTGCGGGTGATGACGGTGAGTCTGTTGGAAGGCAAATTGAGCCCAGTTTACTTCCACGCCCATAGCCTCTACCAACAAACCACGGGCGAAGTGGACTGGCATCACGCAGTTCATCGGCCATGGCGCCTGCAGCACTCTCGCGTGTAGCTGTCGCACGTAGATTTCGTACTCCGGGATACCCTGATCCTTGAATATGTATCCGTGGCCTACGCGGTGAGTGAAGAACCCAGCAAGTGCCCTGCGTGATGGCATGTACTCCATAGGGGTCACCATAGGAATTACGCCTCGGTTGTGAAGTTGCATAAATGCGACATACCAGTTGATTGAAAAAACTTCAACCTGCGCCATCCTAGAGACTATACGGATTCAGAGAGGTGAGTCAGGTACGCGACGAGGGAGAAGTGAAGGTATGTTGCCATAGGATTTCACTTAATCAAAAACCTAACAGGATATGGAGAGTGACGAGGGTCGCAAGAAAATAGTCATAGCACGGAAATAGAACATGCATCAAGCAAAATGAACAGAGAAAATAGAGTCACCGAAGCATGCAAATACACCACGCAGACCAAACACGTGCCCACAGTTACGGAACATCGAAGCCCACACGAAGACTGTACAGAGATCGCAGGAAGACCTGGGGAATGTTGCACAGAGAAACGGAAAACTGCCACCGGAGCCGTGAAGCGTGAGAGACCAAGTAGCAGGACAAGTTGCACTGATACGTCGGAGCAAGGGAAGGAGATGTGGCTAACAAGAAAACAAGATTGGAGGAGGAGTGCTGCACGAACCTGGAGTTCTGGCCAAGTAGCACGTGGTGATTGAATTAATGTGGTGGAGAAAAGGGACTCATGATGAAGGATGCAGCAGGGACGCATCAGTCATGAATCCCATGCAAAAAGTAGCTCCCATGTCGGCGCCCAGATCGTGTATATCTTCACTCATAATTTCTGCATATGCACAAGATGTCAATTCACATGTTCAGGGTAATCTCACTACTCACAAATTATAATGCAAATTTTAGTGCGTTTAGAAACTGACTAATCCTACGTGAATTACCAGTTACTACTAGTACTTACTAGTACTTCAAGAGCCACCAAGCATAGAATTTGAAAGTTCACTGAAATCAATCGCCGGCATTCGATTAGATGATCTGTAGGCCAAATTGTAAAGACATTTAGTGCAAGAATCAACTATTACGGTGAGAAGGTAGCATAAGACGCCTGAAATTATGTAAAAACCACACAAAAGGGTTACCTTAATACACACTGGATAGTTTAGGAACCTGCAGCCGTGTATGCAAATTCAATACTGCCCTTACAAATCGGCATCCGCCGGATTTCCTGAATTCGCAGAATTCGTATGATCCTGAGATGGCATCACCGAGAGCAAGTGCTTCCTGGTGCTGAATTCGAGATTCTCGCAAGAAGAGCTTCTCAATTACACAGCTAAATCCAAAAAATAAACTTTAATGTGAGTGGATAGAAGGGAGGGCAAGGATATGTAGTGTGCGCAGTGTGTAGTGTGTGGAGTATGATGTGTCACATTCAAATTGGCACTATTTTAAGGCTGCCTACTATGTTCCAACATTTGCTGTGGGTATTGAGAGAGGGGAGGAAAGGGGGGTGTGTAACTACAATGATACTTGCACATGGATGGATACAGTAAGGGGGGGTATAGCAAACTAACAGAACAGGGCTGCGCTATGAAAGCCTGATCTCTGAACAATGACTGCCAAGGTTTTGAATACTACATTGCCCCACTCCCTCGACTTGATCATTACCAAGTCGCATCCAAAGGAATCTATATGGTTGAACTGCTCTGGACGTTTCCTAATGGACGAACAGAGCATACCAGATCATACTCACTTTGTGTGTCGCCCATGACCACTTTAATTCCACTACCTTTGCACTTGTTGAGTACGCCAAGTGGTCCATAGTTTGCTGTCCACTTCATTTCTTCTGTGCACTTCACTTTACTAAGTTGTATGGAATGAAAGCACTATGATAAACACATATGAGTGACTGATTTATCGCGTTTGCACTTTCTCCACTGCAATACAAGTTTTGCAAGACACGAGTACACTAGAAGAAGTGAAAAGCCAGCACAAGCTGACTCCACACCCGCAGTCAATCCTACAATCAGCAAGGACCAGTTGTTCTATAAGTGGTGACAATGTACATAACAAAGTTGCTAAATGGCTGAAGTGTAGCCTAGTTAATCAAAAGTGGTACTTTACAACGGAAAATGGTTGAAGTGCACCTACCAAGAACAACAAGTGTTTTGTCACCAAATAATGCTACACTTCTCTATACCACAGTACTGCCCATGAGGACTTCAAGTAAATAGAAGCTAACAACGGGTGTAAGCCTTGGGTAAAGGGCAATTACAGCCTTGGAAGTGTAAGTAACAGCAACGTGCGATTTCTAAGCAGAAGCACATTTACTCCAATGAAATCCAGCGGAAGTTGAACATACCTCTATAATCCGTTCATTGCAGTGGGGAAACACAACTATTCCGCTGACAAGGAATGGACAAATCCTGGAGAACTGAACAAGTAGTCATTTAGTACAATTTCAGTAGATGTGCAGCATTCACTGCTTCGTAACCGATTGAAGCACGAAACATGAAGCATGGTACCGCACAAGACATATCATTCTATAAGACATCGACTCCGGGCATTATCAGCATTACTATTTGTATTAATTGGTTTCAAGGATCGTTATGAAAACAATTAACGAAGAGAATGTAATGGTCAATGCAAAGTAAAACGCCAGTTTGTTAAAAAGAAATTATGCGCGTTTCCCTCATAATGGGAGTAGAAGTATGTTTGCAACTAAAAGCGACATAGATAGGTCATTGATTGACATCTAGTGCTGGGATGTGCAATTTCGACAGATATTTCTTTGAGAGGACGCAAAGAACAGAATTATAATAGTATTTTGACCATGGTAAGCAGAATAGGGAGAAAGGTACCTGGCTGGATACGTGACTTCGGCCGTAGCCTACACATGACAAGGCCACAAAAACACTATTATGCCCCTGAGCTGGAAATATCCGAAAGATAAGCCATGACAGCGACCATGCACTAAGGTAGAATGACCTTAAACCGGGCGGCCCCCCAGAAGCGCAGGGTAGACCGCCCCTGTGCCGCCCATGGCATGGACCTTATTGCGTGCACAGCAATTTCATAAATAGTTCATGAATAGTGACTCGATATGGACACGTGTAGGGAGGTGGTTGGTTCATAGATTCATGGTTCATTAACTCTATTTGCACGGTTTGAGGTACATGCGTGAACGCCACAAAAGGAGAGTCTACTGATCACTTTAAGGTCATGTACACTTTTCGCTTCAAAAATTTGTAGTAAATTCAGTTTTTGCTATTTAATTCTAGAAATTTTTGCATTCACTCTCCCTCTTGTTTCCCCATCCAAGAAAAATTACAAACAGTACACACGAGGTCCACAACCATGCTGAATCTCTTATTCGCCCGGTTTAAGGTCATTCTACCTTACACAAGAGTTGGTTTCACTGCAAATCATTTCCCGACACCATCTTCAAATTCAAAAATTAGCAGTCGCTCAAACTATGTTAAAGCAAATGGTAGGTTTCCAGATGGGTGAGTGGTAGGAGCACGACAATACTTACTTGGGTCAGAGGTTGTGATTCGAGCAGCCACCTAAAAGTTACAGGCAGCAATACCGTTGGTGCCGTCCACATAGAACGCATTGATTGCCTAAGAACGCATAGATAAAAATATTTGGCTTAACAGCTGGACAAAATCATAAAAAACTGAGACAAAGCTTGTGGTAACTAACGTCTTTTGCGATGCACCAGCTTCACTGTCCAACACCGAGGTTCTTCAGAAGCTGGCAGGTTTGGGTCAGCACTGGCAGATTGTCACCATTTCTGCCGTAATTGAACCCGACATAAGCTCCTGCATCGAACTAGAAGCGGAAAACGAGTGGTTATCAGAATGACCACGGTGAATCCCACTATCCAAATGCACATAATTGTCCCTAAATGAGACTGACAAAGTAATTCTGAACTATCTGTTGCTTTCTTAAGGGATTCGGGGTTTGGAGAAAACCCAAGGGTCCGGGAACGGAATTTAATTCACAAAGGACTGAGGAGAAGCATGGGAATCTTAATCCTATCTTTTCTTGTAAAGATCATCCATTAAAATCACATCATTTCTAGGGTTTGAGAGAGGTTCAGTGGGCAACACCTGAAGAGAACACGAAGAACACCAAGCCTAGAACCAGCTGCCAGACGCAAGCTTGCCCTAATCTCCAAACCTGTGTTTACTGCTATAACCTCAGTCATGAAGATGGTATAAAACTTGGATCGTGTAGAGAAGCTCACAATGACCATCTCCGCCATTTTTGCCAGCCTTCTGGTATCAATTCCATAAGTGTGAAACACTTTGGCTGAAATCCACATGTATTCTTCGACCATAGAATAAACACATTATCCATTTGAAAGGACAAAGAAGGAAATCAGCAAACTGATAAAGAATGACGCCAAGGGGAAGCCAATTGCAGTTCATAACAGAGAAAACCTGTCCATCCCTAATAATATAGAGCGTCAATAACTTACCTTGAAGTATGCGGCCTCACATGACTCCGGGGTTTCAGATTCTGCAATTACAAAGGATGCCACAGGACTTGTGAATACAAGCCCTCCAAAAATGCAGCTTTTTTTCACTTGGCTACACTTGCCACAGAATAAACAAAACCAGTAAAACCAGAGAAGTGCATCAGGAGTTACCAATAAATGCATAGCAGAACTATCCCCAGTTTTGAAGTCTCGGATGATGTCTGCCCTGTGGACATAGACAGCAAAAAGGTCAATGCAGAAAACACTATTCAAAAAGAAAACATCAAGAAACGAGCTTCAGGAAAAACAAAGTTCAAGAGACTTAGAGCATCCCCATTAGCCGCGCCAACGGCCCACGCCAACGGGCATTGGCGGGCCCGCGTGCTTTTTGGAACCCAATGGTCGCGCCACCCCCCCCTCCACTTTCCTGCCACACTCCATCACAGGCCCGCTCACGCCATTTTTCCTCTGCTTGGAGGGAGACAATTTCCACACTCTATTGCGTAGTCAACGCCAGGATGGCAGCTCTTGAGGCGGGAAGGGGGAAGAAGGGGAAGAACTTTAGTGCTGACGAGGAGAGATGCTTGTGCAGGAGTTTTTTGGCTGTTTCGCAGGACCCAGTGTGTGGCAATGGGCAACGCAACATTGCGTTTTGGGAGAGGATCACAACACATTTCAACAAAACAAAGCCAAGGTATGCACCCACCCGTCCTTCGAGGTCTCTTGAATCGAAGTGGAGTCACATCAAGCATGATGTTGCGAAATTTGTAGGAGCCCATAAACAAGTCTCAGATTCGAGAGAGTCAGGTGTTTCTGCTGAGGATGTTTTGGAGAGGGCGCTTGAATACTACAAGGACCGGCATCCCAAGCAGCAAACGTTTGCATTCTTGCATTGCTGGCAGCTGCTCAAGGACGTTCCTAGGTGGTGGCAATCAGCTATGGAGGTGCAGAAGCGCAATGTGGGACCTGAGAGTCCGGGAGTGAGCATGGGTCGAGGAAGGGCAGGCACTGCATCGGTAGTAGACTTGGGCGATGAAGGAAGCGGTCCCAGCGAGGGAGCAGAGGCGCCGGCCATGGCCGAAGAGGACGTTCAAGTGGTGGAACCGAAGAGTTTCAGGTCCCGCCCCGCTAGGCCAATGGGCAACAAAGCTGCGAAGAGTGACCTCGCAGAGCAGGGTCGAAAGGAAGCTATTCTGAAAAGTACCGCAAGGGCCACGGAGCAGATGGCTGCAGCCAATTTGCGGAAAGCTGAAGCTATGGCAGACCATGCTGCCGCTTCCCTCTTCCGCATGCCCATGGAAGACCTGGATGAGGACGCCCGTGAATACTTTCAGTTGCGACGGAAGGAAGAGCTCCACCGCATCAAAAGGAGAATGGAGCAGCAGCAGCGTCTCGCAGAGAAGGAGAAGATGGAGCACGACAAAATTGTCAATGAGAGGGCCGCGGAGAAGGCACAACGGGAGAGAGCGGGGGAGTCGCAGGCTGGGAAGCGGCAGCGGCTGCAGTCCACCACCACCGCAACCGCCACCCCCGAAACTCAGCCCCCGCCCAGTTCTGCAGCGACCGGCACTAGGTCGAGTTTGCCTGCGGCCCCTGCCCCAAACGGGACGACTCAATCTGGGGATTTTTCTCCGGAGCACACCCTCCACGATACGTCTCCCTCTCTCCAAACCTCTGTCATTGTTGTTTTTTTTTTTTTTTCCTACTGAGGAATCCCCCCTCGAAAGCTCTCCCTCTTCAGAACCCTCGCAAAGTGCGACTGTTGGCACAGCCTGCTTGCTTCGTTTTTTTTTTTTTTCTTGCGTTTTCGACCCTCTTTGTGTTTAGGTTCAGAGCAATCTCTCTCTCAGCGTCTCTCAGTCTCCCTCTCCCGAACCCTCGCCCCTCTCATGCCCTCGATCTCACCTTCTCTCTGTTCGTTTTTTTCTTTTTTTTTTTTCTTTTTGTTTCACCATCTCTCTGAATCGCTCTTGAAATCTCCCCTCTCGGTTTCTGTCTGTGCACTTTCCCTCTCCCGAACCCTCGCCCCTCTCATGCCCTCTCTCTCACCTTGTTTCGGTTTTTGTTTTTTTTTTTTTTTTTTTTTGTTTCACAATCTCTCTGGATTGCTCTTGAAGTCTCCCCTCTCGGTTTCTGTCTGTGCACTCTCCCTCTCCCGAACCCTCGCCCCTCTCTGCTCCTCTCCCTCATCTTGTTTCGGTTTTTGGTTTTTTTTTTCTCTCTCACCTTGTTTCACAATCTCTCTGTGCACTCTCCTCTCGGTTTGTATATGTGCACTCTCCCTCTCCCTCTCCCTCACTCCTTTGAATCTGTGTCTCTCAGATTGTTTCGGTTTGTTTTTTTTTTCTCTGCTATTCTCTGCTGCTATTCTCTGCTATTTCTCTGCTTTTCTGTGCCGGTTTGTTTCGGTTATTCTCTGCTGCTATCTCTCTCACGCTCTTCCCCTCTCGGAATCTCTCCCTAACAAACGCTCACTCTCAAGCTTTAGTATCAGCTGGCTCTCCATTCTTTTTTTTTTTAATTCTTTTTTCCACTTTGATGTTCTGCTCCTCACTCGGCTGAAGCTCTCCATCTCTCTGAATCGTTTGTTATCAACTCAGCCCTCACCGTCGCTGCTTTCTGTCGGTTTGGTTGTTTTTTTTTTCTTTTATTTTCATTTTTAATGAAGTCTCCCTATTCTCTCATCAAATTCCTATTCTCCATCTCGTCGCTCCTCCAGGAACTTCATGCCTTCGGTGACTCTCTCCTTCCACTCTGCAGTCTGTTTTTTTTCTTTTTTTTTTTTTTTTTTTCTTTTGCGTTTTTCTTGTATCTCTGTCTTTCTTTAATTTGGTCCTCGCATCATTGTTTTCCCTGAAAGCGCTCCTGTCTAACCACACCCCCTGATCCCAACCCGAAGGTTTCACTCACCCTCTCTCTTCAGTCACAGCGCAGTCTCAGTCGTTAGTATCTCTTTCTTTTTTTTTTTTTTTCTTTTTTTTAATTATTTTTTTTAAATCACCATGTATGATGTTGTTGCTGTTTGAATTCCCCTGTGCTCGTTGTGACTGCATGGTTTTTGTGCATTAAGCTCAAAGTATGCCCTGATTGATGGCTTGGAGTTGTTTTACTACTTAATTTTTTTTTCCTATTTGTAGCAATGGTCAGCTTGATGTCTGTCCTGTTTTTGTTGCTTGTTTGACTGTGAATAATGCTCAATTTCGGGCTGTACAGATGATGGACAAGGAGATGACTGGGAAGACTCCCAATGCATTCCAAATACTCAATTTGGAATGACTCCTCCCACTCATACACACGGGTTTGAGTAGAGTAGACAAACATCATTTGCACAACCCCCTCCCATGTATCCTGTAGGAGCCACTTTTCCCTTAGATGGTCATCACCCCTCCATTGGAGATAGCCAAATGTATGATTTCAGGAATTTTGGACAAGGCTTGAACTTGAATGCAAGATTTTATTCACAATAAAGAGATACATTTTCATTGTCCTAGACCTAGTCTCCCTCTTTGCCCCCTCAACATCCACAAATGGTCTATCAAATCATTTCGCAATGCAAAATGTGTCTCAACATTTTCTATCTCCCTAGTGCCACTCTGCAAATCATGGAATGTGAATGGGATAGGAGTTCTCTGGCATGGACCCCCCAAATCAACAAACGGCTCTAGATGAAGACCCTTTTCATCCTCCAAGATCATATTGTGCATAATTATGCAAGCCATCATAATGTTTTCTATCACTCCCAAATTCCACTGTCTCACGGGATTTTTGATGATCTCCCACCTAGCTTGCAACACCCCGAAGGCCCTCTCAACATCTTTGCGGGCACCTTCTTGGCACTTTGCAAAGTGCTCCTTCATCTCTCCCTGCGGCTCATGAATAGGCTGTACAAAACATGCCCATGCTGGGTAGATGCCATCAGCTAAAAAATAGTACCGGGGATAAGTATGTCCACTAACCTCGAAACTGATGTCCTGTCCAGCACCTCGCAGGAGGTTTAGAAGAAATGGAGAACTATCCAAAACATTAATGTCGTTGTTGCCTCCAGGCAACCCAAAAAAAGCATGCCATATCCATAAGCTCTGATCTGCCACAGCCTCCAAAATGATGCTTCTATTCTTATCCTTGTCCTGGAATTGTCCCTGCCAAGCCACGGGACAATTCTTCCAAGTCCAATGCATGCAATCGAGGCTCCCAAACATCCCTGGAAATCCCCGCTTCTCATTGATAGCCATCTGCTTCTCTATATCTTGTCGTGTAGGCTGCCTCAAATAAACCTCCTCAAAGCATCCTCTAATGGCAATCACAAACGTGGTCATGCTTTCCTGAGCAGTGGATTCACCCAACTTCACATACTCATCACATGCATCTGCCGCCACACCGTAAGCCAGCATACGGATGGCGGCAGTGCATTTCTGCAAAGAAGATAACCCTAAACGACCTGCAGCATCCACACTTTGCCTAAACCATGGATCAAACCTGACAACCGCCTCAACAATTCTTGTGAAGAGCTCCCTCCGCATCCTATAACGCCTCCTGAACTTCCTTGGGCCGTACGTCGGATTCTCAGAGAAATAATCCTCCCAAAGAAGATCGTGACAGTGCTCCCTATTCCTAAACACATATGCCCGACCGGGCACACTCCCACCCACCTTTGGAGGTGAAGAGGGCTCCCCCAAAAGCTCACTTGTCACACCATCAACCGTCTGGAAAAAAAATCACTCTCAAGCTCATCCTCCATATCTTCTTCAAACCCTATTTCCATACCAAGACTCCTCTCAAGCTCATCCTCCCAAGACTCCATGACTGCCCCTCCCAAAGTAAATAAACAAATTCAAATCCAGAGGCTTCACAAAAAATCACAGCAGCAGCCTGCCACAACTAAACCAGAACACAAAAAACTCAAACAAGGTGGCAGTTCATTTCCAAGCGGAACAGAGAGTGAGCGCAGCAAAATCAAGCTCAATGCCGACCCCCCCCTACCCGCCCAAACCCAGCCACGAGGGCACCCAGGTCGGGGCCCGCCCTGCCACCTCGCCACGCCAACGACGCTTGGGGGGCGGGGTAGCGTGCGACCATTGGGGCCGCGGCCCCCCAAGCAGTCGCGCGCTGGCTTACGGCCCGCGCCACTTCCCGTTAGCGCGTCCCCAATGGCGCGAACCATTGGGGATGCTCTTACGACTTGACTTTGCCAAAACGCTCGAAGATTAGTTCAAGATCACCTTCCTGCAGGCATCCCCCATCCCCATGCATGTGTTTTATTATCAGAACCCTGAAACTCGTCAGACAAAATATTAACGAAAGTAAGAGAAGATGTTATTTTATATTTCCTGGTTATTGTGCATGATTACCTCAGTAATAGGGTTCAGCTTGCAAACAAACAAAATGTTCTCTGGAGGCTCTCATATCTGCTTCTGGAAGATCCTCAATCTGCGAAAGTGCAAACAACTATAAGTGCATGTTCACAAGGTATATGTATAAGCCGCTTCTGCAGAAAAAAATAGCAAGAAAAGAGAAGAAGTAGAAAAAAATCAGTAAAAATAGATTTCGAAACAGAGCAATAGAGTATTCACACAATCAGCACATGTTCCTTATGATATGATATACTTCGAGTCCAGGCTGACCCAAAAGAGCTTTGAGTGAACATCTTTCTTAATACAGTAGAAGGATCCAGCAAAAAAATTAACATAAAGTACTCACCATTTCTAAAACAACTGCTCATGACTAGGCTTCCTTCTTGCGAAGGGACTTTTCAATATCCTCTGGGTCCATGGTCTCATCCATTGCAACCCAATCGTCTTCCAATCGAACCTCCTCTCCATGTTCATGTTCACAATGTTCAGTACATAAATGCACAAAGGAGTACACAACTCTCCATTTCACCGTGTACACATAAAAAGGATACGTGATCCTTTTCTTACGAGTACTGAAAATACTCTTGCATTTGGATACCAACTAATTAGGAACAAGCTGCACTGACTTCCTTTGGAGTATTAAATGCAGAATATGACATGCAACCATTTAGAGCGCATCTGCCAGTGCCGACCCAAACCTGCCAGCTTCTGCCATAGCTCAGTCTCCAAGGTTAAGCTTTTCATACACCTTACAGCAAATAGCACTTTGGCTGTGAATTATCAGAGGCCATAGGCAACTACGATCATCTGCCCTTAAGTGAACACAAACGCGAAGGTGACATACTTACGGACGAAATGACGCATACTCTCATGGCGAACTCCGCGCCATGTAAACCATGAGATTGCAGTAAGCAGGGGCATTCAGAATGTATTCGCGTTCTCTGGAAGGTATGTTGCCACAGGTATTCCGAACGTCATTGCTCCCTGCAACGTCATGGTTTACATAGCGCAGCATTTCGACCATCTGACGCTTATGTAGAATATACATATGTAATAAGGTAAGATGAAGGGCAGAAGGGCTACGGACACAGGACACTCCTACACGTTAGAACGTCATCGCAAGCATCAAAACAGTCCAACTCAGAATCTAAATCCATCGCGGTCGTCTGAATTTCACGCTCTCCACCGCAACGTGCACCGTATCTGTATTGGAACAACAACTGAAGATCAGAAAACCCATCCATATACTTAAACCCTGAGGCAAGGACCGTAACAAGATCGAAGAGAACATGCGCATGCACCATCCAGCTGTTGGACTTCCACTACACTATACCAAATTCAGTCTTGCAAATAGCAACAGATTCAGTCATAACAATTACTTGGGTCGAGGAGCAAGGATTGAAGAGAGCAGGCTCGATTTTCAAATCCAGTCCTACATGATCGAGAAAAGACCAAAAATACCTATTCGTTCCGACCACATCAATTTCGTCAGCGAAGAAAATGGCACCTGACTGCTCATCAGGATGGTGAGGAGCAGCTCCCGCACCAAATTAAATCTGCTCTCAGTGTGCATTGTATGACTGTCGCTCGTCTACATTCGAGAGAATGGCCTCCCTTGTCTCCTCCGTCATCTTGAATCTAGGATTTCTTTTGCTGCTTTTGTACTGCAACAGCTCAACCTTAGACTGTACCACTAGATGCGAGTAGTTCCACGCTTTGGGCTCATCCTCTAGGAGCTCATATCTGTACGAAGCTGCCACACGCCCCACGCTAGGAAGCCTACGATAATATGTCCCACTAATGAGCATTGTGTCCTTTGGCCACGTACAACCCCAGCCATCGGTGAAGGTTGCATTGTTGTTATGCACTGGCATGTCACACAAAACCAAAAAAAATCTGTCCCCGTTCTCAAGTCGATCGGTGTACACCACATACGTATCTCCCGTTTCCACTCGTTCAGCCTCTGAGTCTAGGTCGGCTTCGTCCTCGCCCTCATCCACCAGGTCGTCCTCGAACTGAGCACCCTCCTCTACTTCCGGCATGTCTCCCTGGGCCATCAACAAAGTGACTGCAGGGTCCTCGGCGCATGCCTCACCCGCCTCGCGCGCTGGTGTGACTCCAAGTATTGATGATTCTCCCGCAAGAAGCTCGCCTGCTCTCTGTTGCCGAGTCCCCGTCGATGCCCTCTGCCAAATGGACGCAGTGCACAATTCGCGTTTCTGTTAGCACTTGGATACGCTGAAGCCTACTCTGAAACAACAACTCCCAGTACCCAAACGACTCTCTCTCTCTCAAGTGTCTAAGCATCCACTTCCACCCCACAAGCAAAATCGACATTGAGAAAGGAGAGAGGTCGGTGACTCACAGCAATAGGCGTAAGCGGCTGCAACAGTTGTAATGCCCAATGTCGCACGTGCTCCTACTTCGAGCACAGCATGGGATTGTCGTCCATGCACTCAACACAAAAACATGCAAGTTGTTGGATATGCAGGTATGTGACATTGGTTGGGGAAACTGACAACTCTGAGTGAACCGATCGTGTGCCTGGTATCGCGCGGCAGTCCAAGTCCCGAGTTCTGTCCACTGCATCTGGCGCAATCAGATGGAAGTATCGAATTAGTCTCCTCCTCGCGTTACCGTAAGCCCGATGCTCCTCCTCTTTCCGATTGCAAAAGCTAACAACATCTGCGGCACTCTGAAGTTTAGTTCTCGAATTGAAATTCATCTCCTCCGCCCTTATTGGACACTTCAGCATGGCCCCTGCCCCATCATGTAGGCCCTTTCCATGGCCACTTCCAAAATACGACCAGACCATTCGACACCCATTCTGTAACCCTCGCATCACTATCGTGGAAGGATACCTATACCCCCGCAGAAACAAACAAGTGATCCTGTCAATATTATACCATAGTTGTAAATCCCCCAATGACAATTTACATAATAGCGCATTTACCAATGGGCACGTTACTGATTACCTCGACACATGATACCAGCACCGCCTGGACTTGAACTGTGCCGCGCAGCCGTCTGACCAAACAATATGTTCGTTCGGTACGATCCCTCGGTCCGTGATATGCTTCCAATGCAACGCGAAACAATGTTGCACAAAAAGCGTATCATGCTCCATGCCATCACTTATATAGTAGTGATACTCGGTGAGAAGCTTCGGGGCATCAGATGTACGGTCTGCAAGATACACACGGTTCCACCGGTAGCATATATGCACGAGTATAGTAATTTGGTGTTGTAGCCAGTGCATAGACTGAATTTCCTGATACGGCTGGAAAGTGTAGTTCTCTGCAAAATCAACAGCAGATAAAATTGAATCAGGAGGAAATGTATCAAGCGAGATCTTGTATTGCTCCGCTTGCCACTTCGCAATGTAGTTATGCACAATGAAGGGCCGCAACTTTTGTGTCAAATACTTCAGGAAGTCTGGAGCCCCCGTAGTCTAATAGATCATCCGCAAGACCTTGTTTTCCTTCCCAGCCTTAGTCACTCCGTGCACCACGTCCTCGAAATTGTGCCACTGCACGATGAGAGGAACAGTAGCGTCAACTTCTCTAGGACAGAGCTGGAGCATGTCCACTCCGCACATCTCGCAAGTGCCCTTAATGCATTTTGGTGCGTGCCACCCATCCTCCTCCACTAGGCATAACACACTATACCACATGTCTGTCACCCCACTGAAGTGGGACAGCTCGGCGTCACAAGCAGCGGGAGCTCCTTCCAGTTCTCCGGCCCTCCATTTCCCGGTCTCCTGCAGACGTCGCACTCGCACACACAGTGCCGACCGTGGATCCCCTTACTAGCTGTCCGCATATTATTCCACCCAATTCTCAACTCCGCTATCTCGCAGTGGTACCTGCAAGCACAAGTATTCCATTCCTTCAACCTCCTCACGTAGAACGGCTTCAATAGCTCAAAAGTCCTGAGCCCAACCCTGCTTTGCTCATTGGCGTCCCTGAACCTTGCGTGAGATTCCAACTGCCACGAAAATGGAAATCAGAGTGTACTCATCGTCCTGCGTTCTTCAGTATTCTTTCTCACTGCTACTGCACTTCGCGACATCAGCAGCCTAGTTCTCAAACCAGCGACATGTCCTAGGCAAGATACTAGTGCTCTCTGATCACCATGTACTACTCCGAATGATTTCCCCACCTGATAGGACAAGACGCATGCGGAAAGCCGAGAGTTCTTTGTGTGTACTTGGGAGACTTGTAGGTAATGGGTCGCATGATCCTCGTGCTCCTTTGGACCAATACGTCGCCTCTTCACATCCCGCTTGTTAGGAGAGACGGTTGTCTCATTCTTCCACCACGAACAGACTGCACCTTGATCCTCCGCACTAAGCTCCATCGCTTTCTACCCCCCCCCCCCCCCCCCCCCCCGTCCCAGAGATTTTCCCCAGTTTCATCAACGACCTCACGCCGCTGGAAAGCTTTCCTCACAAGATACCGAGACGCTCCTAATGCCTTGCAAATCCCTCGCACAGAGTCGCCTTTTGAGACTGCAGCTGTCAATACAATGTTCCTTACCTTAGATTTTCCACGAATGCATGTAGAGCGTATTGTCTCTAAAGCCCTTCTTAAACTTTGGACCGTGGTGGTAGCCACATAGCGCAACTTCTGAACAGCCATCGCTAGCTCAGGATCAACTGCCTTGATGCGCTCATTTGAGAAGCACTTGTGCAACACAATTTTTTTTTCTTCCTCTGTCAACCCTCTGTCAAAGACGCTCTGCAACTAATTTAGAACCTTGGAAGCTGCCCACGAGCATTTCCGGTTGCGTGGAGTCAGATTGTCCCCGTCAACATCGCCGCCCTCGTCACCCGTGGAGTCAACTGCCTGAGCATCTACGTCTGTTTCCTCTGCGGTCTGTGCCCCGCTGGGCTCTCCGGCTGCATCAAGATCACTGGTTTCCCCCCCTTCCACATCCCCACTATCCTCCGCCCTATCCTCTGGAATAACTCCGCAGCGTCCTTCCGATGGTCCTGCGGCAATCCCATTGTCTCTTGCTAACACACTATCATCCGTCCCGCTCCGTGCTTGCCATGTCCTGTGAAAGTCGCGTTTCTGCTCAGCCCGGCGCAGTCCCACAATTCAAATCTGTGAAGGTGGCACTCTTATAATTCTCCATCCGTAGACCTCCACTCTTCTTTTCCCCACTTAGATCTGAAGGAGACAACGTCCCGCCCTTAAGCCCCCAAGGCACACTGGCGATGGAAAGAAAAAAAGAACATCAGGTCTGTTTGGTATCCACTGTTCGCACACATTCAAGTTCCAAGTCTCGGCACTGCAGAAATCCATCTGCCTCACCTCGACACCCGACGGCGCTCCTGCTCGTTGCGCTTCCGAATCTCCATCTCCCTACGCTGGCTTTGCTCCATCTTCTGCTCCCTCCTCGCGTTTAGGGACAGCTTCGCCTGCTTGTTCTTCTTCGAACCCATCCTGAACAATGGCCAAAGAAGCAAAACCCCTCACTCCGATGGTTACTGTGCTATGTCCATGCCATATGTAGTTATGTAACCACCTGCCCATCGTCAATGCTGTCGCCTCTTCAGCCGCAGCTTGGCAAAAACCCATTCAATTTTAGCATTTGCAAAATGAACTCTAGCAATACTGACGACCATTGAATTCCACTTTATATGATCCAGCGTGGGCCATGCAATGAACTGTAGTTTAACAACGTGCGAAGTAGTTGAAATTCAGTAGCCTTGACCACGCATTAGAGTTGAATTCGAGCACAGCAAGATAAAAGCACTGGCATTGGAATAGAAACACTTTGTTGGACACCATGCGTCATTGGGGCAGATTAAAAACCTCACTCTCAAGGATATATACTCGCGTTCTTTCTCTTGTCGCAGCTGATCTGGCACGTAACCGATGTCATTCAATGTTCTGATGCGCACACATGCCCTTTCATGTGAGCCACGTGCAGACTCTCAGATGGGTTTAGGAACTCCCCTGCTCGGTCGCAACTCGATGTCGGCGGTTCTGCTAACATCTCAGAACATGAACGGAACACCGATGCATTAGGAGCTGACGAATTCACAGTAACCCATCATTCTACTGCGAAACAATAAGGACTCACACTAACTTACAGGCAATGGATCGCCGCGACTACTAATAGGACACGTTTTTAGGGCCACAAAAACAATGTGGAAATGCAGACTCAGCAGATCTGTATCCAATCACTCCACAAACCGTGCATCGTAAATTCTCTCCACTACACAACTTTCACTGAAACCCTAACATCGTTGTCGGTACAAACCTGTTGAACGTCGTTGGCTGTTGCGTGGAGCTTCCTTAGGCACTCCCGGGATCCATCCACCTGCCCAAGGCGCTTAGTGGAGACGCTACGCGCTTAAACCGTATTCCACTACTCGGACATTACAAGAACTTTGTACCTTAGCGCGCCACTGCACTTAGTCATGTTACTCAACAGGTACCCCGTTGGAAGACATCTTCAGCACGTCTTCGTCCCTCCTCGTCCCCTTTGATTCACAGTGCCGCGAAACCCTAAACTCCTGAAACCCTAGAGCAGAACTCCACACCCCTACGCCGCAGCACTTCCATGTGCACCGACAACGCACTGGCACGAAGCGTCTAAGCATCTTTTCGGAATCATTGAAGGACTTCGGACACCCAGCTCTGCCCGTGATCCAGATGATGACTCGCCTATGCTTTCAATTACAGTACCTATTCAAATTTGAATAAAATGGATCATATTGAAAAAATCCCTGCATTCCCTAGCTGCGAGTGACGGCTGCACCGTCGCTTGAGCGTACCATTTGTTGCCCCGCACGCTGAACCTCCTTCCCATGCGTGAGGCACTAATGAGGTTCCCATGAAGGCACTCACCTACCAAGAACGTCATGGCGCTCTTCTAAGACACTTGATATCCAATTTTACTTTCTGTAAAGTGCATTTTAAGTGGACTGTAATTTTCAAATATATTATTTTTTCACTTTTTTTTTTTCCACAACCCTCGACATTCTAAATATGTCCCCGGAATTACATTTCAATGTCATAAAATTTCATAACTACCCCCTAAAAAGTTGCTCCAAAAACAGCACCACGAAAACGTTGCGGATGTACTTTAGGCCCGAATATAATTGAATACAAAGTATGTTGGTTCATTTTTAGGACCGTAATTCACATACGGAGGGCTGTGTTGTCACTTCATAGTGAATTCGGACAATGTATGCAACCGTTCAAAGCACTTTTCCAAATGACTGCATTCACTTTCTCCGACTTTAAGGTGGTCATACGACATCATAAAAGTAAAATCTCCTCGTGAAATTTACCGAGCTTATAGGAGTTCAAGTCTACTTTCCATACCCTAAACCCCTTTTCACATCTCTTAAATTTTGATGCCACTTTCTTTAGTATATGTGAGAGTGGCTGAAATTGACAAAGAGCTAAGCACTTTTGTGGTACACTTTATTGTGCTTCCCCCCTGATTTGTTAGAGAATGTCGACACGTGGGTGACGCAGGCTGAGTCCCGCCCGGGAGGGGCTCTCGCAATGGGAGCCACCCCAACGCCTCGAGCCAAGCTTTGCCCTTGCCCTACTGCACGGGGTGCCTCCCATGGCGGGAGCCCCTCTCGAGCGGAGCTCACCGTGTACAAAATGCACTCTCAGCCTTGCAAAGTCACTCTCAAGGCCGAGACTGAGGAGTCAAACAATTTATTTTTCCACAAATTTTGAATTGAGCTCACTATTCTACCTGTTTACCTACAAGAAACTCCATAAAAACCCCGAATACTTAAATCTAGCAAGGTCGTTATACTCTTTACGGATGAATCAGTAAGGTTCTCCAACCCAAAACAAAATGACTTCTAGTCTAGGGTTTCAGAACCACTTCACTCCGATTACAGCGATTCACACGATCTGCTTACACAATGATGTAAATAGACATTCAATTTTTGAGTGTAAGTGCTTACCTCTTATCCGACATTCCGCTCATCATTGTCCATGTTGCGTTTGACAGTGTCCACAACGTCAACTTCCCTCTAAATTTCACCCTGACTCTATTGAGTCTGCGAAAGTCAATGGCAAGCAATCATTAGCTACATAGTTGACATTAGGTCTAAAGGACGACTGCGCCATGAGAACAAGAGAATGCACTCAGCACAAAGGGTAGTTACTAGTCAGTAACTTGCTCGCGAGTCCCAGTGTGATTAGACGTTGATGCACTCGAGGCTGAGCTTGGTTGACGCTCCTCTTGCGTAGGTCCCTGTTCCAGATGTCGAACACATTCCAAGTCACCATCCGATACCAACTTCAGAATTGAAAAGAATGCCAAAGACCTTGCCAACAGAAAAGAGGAGTTAATGAGTCTTATCTGTCCTAGATATAAGTAATAAGGATTGCAAATAAAAATCACCTCATTGTCTCCTCTATCAACAGAAGTTCCTTCCTCCAAAACTAGGAATAAAACAATGGGGGCTACCGGTGAAACATCAAAAGTCTTATTCCCTTTGGAACCTCTACTTGTTTTTTTAGATGAATTACCCTCTCGTCTACCCACTATTGGTCTCAAGTTATACGACGTCCCTAAGCTCTCTCTTTATTCAAACCTTTGCCTTCTCTCAACACGCCTCTGTTTTTCTATAGTCCTCTTAACTTCTCGGTCTGCTCTCACTCTCGATCTAGTGATCATTTTTAACAATACAGAAGCAAAGATATCCTATTTATCATTGTCAAGTCAATCATAATTAACATCTATGTGCGATCATTATGTTCACATCCACTTAGATAAATTAAGTTAATCTACAGTTTCTTAAATTATTTGAGATCCGTTGTAAGAGTTAATCCTCACTCTAATAATTCACTATAAAAGTCGGCCCTGAAACCTAATCTAAATAATCGTATCTTGCCATGTCAAATATTTGGTGTCGATAAAGCTATGACTATTTTTTTAGTACATTCTAATCCTTCTTTAAATAGGTTGTCCAATAATGACATAAATAAGTAATGACTATTAATTGATAAACCAAGGTTGCCATAGATTTGGGCATAAGTGTCCACCCTAGGTGTATATAATAATCGAGTACTTCTACCCATACCTTCCTCTCATCTCCATCTTCTTTTCCAATGGAAATTGACTCAAGTCTTCCATGCCTTGCTCCTACAGATTCTCCTAGGTCATCTCAAATTAATGGCACGCTATCCATAGATGGTTTCAGAGACCTTTTTTTCTAGCGGAGTTTCAGACGACAACAACATGAAGATTGCCAACCTACATGACTGCTGAGTTAGACGGGCGGACGTAGTTCACAGTCCAGATCCTCGGACTCCATTGTTGCAAGCGAATGAAACAACCCGAGTAGATGTCAAGTCTACTCCACAAAGTCATGCCTATTCTAGAGTAGGGATTATTAAACGAGGTGTAAAATCAAAAAATGCAACCCTCACATTTGGCTCTCCCTTGCGGACCTATGGTAAACATGTCCAAGCAAATCCAATGGACAACACGGGAAAAACTTAATTACCTAGGAAAAAAATCTAAAATCTAACCTAAGGTAGGTCAGTGAGGAAAAAAAGTAAGTTGACTTTGCCCTCATCGTAAGTAATTACTAACTTTAAATGTTTAGTAAATTCCAACAATTACAAATCCTAGATAATTAGCATCTTATTGGTTTAATTGATTTTTTCTGAGCTCTTAATTTTCTCTTAATTCTTATTAAATTTTTTATGTTTTTTCTCTCAAACCCTCTAAATTCGTAAATCAACTAAATCACACACGTAAGAACTCAAAAGTCCTAAATTCTAATTCTTAGTTAATTAAAGAGTTGCATGCATTTTCTAACATCCAAACTCTCAACCATGCATGAACAAGATGTTCAACATCCAGGCAATAACACTTAAATTTTCAACATGGAGTCTTCCACAAAACATTCAAATTTTTATTATAATTTTATGTGCATACATGCATAATTTTAAAACACAATGTCACAAGCATAAATTCCAATAAAACAATAAACTTAACACAAAGAGGCAAAGAAGATTACTACTGGAAGTCACTTATTGAGTAGCCGGAGCGTCCACTGACAGACTCATGCACATGAAAGAACTTCCGAAGCCCAGCTCCTCGCCCTCGAACTCTCAACACTGCACCAGCGGACTGCAGCCGACTGGACCGCCTCCAACATACACAACAACACTAAACAGAATAAAACGGAGCTAATCAAGCAACCGTTTGCACAACCACCGCCGAGATCTCTAACCGAATAGTCCTTCAGCCAGCAACTTCACAACACGGACAACGTCACATTCCTTCACACTCCACCCTACCACAAACTTGCTCCTCGACGTCAAACTATTCTACCCGTCACAGCCACCGCTTCACTCCAGAACCAATTGCCGAACAACCACCAATCACCATAAATCACTAAGCAGCCACCAACTTCCCTTGGCCGGGAATTCCAGCCTCTATCCAATCTCTTTAGGGCAGCGGTCGACTCTTCAACCGGCTCAGTCCACCCTCAATCCGCCAAACTAGCAACCTTCTTCCACCGAAACTGCTCGAGGACTGATGACACGATAACGAACAGCAACCGCAGCTCTCTCTTCGACCTCCGGCTGAGTAGTAAGATTCAGCCCAATCCAAGAATTTTGGAGCAACCAACAGCCTCCGACACCACACCAGTCAACCACCGGCCATCTCTCCTAAGCCAAACTGCAGCATTCAGCTGCAACCGCATGAACGTCACCCAGCAGGCTTCTCCAAATTCCAACTACAAGCCGCCGTTTCGTCTCGGCCAGCCACTTGAGTCCGCCACACAAACCTCCGACCTCAAGCTATCAATGCGATTCCGCCGGTTACCGAGAAGTAGGGAGAAAGGGTCTCCATCCCCAAACCCAAGCAACCTCGAGAGGTCGCAGCCGATAGTCGTCTACTTCCTTCGACCTTCTTCCTCTAACTCCCACTTCTTACTCCTACGCCGCTTCTTCTCCACTCAGCAAGCTCTCCTTTGCAGCTTGAACCAGCAACCACACACATTCACCCTTCTCACTAACTAACATCTAGCAGCATAGCACCTGCAGCCGCTCACATACTCTTTCTCCTAAACTCCACTGCCTCCTCTAAACAGCAAGCCATAGCTCTATACACCGCAGCCCACTTAGCACCCTCCTCAATCTCCCCTGCATAACAGTCAGTAGGGCTCAACCATAGCCGAGCTTTTTTCACATGCCATGCACATGCAATACACATCCATGCACATCTCACTTGCCAAAATCTTTTCCACCTAGCTTATCCTTAACTCCACATCTTTTCCTAAATTTGAAAGATCATCCGGCTATGATCTTCTTTTTCCTAGACTCATGTGGTAACCAACTATACCACTTGAGTGATAATAATATGATATCTGAGTAAGATGTAGGTTTTGAAGAGGAAAAATTTGTAAACCTCCAAAACTAAATCGGTAATTTTGGCAATTTCGATCGTCAACTACCACTCACTACAAGATTCTTCCTAACCTTAACCACCACGACTTCTCTAGTTCTAAAATAGGATCGTCATCGTATCTACTCCCATTCTTCTAGCTAAATTTCTTGCTTCACCAGCAATAGCTCATCTTAACTTGCATGCTTGTCGATAAATTGTGGCGGCTGCATTAATGCAACCGCTTTGAGTTATTCAATTTAAATTTGGAAAAACTAAAAATTAGAATATTAAAAGTTGGATAATAAAAATAAGAAGAAAGAAAGGAAGTAAAAGGAAAAAAGGGAAATTAGATTTTGAGAGAAAGTCAGAAATAGGCAAAATTAAAATTAAAAAAGAAATTGGAATTTAGAGGATTTTGGAGGAAATTAGTAAAAATAGAATAATTAGTATTTAACGGCCTAACTAGTCTACTTTTGATCTAAAAAGTGCAAATTCTTACTAAAATAAAGAATTTTTGAATAAAAAGATAAAAGTTCACCAAGATGGAGTGTAGTTCATAGTTAAAACATTGACCATTGTCCTAACAATAACGCTGACAATAATGCCAAAGGGCCCTATAAGCGTGTTCGCCGTTAACAACAATTTAGTATCCGTACTTTCTGATGTATGGAGTTTATTATTTCAAAGCTTCTATTATGATGTCTACATGATTTCGAGAAGCCGTCATTTGTATGACCTGATTTGCTAATCTATATCATAACCATCAATGTTTAGAATGTATGCCTATACTTGGATTCTACTATTTGAAAACAATTATACATAGAGCTTTTGAGTGTGTATGATAGGACCACTTCAAAAGCAATCTTTATATCAGTATAGTATGTTTAAGACGGATATCAATTTTTTACATATCTTTGACTTACATCTAAAATTGTTCATTGGCAACCGTCTTTCAGCTTAATTTGCAATACTCTCTATTAACTTCTTAAAATCCTCTTACTACAACATAGAATTACCCGTTTACACTGTAATTCCTTTCATGTTATATATTCATGTCATTTCAATGTTCATTGTACTTGTTGTGTCAAATTGCTGTTCAATTCCTTCATTAGATGCATATTGAATTTAGTGGTTGAGCACTTCACTAGGAAATAACATGGCCCTTATTTGTGTTGATCATCATTCTGTTCCGATCTTCTTTCGATTAGGTGAAGACGGTCATGCTAGAGTCACTTGTACAACATTAAATTTGAAGTTTCAGTTTTGAGAGGACACTGTCTTTCACGAAGAAGAAGCTTTTGACGATCAAACGGGTCTACTTTCACATGCAGTTGGTCAGACTAGAGGAGAGGATGACGTCGGTAGGTTCTAGTTGCTTAAGCCCGGAAAATATTGTGTATACGGAGTCTCAGAGTATGTATTAGATGGTTCAACTCAACTTTTAACACCTAGGGAGTTGTCCACTATTAGCATTGAGAGACCAGTGTTGTCTGGGATCAAAATTGAGCCCAGTCTAGAAACAGTTTATGAGTTGAGTAATTATTCTGACAGTGAGATTGAAATTCTAAGATCAGAGAATAAAGTCCAAGTTACGTTGTCTCAAGAAGTAGCTAGTTCGCAAGGGAACAACTCCTCTGATTAGGCCGTTTCGTCATCATGGTTAGACCAACGTTGTGGTTAGTAATGTTGTCAGTATCATTCATATGTTGATGCGCCTTGGAGCTTGTAAACATTCCAAGAGTGTGTGATCTCGAATTAACTTTGATGCAATCAAACTAGAGCAGGTTGATAACCTCCCCCCTCTTTACGATTCGATCGTTATCTTTAAAATTTTCACCTTTAGGTGACCATGGCTAGAACTTAAAGGCCAAGCAGCTTCATAGAATGAATAGACGGTACGATTGCCATGCTTGGTCTTGTACAATAACATCCAATATTCAGAATGATATGAATCTTTTGTTTTGTACATCCTCTTGTTTGGGCCACCTCTGTTGCGACCACCGTGATTGTGAGTATCTTCAGCAAAAGACCACAGGACTTACAAAGTGAATGAAATAGAGTGGGAAGGATTGTCTGAGAAGGTGCTTGAGGTGGGGTCAAAGCCTCCCACTGGATCGACTGTTGTTTGTGAATCCTGTCACGACCCTCTCACTTGTGTTGATGTCAGCCCTGCTAGGATCTACTATGTAATTGCGACACGTCACATGATGACGGCTTGTGTGCACTTGGGATCTCACGACCATCCCATCAAGTCAGGTGATCATCAGGACTTCATCGAACTGACAGACAGCTTGATTGGGGAGCAATGCAAATGCACCCCATCAGCCACTCGCTTGGCTATTGTGCTTGAAATTGCAAAGGAAGTGTTGGGTCCACTCCTCCTTCCTAAAGAAGGAGAACTACAAAAGATCTTGGAGCTCGAAGAGCTGCAAGGTATTTTTGATCGATGTAAGCACCTCACCTTGGCCAACATTCGTAACGGAGTCACCACGATGAGGACTATCCGTCGCTTTGGAGTCATGGACATTATTAATAACTTACGCGGTGCTAAAAATTGGAAGTTTGTACAATAGAATAAGTTTCCAAGGCAAGGGGCGGACATGGACAAGGTCTTTGTCTTCAAAATGTCTGAAGTTGGACCGGGCAGCAATGTCAACCTGGTGAAACGAATGCGAACAGGTGGTGACCTGGAAAACACTTGAATAATGTTTGACCATGTCAAACGGGTCACGTCGTTGACGACAATGGCTTGCCATGTGTACGATTCTACATATTGTTGTATCATGACAATTGCAATATACGACATGCAGTCTAAAGATGGTGGAGCCCAATGAGTCATATGGAAGAACCTCAACGACCTCATGGCTACGCATGGAGTGGACAATATCAATTTCAAAGGTTTCATGGCCGACAGTGCCCAAGCCAACTAAGATGCGGTTCAAATCATATACGGAAGTGGAGATGCGTCTAAAAAGATGGTGGATAGAGAATTTTTTTGTTTTTTCCATTGGACGCAGTCCTTGGAGAAACATACCAAGGCTAATATCCGTCAAGACCTGCAATCTTAGCATCAAAGACTATGCAGGCAATACAAGAATGCAAAGTCGATGGCAGAGGCCAAGACAAAGTATATGGCAATTCGGACATGGTAGATGTCATCTAGTATAGCAACCGAACAAGCGCTACCAAGACTGGAGCTTTGACTGGTCTCTTGGCATTCCGTTATCGCCAATAGGGTGGATTTATAGAATTGGTAAGTCTGGATATCCTTTTATATATCCTCTTGGAAGTTCATTTTGAATAGTACAACTACATTAATTCCACCATTATTTTAATATGGGAGTGTATTCACATTGTAGGATCTCTATGAAGACAAACTAGTGGAAATGTCGTCATGTAACCTTGCTGAATCTATTCATAACAAGTGGAAGCATCAATTTGGCGATAAAGGCAGCGACCTATATGTGTCAACCACTGATGACTTTGTTCGTGCTTTCATACAGTGCTCAGCATATTACCAAATCTTGAAGGAAGAGAACCCTAGTAGTTGATCGTTGAAGGAGAAATTGAAGATGAGCCTTGCTCAAAGGTCAGCTGCAAAAACAAGAAACTCTAAACCGCTTCATGAGGCCATCTTGAAAATGCGTGGCGGTGACGAGCGGTGCACCAGGACTCTCCACCTCAAAGGAGAGGAGGTGTTTGTTTCTCTGAAGCGTAAACCGAATCTTGCTTTTGGTGACAAATGTGAATCTCACAAGCTAGACAAGATCAGTATATCCTGACCACATGTCCAAACCAGATCTGCCCGACTAAACTACTCTCCACCTCCTCTGATAACTCATGATTCTTCACAACTACAGATGACGAGCAGCTTCCAACAGACGACGCTCTGCAGTAGCTCGATCGGCAGTTAAGAAGACATCATGCAACCTTGCCTAGTGGCACATCGCACATTTGCCTAAGACATTTGCAAAGGCTTGCTTTGCTCTACAAGCAATCACCAAGAAGAAGTGCATTGCTTGGATTGTCCAAGACGGGAAGAGCACCGCTGCACCTACCTACTCGGGCCTCATGAAGAACTATTGGAAGAATTGGACCAACCCCATGGACTTCTTCTTTTGCAACAACGATATTGAGAGATGCGTTAAGGGCACAAAGAGGAAGTGAGTTCTCTCAGTGCTAAGCGTTCTAGAGGTATGGCCGGTTAAAAGAGAGACCAACTTAACCTGCAAAGAGATCCTCTATTTAGAAAACGCAGGCTTTGGACTCCCAAGCGGAAGGAGATGACACCTACAAGACTTTTTCGGGACCACCTGTTGCCTATGGACTTAACAAGCTACACAACTCCTGCATATTCGGATGAGTTCCCCACGTAGTATTTAGGGAAGTTGATTCGGCGCAACAAGAAGGCCACGTCAACAAAGCACGCCAATAATTGTGCCTGAGCCCTATCACTAAAAGGCCGAGTGCGCAAATTGTGCATTCTTCTAGCACTTGCCTTAGGATGCATATTCTCATTGGATTTTGGCACGCTTCTAAAGGTACAGCAATACTACCTGATAATTTTGCAGCTGCCAGGATGTAGTTGTCCTAACTTCAAGGAGATGGCGACTAAAGCAATTGGAAAATGGGGTCAATGGGCCAATTGTAGGCATTTGTACTATTTGTTTGATGTAGTGTGTGGTTTGGACTCAGAATCAAACACGTTCATTCATGCAACTCGTTTTAGCTTCAACAAAGTGAACCAAGTTTTGGAGGTTGGCTTACGGAAGTATCTTGACTTATAGAATTTTTTGTTTCTTCAAAGAATCATTTGATACAAGATTTGATTTAATCATGATGTAGTGAGAGAAAAAGGGCCACTACAAGATATTTGACTCACTACATGTATTTCATTGTTTTTAAGCTGCTTGACTCTTTTAGAGTAAGTATAATTCCCATTATTCTAAAACAGTTCGTCTTTGACTTGAGACAGTAAGTTTAACTACAGTGACAGTAAGTCTCAATTTTCTAAAATAGTAAGACCCATCTACTGAAACAGTAAGTTATATCATATAACTAATACAATGTGTGTCACGGACAAATAATCTACATCACCTTGTCGAGAATTAAAACTTTTGTTGGATCTTCTAGAACTTATCTAAGATCTTATAGATTGGATTTGCATTGAACTTTGTGAGCTCTTAAAGTATATTTGTATAATATCCTTAGTGACTCTTAAAACTTCGTAAGGCTAGGTTGACTATCAATGATCCTTATCACTTCCGCAAGCCAACTAAAGCCTATCTTGTAGATTAATTATATTATATTTTAATAGGAACCATAGTAGTATATAATGAAGGCAAGGTGAGGGGAACCTCAATCTTGCCAACACAAGTCTTGGAGCATTGTAGCTACGTATATCTTCTACATCAATTGTTATAAAGCTTTAGCATTCCATTTGAACTTGTGAGATTTGTTTATCCATTTTGTGTATCACTCTTTGGCTAGTGCAGCACATTGTAGTGCGGCAGGTATTACATAGTTTCTGTCCATCAGGCTTAATACCTCGCACGGCACATTATAGTGCAGCAGGTATTGCACAGTCTCTGTCCATCAGGCTCTGCACTCCGTGCGGCACATTAGTAGTGTGGCAGGTATTGCACAGTATCTATTTATTAGAAGGTTTTTGTGTCCTTGACAATGAGCCTCATCTTAGAGGTACTATAAATTTCATTTTAAGTATACTAAATGTTAATTTGACAAAAATTAAATGTTATCCCAACTCTAATATAGTGAGAATCCATTTACTATTCTAGAATGTCTCTGAATAACTACACCCTAGGTAGTATTCAAATTTTCCACGGCCATAGGCCCTCATTGTACACAATCATAACTCCAAACGTTCAATTTACCACATTTATCAGATTTTTCATTGATATATTTACATTTTTTTCTGTATTAGAGTCCTTGATTGTCCACAGTCATAGGTCCTAATATTTGCTAAGTTTTTAAAAAATTACAAAAAATACGGTTTGTCCAAAGATACTCTAAACTTACTGCTTAAAGTTACATTTTTATCAAAATATCTCAGAACTTACCGCTCACCACTCGCAAAATAGCTTCTCTTGAGTTAGATTAATATTAGCCGCTATTGAAGACTAAATAGGACATGACGCAAGACAACGATAATGCCTACAAAGAATGATGCTATCCAGCAAAGACACGAGGCTAAACCTCAAAATAAATATATACACTCTTGTAAACACGTCTTTGGCCTGATTTCTTGCGAAGCTCACCGCGAGAGACCTTAAGCCTAGAGTATTAATAGTCTTTGCCGAAGAGCAAGGTCGTAGGTTGTATGCAATACATGGTCAAATGCGGAAATTATTACAGATAGTGAGAGATCAAAATTACCACAACGGAGTGAATCAAAGCGCAAGAGAGCAAAGTATGAAGGTTCTAAATTCTAAACAGGTTGGTATGAGTTCCTCTAAAACCAAACCCCTCCATGCGTCTTGAACTCCTACGTATCCACCGCAGACAATTCTTTTGCTTTGGTCAAAAGCAAGAATCCAAGGACACTCTGCGACAAGAATTCGTACCTTCCAATTGTCTTTAGAATGACTACAGAATGCATCTCGCCCAAACGCCGTAAGGTGCCAAAGGAAACGGCGCCGCAAAAGAGAAATCCAGCTAATGATACTCCCAGAGCCTTCATCCGCTTCAATTTATTGAACGATACACTCTAAAAAGGCGAGACGACGGAACCTTTACTACGGCAGTAACAATTTGTTTGTATAAAACCCTAAGCAAGGAATACACAAAATGAAGGACCTCTCCTACCACCTTTCTAAACAATGAATGAGATTTTCTAGGGGCCTTGCAACTTATACCTAGTCCAGGAAGGAGACGCCATCATTTCATCTATGACATCTTCATCATCCTTTCACACAGAAACTTAACCCAAACAAGACAACTTAGGTTTCAGAGAGCGTTCTTGAAAGTGACAAAATGAAATGAAACAACATGTAGGGAGCTTGCCGGAGGTCATATGAGGATACTATAATCCATGGATGGTTGTGGTCCATTACGGCATGGCACGGTTTTGCGGCAAGTCCTGCTTAGAGGTGTCTCTCTTTAATTGGCGCGAGATGAGATATGGATTCGATGGAGAATGTAGCAGGCGATGGAAAGACATCATCTGAAGTGGCGGCGGAGCACGAAAGCCATGTGCGTGTAGGATTGGAAGTTGAAAAGAACTAGGCTAGCAAAGATGTATTTAGTTAAGGAATTCCTTCCTTAGCATTATTTCAATCTAATCCCATCCCTTGATCTACGATTCTGTCAAATCTAGGACTAGACTCAGTTAGTCACACTTCCTTGATCATCCATCATCATCATCCCTACATGGAAAATATCTTATTGATTGATCGGAAAAAATGTAAAAATCAAAAATTAAATATATGGATAGATGATGAATTACATAGGTGGGTGTCATAAATTGCTTATTGATTAGTGTATGTACCTTCGGGATAAAGAAGATACAGAGATTTTGCAAATTGACTTGTCGTCTTTATCTTTGCCCCTCTTTGAGCAATGCAAAGAGCAGCCATGGCGTCACTCTACAATTTTCTGCAGTATCTAGCCGCATGGTGTTGTGCATGACGCATGGACATGCATGAATTTTGGGACGAGTTGGTCATAGTTTGGATGAGAGTGGTCGTAGAGCTATTCCTTTTTGGTTTTTTTGGGATCAAATGAAGAAATTCATTGCAAAATAGAACACATGCCTTGTCAGCCAAGTCTAGGGCAAGGAGAACCATAAAACCCCACCGGGATAAACGTAGCGCCAAAGCGAGGGAAAAAGCAACACGGCCTCACGCCCAAGAAGGCACGCGCGGCCACCGGCCCGCAGAAGCCACCTCCCACAATCGGGGGGACGCAAAACCCCGAGAACAAGCCCTAGATGCCACGTGTACCCGGGCCAACTCATCAGTGCATTGCACTGGGGAGTTGGGGCAGGCACAGAGCAAGATATAGTGATGTAAGATAAATGACCAGTAACCGACCATTTAAGGAATTTTGGAGGGTTTTTTTCAAGTATGATGTGGCAGACATTTTTCCCATGTAGGAAGATAAGGTATTTGTGTGTACTGAATCCACCCAAAATGTTCAGGATAGCAAGGATTTTATAGTAGAAAATGAAGATTTTGCCAAGCGGTCGGTTATTGGTTGTGGTCGGTTAGTGGTCATTTACCTTAACCAGAATAAGCGACGCTCCCTATCTGAACCAAGGCAAGGAGAACCAAAGTCGCCATAAAATCAATGGGGCGTCAGGATGAACTAACCGCCATCTGACAAAGAGACCATTTTTTATCACTAAAAGTACTACCATGGGCCCAAACCATCGTTTAAATTTCTGGCAAAAATTCGCCTAGAACCTACCTCTCCCATGCACTGGCAAATACCCTTGGTGAAAATCTGGGCTCATACCCGGGGAGTTCGCCTGGAACACACCCGCCGCGGGTATGAGTTGCCAACTGAACGTCTCTTCTGAAAAGACTTGCGTCACTTCTCCCACTCCTCGTCCCTGTCACCTTGTCGGCCGCCTTCTCCTCCATCATCACTGAGCGCCACCCCCACCCTCCAAATATGGTTTCCTAGATTGGGTTTTTGCATTCAGCCGCCTGCATTTGGCTCCCTCTTCCTGGTTTGGATCGCAAAAGTTTTTCATAACTCCTCTCGTGGGTGGCCAGCATCGTAACGCGCCTCGAAGTGGGGTGGGCTTGTTTTTGCATGGTGATGAGTTTGGCATGGAGATCAGTTTGCAGCCGTCTTTTTGCGGAATTGGGCCTTTTTTTGCAGAGTTCGTGCAGGTGTTCAGTCCATGGAGCGACCTCGAAGTGGAGGGGATTTAAGGGAGTCTTACTAACCCAATCTCACTCATTGGTTGCTAATCATCGTCCTCTACTATTTGCAATTTTCTGAGGTTTTGGGTGTTGGTCCTGCTTGATCGTTGTTGGGTTTTGTGTTGGGTTTTCTCGGAAGTATGTCACTTATTGCGATGAGGCCCTTCAGGGGTAAGGTGCAGGCACCGCTTAGAAAGTTTCTCTAGGAGGGCCGTATCGAGGGTTTGGGAGGGGAATCTGAGTCGGCCTTAATCTCGGCATTACGAGAGGGGGTGAAATTAGAGCTTCATGAGCTCACCTCTGATGCCCTTTGTGATGGTGATTGTCAGATAGACGAATTGCGATCCACCCTTGTCAAGGGTCCTGTGAAGGAGGTGGTGGTCGGTTCGGAGGTTGTAGAGGCTAGGGCTAAACGCAAAAGCTATGACCACCGCCGCCACTTCCAGGACTCCTGGGCAGCCAAATTACCTTGGGCGGAGTCTGTCATGGGGGAGTTGGGGATCATTACGCAGGTCAGGTGTAAGATATGCACCTATGTCGAGGGGGTGGAAAAGTTGTTGGTACCGAAGCTGGACTCTCTCTACAAGCATGCAGGGAGGAGGAGGGCTCTGGTGGATATCGGGAAGGTGCGGAGGGGGAAATACTACTACTTGGAGACAAATCAACATGTAAAAAATGAACGTGTGTTCTTTGCCAAGGGAGGGCAAACCGTGATCACAAAAGTCCTGGCTGGGGTCACCAAAGAGTGACGCCGGAAACTTGTACACTTTCGGTGTTGCCTTCAGATTCTCCAGCAAGGACGACCAATGGCGGATTACAGCGCCATGCAGGATCTCCTCTCCCACCTTAACATGAGTTTATTTTTTCCTATCTATTGCTGTTTTTTGTTTCCTGTTCAAAGCCTTCACCATCAGCATGTTGTTATTTTGTTATTTAAAATCGTTTCCCCATGATCATGATATTCGTTTTACATTATCCCTCTTCAGCATGACTGTGCTTGGTTTTATGTGTATGCTCTTTGTTGTCTTGGTCTTGGCTGTGCTGTTGTTAGTCATGATGTTCATTGTCATGGTTCTGCTGATCGTCGTGGTCGTATTCCTCTTTTTTTTTTGCTGATCGTCATGGTCCTGCTGGTCATCTTGGTCTTGTTTACCGTCATGGTCCTCTTGTTCATCATGGTCCATCTTCTTGATTGACGTGTTCTTCATGTTCATGATCAAGACGAAGCTCATATTCAATTTTTTACGTGGCTTTTTGGACAGGTACTAGAGCTTACGAAGAAGCACTGAAACCAAGTCAGTGGATGGGACTTTGCGAATGCAATGGCACATGTATGTTCAGATCGGCTGAAATGGGACCTTGCCAAAGCATCATGTATATCAGCTTCGGCTGATGAGGTAACTTCATTGGATAATTCCCAATGGTTGAGTATTCATGTTTATTTTTCGGTGAATTTCACCAGACAGTCTCACATGATATCGGTTCGACATGTTGACGTGGAGGCTTATGCCAGTAATGTCACCGAGCTCATCCTTGAGCAAATATTCTGGCATGGTGGATTGAGTGCTCATGAGTTTGCAGAGGAACTCATTTGTTTCGGAGCCGATGGAGCTTTAGTTTTCCAAGGATCACGCTCAGGTGTGATGCAGCGGCTGAAAACGTCCCATGCTCCTTATGTGATTCCTGTTCATGATTTTGCCCATCGGACTATCTTGGCTGTGGAGGCCATGACTGATCTGCCTTTTGTTCAGAAACTAGAGGGCTTGTGCAAAAGCCTGCATTTGTACTTTGCAAATTCACCTAAACAGCACCTTGAGTTTCAAAAACTTGCTGAGGTTGTAGAGACAGAGGGACTCAAGATCTTGAAGCAAGTTCAAACACGGTGGATTTCTCTACTTGAGCCCTTGAAACGGATTTCTTCAGAGTATAAAACTCTAATTGCAAAATTCGCACAAGATGCACCGAAGGAAGGTGTTGCGAAGAAAAACTTGACCCTGCTCGTTGACGTTGCCACTTTGCTTGCACTGCGGTGCATTCTCCCGATGCTTGAGTGCATCCAGTCCCTGATCAAGTTTGCCCAGGCTCGAAACGTCTTTATTTCAGACTTCATAGGAGCAGCCAAAATTTGCCAAGGAGAATTGTTCATGATGTACGTTGACTCAAGCACTTCTTTCTAGCCCCTTCATTTTCAGAGTGATATTATTGATGATCGTTCTCACACTATCACTCACGAGTGGGTCACTGACCTTAACAACGGGCATGAGTCTCTTGGATTTCGCATAAACGTGCATACCTACCCTGCCTATATGGTTGATGCCGTTACAGGCCAACATGCGGCAGTTTCTCGAGACGATCTGAAATCTATGATTTCGACAGTAAAGGGGCAGTGCATTGCAGCTGCACAGATGCTCATCTCTCAGCTTGATTGGAGATTCCCGAACTGTGACATCATGGAGGCGTTGGATATCGTGTTCCCTCAATATTGGCTGCAGGAGGGATGTGACGATCTCTTTCCCAGTCACTTGCAAGTGATTCGGGATTGGTTCTGTGACCCTAAAACCGTTGATGACACCAAAGGTAATTCTCGTAAGGTCATGGCTCCTCTTGATGGGCACCTTTTGTCAATGCAGCAATGTCTGTTTAAGTTGACAATGAAATCACATGCCTTGAAAGCCATGGAGAAGTCGGATGATGTTAACCCTGTTTCAAAAATATGGCAAAAGCTGGGATGCAATGCTTTGCTGTTAAGCAAAATTTCAGAATACTTCAAGGTGGCCGAAATTGCAGTTACAGCAATACTTGGTTCTCTCGAAGATGAACGGAATTTCTCAACTTTGACTTTTCTGAAAACAAAGGTTAGAAACCGACTCTAAGGCAATTTGGATATTTGTATCAAGCTGTTCTCACAGTCATGGTACAATCTCGAATCCTTCCCCTACAATGAAGCATTTGATCACTGGAGGGAACAAAGGGAGAGAGTGGGTGCTTCTGTCTCAGATCCAGTGTCTCCATAATGTTAGCAAGTTTTGTGATTTTTGATTCTATGTTATTCTTTTAAGAATAATACTAACTGGGTTGGAGGTGGGTGGGATTAAACGCTGCAATGGGCAGATTCCTATGGAATGAGGTTCGATTCCTCCGTTTAATGCTTGCATTGTGTACCAAATTGGTTTATGTGTGTGTTTTTCAGAATTTTCTCCACTCTACTTGGGAATTTCAGTCGCCATTTTCTACTTACTCTTAAATCCCAAATTGCCAAATCTGCATTATGCCCTTTCCTGAATTTGCCAAATCTGAAATATGTTCTGACCTTAGTCACCACCATGGTAGGAGAGAAAAAATTAATAGTAGCCACTTTAGATCCACACAGAAAATCGATGGGAGCCTGTTCCCTAAAGGCCCCAAAAGCAAGGTGCCTGATTTATTGTTTAAAAAAAAAACGCTGGAGCCACAATGGCTGCTTTCCCGAGGAAGGAGGAGTAAGTCGCACTCCTCTTCGTTTTTTACAATTTAAATGCTGGCCCAAACGGTCAAAAGAACCAAGAGCATTCTAAATATTTTCTTGCCAGATTGTGTTTGTAATTATCTTGAGAGTTCTATTCCAATCCACCCTATCATAATCTATGATGGCATCCCAAATGTAGTCTGTCATTCGTAGGCGAGACCCAGTGACACCTTCAAAGACTGCAAGGGAAGTCTCTGGGCATCGCGCGGCGTCATAAAGGATGTAAGTTATTCAGTAGTTATATTCCTCTGGGATGTATGCGGTTTTGTACTGATGGTATCTTGTCATGTATTTTTTAAAGTCCGTCTATGTATTGTTGATATCCGGCTCTGAATGAAATTGTGTATTGTGGCATACAGTTATACATTTTGATGGATGGTGGTCTGTTGTGATGCTTTTGACTGTTTAGAGTTTGCGAACTTGGAGGACGAGAGCCTGGTGCGGCCGGTGGTTGATAACTGGGGATGCCGGTGGCGTGACTGGGTTTACTTGCCGTCTTAGACGCTTGGAATTTCAGGGGCTTTGCTTTTGTGAAAGCATTTACATGGTTTTGCGAAGGCTGGTTGACAGCCTTTGCATTGGTGGAAGAACTATGGGACATTGTTTTTGAGGTTTTGATTTGAAGTGGTGATGGAGGAAAACAACGGAAACCCGTTGAGTTGAAGTTATGTGCACATTGATGGAAGATATGATATTGTGGTATTGAAATGGGATGGAGCAAGTGTGCAGCAAGTGGTTGTCTTTACAGAAGCTTCTTTGATTTGGTGATATCTGGAAGCGTTTGTTGGTGTAATTGTATGATCTTTTTATTCTTGGAAGTATTGGGTTGTTATGATGATGAATTTATTCAAGTTTAAATTTGGTGGAATGAGGAGCAATGAATATTGTGTTTTGACAAACGGATTGGTGTATCATTTTTTTTGTAACTTGGATTTATTAATAAATTGGCATTTCCTTTCTTCAATAAAAGTGTTGTGTACTTTTGTGGTACATTTGAAATCAGGTCAATTCTTAATTATAGATGATGAGAACTATATAATCTAAAAGGCATTTGAAATATTATCATATTGAATTTAAACAACTATTGATATAATCATTTCAACATAACTATATAAATAAGAAAATCATTCTACAAAGTAATAAGTTGATTATATCCAACATAAGAATTATCTAGTCAAACCTACATTATTCATTATTAATTAAATGGAGTGGGATTTTAGAGTTTATTTTTTAGAGTTGAAGTATTTCTAAAATATCTTCATGAATTATTTCTTAGTAACTTATTAATAAAGTATTATATCTTCCATTTCATCGACTGTGATTGTTGTTTGTTATTGAAAGAAGTCCATAAATCTACTCCAATTAAAACATGAGTAAAAATACTTGAAACATGTAAAACATCCATAATTGATGAATGACTACCAAAATAATGATGTCTGACATTGGAGTTTTTTTAATTTTTTCTTGAACACAATGGAAACAGAAGTATGAATTTTACAACACAATTTATGATGACTTTCTGACTTCAAGGTACAAATTTCATCATAATAAATCTCAATGAAGATTATTGTAATTTCTCAAAATTTACCAATTTTAAAATTATTATTATATGAACTTCACTTAAAATTCAAACCCTGACATTCCGTATTAAAGATTTGTTTCAGATTTGGTTTAGTTTTTATTTGAAAAAACAAAAACATGCCTTGATTTTTAGAAAATAAGTTCAAATTGTTGTATATCATTAAAAAGACTCTAATGGAAAACTATCTTTTATCTTTTTTACGTTAAGTTTAAAAATTACAAGTATGAAATGTTATATTCCTTTTATCATTGAAGTTTTTATTCTTTATTTTTATTTTTATTTTTATGCATATATATATATATATATATATATATATATATATATATATATATATATATATATATATATATATATATATATATATATATATATATATATATATATATATGGTACAGGAAGAAAAAATGTTGCATGAAGCAATTTGAAAAGGAACAAAGATATTTTTGTGTCCTAAGCTTTAAATTTTAGTCAGTTGTATAATGTGCAGGTTATTATAAAATATTGTTATAAATCTAGTAAGTAATGATATAAGTAGGATTATCAATAACAATTCAAAAGCAAAATTGGAAATTTGAAGTTGTTGTGCATGGAATAGCTTTCTTTATATTTCATGCACAACAAATTTGGAATATATTTGAAATGAATGTTTGTACAAATTTATTCAAATTTTCATATTATAAAAAACACATGCAATCTTAACTATAAATTATTATTATAAATTATACCTTGAAATTCATTATGGAATGTAAACATTATCACTAGATCTATTTCAAGGTTAATTCTTTCGTATACAAAAGACTTTCACCTTCAAAGAAAACATAAATTTTGAAAATATATTATTTATTAACAAATAACTGATATTTAACTTTAAAGATGTTGTTAATTAAGTTATACATAGTTATCATGATCTTTTTAGTAAGTCAAAATTAATAATTATTATTTCATTATTTTTAACTAACGTAGATAATTAATAATTCTGACACATATCTATAAAAGATAATTCATTTCAGAATTTGGTGTTCAAGTTATTAGCAAAGGAAAATTGCATACAAAAGAATAATAATAACTTATTTAAATCTACAAAATGGCTGAAGAAAGAGAGGTTTCTTTTATAACAATCAACATAACTAAATTTCATTTTACTTGATATATTACGTTAAGATAAAATCTTTGAATGAAGGTTTATTCTTAACTTAAATGAAATGATTATTAAGAGCATATTTTCAAATTGTTATTTTTGCAGTTTAATGTATTAGATCCAATAGTAATGGTGCCATTTGAAACAAAAGTAGGTGAAATGACAAGGAAAGAAGCAATAGAAAGGTATTCTAATGTTATGTTTTTATAAGATTTACTTTTAATGCAATTTAAAACTGTTAGTTTATATTTGCAAAATACAATTATTGTGTGATGAGTACTTTAGAATTATTAGTTGTACTATATTCCATCAAATTTTATATAATTGTGTAGAGCAAGCCTGGAAATATTATACTGACATTTAAGGTGATAAGTTTTATACATAGTTGGTGGCTTTTTTGTGAGTAATTTATTTATCCCTTCATTTTGAAAATGCTTTGATAATTCCCATATACTTAAAATTAAGTATTATTTTATGAATGCTGTAAATTCATTGAACAGAATGAAAATTTATTATGCCGAGCAAAACCTTACGAAGTTGTTTACAGCCAAAGGATATGACCCAAATGAATCAATATTAGGTGAAGAGAAAGGAAACTTACCTTTGCATTTATTTGACAACGATGATTTTGAAACTCGAATGCCATCTCAATGGTAATTATATAAAAATATCAGCAAATTTGAAACAATCCATCGATCTTCAAATGATCTTTTTAACAAATTCAAAAGAGTCCAAATTCACTCTACTGTTGTTTGTGTATATGTCTTAAGAAAACTGTTATCAGATTGTATGCCCATTTGAAATTTCTATTTAAATAAATATGCACATGTAATATTCTTCTATTCTTTTATGTTGGCAAAAAGAATTGGTGTTGTAACATTGTTTCTTAGAACTACTTCTTTTTCAATGCAGGGTTGATAAAACTAAGATTATTCCAGCAACAGCAGGTTTTACAAAATCTAATGGATCAACTGAATGGAAACCTGCAAATGTTATTGATTTCAACGAAGTAAAAAATACGTACTTGGTCAAATGGAATGAAAGTGACAAAACGTCATGGTTGCCAAGGCAATTTATTTCATTATATTTTTATTAGTATTTTAAATCTCTAATGACAAATACTACATAAAATAAACACAAAAGTCATCTCAGTGATGGAAAATAATATCACTTGCAAAAGTGTGTTAAGTGAAAAAATTGATTTTAAATATTCAAGTGTATTTCTCTCTTGCTCTTTTCCTTTTTTCTTTTTAATTCTCTCTATATATTAGTTTTTACTGTATTAGATGCAATTTATTATACTGAATTATCGACCAAAAAATATCAAAGTATTTTTGAAGTCAAATGATGCTAAGATTTATCTTCAAATGTCTTTTTATTTGGTTTTTGATATAGTCAAATGGTTATTGCTTACAAAAAAAGAATGATGTTTGAAGATGGATCTCATTACCATTGGAATTCAAAAGCACATTGACATATTTTTAGTCATATAACCATCAATTTGAGACCACAAAGAATGACATAGTTTAATACTTTATCATTTGAACTCAATTTTACTAAATTTCATATTTCACAATCATATAGAAGAATGAAATTAAAAACTTCAACCTCAGACTTGATTAAATATTCATATTTCAATTTCTTGATTTTGATTGGTCATTTGTAGAAATTCAATAAATCATGGATCTCATGTTAAAAATATACCTCGTATCTTTTTATAAATAATGTAATCAGTACCATACAATTTACCCAATATTGGTGTAATAAATATTGATATGTATGGATGGTGTAGAATTTACGTATGTTTTTTAGCCGAGAATCCATTTTGCTTTGTAGATCGAGTCATACATGCAATAAAAGCCCGTGACAAAGATTCAAAGAAAAAGGTACATTTTTATGTAATTTTTTATGTTATTAGTAAAATTATATATATTTTCTATGCATCTATTTGAATTCAAATATATATAGATGATTATTAAAAAATTGATCATTACTTTTAATTATAAATGCAGAGTTTAAAAAAATACGTTGATTGTATGCCAATCGAAGACATTCTTACAATTAGCGATGATCAAGTTAAGCGCATGAAAATATTTATTTACAATACAAAAGATATGAAAGAACGCAACGAAGATTTAACTGAACTTATTCGAGAAGCTAATCTTGACTACGCACGTGTCATGAATAAACTTGTGCTTATTCAAAGTATGAAAAGAGAAGATAAGTTGTCACAAGAATTTTGTGTAGATATCATGGAACCACTTCTCATTGAAACTTCTAAGCGTGGAGTGCCAAGGTATGATTTATATGCTTTTTATTCACATAAATCTTTTCAGTATTAAATACTATATCTAAGGTATTAACAGATACAATATTGAAGATAAAACATTCAATAAATGTTAAAATAGACAAGGCACTATATTTATTCCCAAATATCCATTTGAAGAAAGAGAAAATCAATATTATTTTACTTCTAATATTACAAGAAAAGAAGTGGTTTTTGCTGCTGTGAAAGTGACAGCTGAATGCCACAAAATCTTAAAATTGACAATTTTACAAACTCATTATACAAAGAGCCTAAGGCTAGAAGAATTTGAACAAATGCAAACTACAACCTCTGACCAAGGAGCTACACACCTCAAAGAAAGGTGAGAACAGTTTTTCTATGACTTGTTTAATGATTTGATGTAAATTCAAATTTTGTAGAGGAGATTATTAATTCTCATGAAATTTTGGGGAAACAGTTGGATAACTATGCTAAAAAATATAATGAAGACAACATTCAAAGACGTAAACAAAGGATGGTTCAATGTTAGAGAAACAAACATTGATGCTTATAATTTTAGCAAAATGAAAAAATTTTTGACAATGATTCGGTACTTAATGGAAGATTCACTTCGGTTCTTAACAGAAGACATGCTACATAGGTACACTCGTTTTATTGAAAGACACACAAGTTCACCACATGTTCAAATAAAATCGATTAATGATGTAGAATATGAATGGCCCAAATCTATCTTTTCAGCTGTAAGCATCTTTAATAAATTTGCCCATATTTTACATGTTTTTTTTTTGGCTTTGTATTTGTAATTTTATATGGTAATATACAAATAAGAGATGATTTATCCTCCATGGGTTCAACTTTGAAACAACCTGGTATTATTAAACCTTGTGTTCATGAAGTGTTGATTTATTGTTTTAACATACAACTTCTTCAAATATAATTTTGAACAAATTTTTAATGTTATATTTTTCAAAATTAAATATTGATACATAATAGGATGGTAAAATTTACACTTAAAATTAATAGGATTGATACAAAACAATCTTTTGTAATAATGTATCACCTTTTTCAACCTTCGAGCAATTATAATAGATATTTCACATGAATTGGAACAACATTATTCACTGTTATATTATAAGTCCACAGTAAATTATTGTAACAAAAGAAATTGATAATACAATAATTTGAAAAAAATGTTTGAAGGTTTGTTACAGATGATTAAAAAACCACCTCTTTTTTCTTTAGAAGTTGTTGTTGTTGATAATAAAAGTTTTGACTTTAGCACACAAATTTCAAGATTTGTGGAAGTGACAGCAAATGCTATTGATCATTGTATAAACTCATTACAAGAAATAAAACAAATTCACATATATGTATTGGATAAATTGAAATGGCATTATTTTCCCAATATTGCAGCAGTGGCATTAGATGAACCATTAGTTCAAAAACTTAGATCAAGAGTGGAGGTTCTTTTACTATCCTAACTGTTTTCCTTATCCAAAATATTATTATTGAAGTTTTATTTCTTTATTTATTTTTAATGACGCCTAGTCTAAAATTATTTTGATCTATTGGTATGAATGATGAAAGGTCAACTGTAAACTTATGTTGCGTTTAATAAAAAATCATGCATGTTTTTTAAGAAATATTTAAAATTCATTCGGAAATAGGTTAGTTTTTAAGATCTATTTTTCTTGATGTAGGAATCAACAAAAATAGCAACACAAGTTATAACCTCGTATTTGAAGCTATATACAATGTATGAAGAGCAACTGCAAATAGAAATAAAAACATACAAAGCAGGCTTGGAAGCTAGAAAAGTAGGCTTAAAAGAATTACTTGTTGAAGCTCAGATACATAAAACAGATTTAGATGCCTTGGACAAGAAGTATGATTTAATATTTACTAATAACACTTTAATGAATAAAGGGACAATTTCCAAAGTAAATATCTACTTTTAAACTTAATTACATTGATATATATTTTGTCGGATTAGAACAATCATTATAAATTGTCATTGCAGTATTCCAAATGCTATTCAATTTGGATGTTTTATCATCAATAGCAAGAAAGTACGAACATTTCTTATGACCAAAAAACAACAATTTTTAGATTTAGGTTTTGCCTCTTCCTGCAATATTTGGAAATTATTTTAAAAATTAGTATTCAATTCTGCATTTTAAATCTTAACTTTAAAGTAATACATGGATGACACTTATGTCAAACCCATTTTCTTCAAATTGGTAATTTGGAAAAATTTAAAACAAATTGTGCATATTTCTTTTGTAATCTTCATATGTAAGTTTTTTACATTTTTTCATTGTAGTACTTATGATGATTTCTAAGACTCCTAAAGATATGGGTTTCAAAATTGGACGCAAATTTGAAAGTTTTGAAACAAAATTGAAAACAAAGACGACTAGTCCAGAAGATGTTGATGCTATAAAACAAGCAATGGTGACTATGCCAATGAACATTCATGAACTCAAGGGAGAAATTGAAAACACCGAGGTATATGCAAATATTTAACTCAGAACAAAATTTGTCAATCATACATGTTGTAAATTTTTATTGCTTATATTTGGATTTAAACAACATAGAATATTATTTGAATACAAAAAATAAATTTCAAAAGATTTTTGAATATATGTAATTTAAAATTTAAAATTTTAATTTTTTTGGCTTAGACAAAATATATATTTTTATATCTCTATTTATTCAAAAAACTCAAAATAGATACTATTAAATACTCAATGTTACAGTTAAAATGATTATAATTATCTTAAAATACCACGTTCAATTCAACATAATTACATCAACAAATTCGGAACATGATTCTATTTTTATTATTTCAATTTAAAATTTTTAACTATATAATTTTCTAAAATATTTATAAATATATAAGAACATCTATACATAAAGTCTCAAAAAATAAATTGATAATAATAAGTTATTTGTACTTTAACAAACATCTATATTCTAAATTGCTTCCAAAAACACAGTGAATGGTGTAACTTAATCAGAAGTCATCGAATTAGAATTTAAAAAGTTTACAAATCTACAAATTTGAACACCTCGTTTTCAAAACCAGTTTTAGAAGATTTGAACAGATCATGGAATAAATTTATTTCTTTTGAACTTTAATCTGCAAATATGTATAATTTTAGATTGCAAAAATAAAAAACCAATGAACAGTTACACTCATGTACTATAGATCTTTGTGTTTATGGTAACTTCTGAAAAAAATAAACCTCACACCATGATTCCAAAACAAATTGGCAAAATATTTTAAATTTTTCTTTTCACAATTAATATTTTGGCGCTGTACCAATTGACACAAGCTAAAATCAACCCTTAAAAAATTGCCATATATACATATATTCTAATTCATTTAAACAATAGAATGGATCTATGCTATGAATGAAAATTCTAATGTTTGGACCAAAAAGCTAGTGTTTACTCTCAGATCGCTAAAGCTCTGATCAAATAGTTCAAATAATACCAACAAATTATTTCATTTTTTTCATATAGCACTAGTCCTTTGTCATATGTACTCAATCCTAAAGTTCCAAAAGAAATTATCTAAAAAGTTCAAAAAAAATATTGTTTGAAAAGATTAATTTAAAAAGTAGGTTTGATAAATTTGAATAGATTCAACTTGAGTCTTTTTAACACTCTTTGAAGGCTCCATTAAAAATATCAACTCTTAGGACTATACATGCAAAATAAAAAAAGGGGTATTAACTAAGTACTTTGTCATTGTAGCCACTTCTTTGTATCGTTAAAAATATATTTAACTTTATGAAAAGATTTATTTTACAATAAAATTTATGTTGATTCTCAAAGAAAAATATATATATATATATATATATATATATATATATATATATATATATATATATATATATATATATATATATTAAAATACTCACAAAGGTATAAAATATGAATGAAAGTTTTAGCCTTTCATCCATTGGCATCTAAATTGTAATTTTTTTATATACTTTACAATACATGCAACACTAGATTTACATTGGATTTTTTTTAAATTTTAAATTTATAGTTTTTATTATCGCTTGGATTCAGATGGTTATAAATTCAAAAAATATTCTAGCATATCTGAACTGGCCTTTTTTATGTCACTTTTTAATACTATGTTTTTTCTTTTCATAAAATTCAACTTCTATTCAACTTAGTAGAGGTTGTTTATCATTGACATCGACTTATTCTATTACAAAACTTGCAATCAACTTGAAGATTACTTAATAGTACCAAAGGATTCAAAGTTTTACAATGTAGAAATGTATAAGTCTATACATAATAGTAAACGAAGTACCATACAGTTATTTGAACTTGGAAATTTGATACTAAGTTGTGTAGCCTAATTTAAAATTTAAAGTCATGTCTTATAGCATTGTCTATGGTAGAAGTCGAAATTGTCTTTCGAATGTGTCAAAAAGTACAAGTGAATATCTATTGAGGCAATCATATGTTCCTTGAGCAAATTGTGTTAAGAATTTGTTAAACTTGGATACTTGAGGGGAATGTTTTCATATCTTGACTTCTTTAAGCCGTGAACGTCTCAGAGAGCGACATTGGCCACATATGCGTATTTGAGCACATTTATATAGTGGAACAACATTGAAATCAACACAATAACTGGCAAATCATTTATCTAATGGAATATGTCTTGATGTATTCGTGTACTTAATATAGTATATATTACACCCATACAATGACCGTATATACCGCTTTCAATATTATCATATTTTTATGTCCTTCCAAAAATATGTTATTGTAAGATCAAATTTATCCTTTAATGGTGCAATGAGAACACTGCTTTTATCAAAATGTTAAAACCCAAATGAGTTATATGAGACAAAAGCTCACCACCGACCAACAATGAGCTCATGGTTTGGTGTCTAAACTCACATTAAAATAAAACTCAAAAGCTAACTATTATGGTTTTCTTGATAGTGGTTACTTGTGACTAAAGTGTCTATTCTTGAAAAAGAGGAGTAAATCTTTACTTCCATATCTTTGTCTTGTGGGCATTGAATTGGGGGTAGATCAAACAGACACTAACTTCACGTCAGTCTCCAAAGGAGACCAATGTTTTTCTCTCAAAATACTCAAATGATTCCTTAGTGTCGTGCTTCATTATAATTCTTTGCAAGTCATCAAGTTTTGAGGACACTAAAAAATTCAAGGATAAAAAACATGTGTTCTTAAAATTCATAAATCCGTAAAAACCATATAATCTAAACTACATAATATTTAAAAATATTTTTCAAAGTCAAGAGTGTTTCTTTCATAGAACTTATTTTAGAATATATATATTATATATATATTAAGGGTCTTCAAATAATATAATAATATTTTTTCTTCCATATACCACATTGAGTAATGCAATTTTATTTCTTGAATGCAATTTTCATTTATGAATGTATGTTATGTATGCATATCTCTTTAATTATATATTTTTTATTGATTCAAAAAAACTAGCTACTAAAGATTATTTTTATGTGGTTAATATCTTCTACCATCAAAAAGTGATTCATACTGTTATTCTCTAAATCATTTTGATTTGAAAGATATATTGATGATTTGTAATTTGAAATTCAATTATTTTTAGAAATCTTTTTTAACAATATTGTAATACATTTTTGTAACTATGGTTGTGAGTTCAAATCCTCATGCCCACATGGTGCCTATCACCATAGTCTACCCAACTATGGTGGGGTCTTGAGACCTTGTTGTATGGGTATCCAAAAAGACCTTGGGATGGATGACATGCCGGTTGTCTTCAAGGTACTTAGTGTATAAAAGTCTCTACCTTCGAAAAGGAGGAGTAGCTCTAGATTCATTATCCTTTGTCTAGTGGCCATCGGATTAGTGAATAGAATGAACAAACACTATATTCATGTCGGCCCCTTCGGGGCCAGAGCTCTTCTTCTTTTCTTGTAACTATAAACTCATAATTACGTTCTGAAGTGAAAGAATAATATATTTATTTTGATTTTTGATCCATTATATGATAAATAGTTTTTTTGATGAATGCGAGCTGCTTTAATTATGGCCAAAATCTATAAAGAAAATCAATAAATGAAAGATAACTTCAAGTTCATAAACAGTTACTACATCTACTTCAAAAACAAAATTCTTTCCATCTTTGAGAGTTATCATACATTTATATGTTAATATTTAAATATAAATTTTTTTAAAAAAATTAAAAATTAAATAAAAAAATGTTTACTTCATATCATCTATTTGAAATGATATGTATTTTTCATAAAATATGAAAATGAAAATAAATAAAGACAAAAGAATGTATTCTTTTGGAATGAAGTAGTGTATTTTCAAATATTTTGCTCATCCAAATAGGAGAAGTATGTAATAAATTGCATTTATTAAACCAAAAACGACTGAATCAGAAGAATTGTAATAAGAATAAGAAGTGGAGTTTTAATTAATGAAAAAAAAGCCAATTTTTACTTGGTAAAGAGATGTAGTTCTTTGATAAATCCTTCTTTATTTTACGAATTTTTGTATGTCATTATTCCTTTTTGCAGGTTTATTACCAAGCCCTTGAAGGTTTACAATACGCATTGAATGATAATGATTTTACACAAAAATGGACTCTTTTAACGTGGCCTTCAAAGATTGAAAAACAAATGGAAAAAACTTTGAAGGTATTAGCTAATGACAATGAGCGCTACCAAAAAGAAATGGAAGGAGAACAAGCACTCTTTGGCAATCAGATGGAAAGCCTTGATACTGCTGTTACAAATTTTAAAACATTTACTGATCTTGAAGAAGTAACATAAATTTTTTCCTTCTAAATACATGTTCTTAAGTTTTATGATAATCTACAATGTTGCAAAGTTCCTGAAATTCGTGAATCATTCTTTTTTATGCATCATTTTTTATCCTTTTCAATTTGTTTCACATGTATTTATTTCATTTGATATCATGTTTTTTTACAATTCATATATATGTTGATTTTTCATTCTGAATTCCAAGAAATACTAAAGCTCAAATTTTTCTCACAATGCAATACATTTAAAAAAAAATAAAAAAATAAAAAAATTAAAAATTAAAAATAAAAATAAAAACCTTTAGAATATGCTTTGTAGAAATATATTTTGATTTTACATACATAAAATTTGATTATGCATGATTTTTAGAACTAATGATATAATTCCAACTTTCACAATTGTTCATATATGGGTTTTAAATTTTAAATATTATATTTTTTGACATTTCCTTAGGTTGATAGGATTGCTGAAGATGCTCGTAAACTTAATAATCGTCTTCAAAAAGCTCAAGAACTTACTCGACTTTTTAATTCAAGAGAACTTTTATTTGGAGCTCAAGCAACTGACTATAGCCGATTGAAAGAGGTTATCGAAGAATTTGTACCCTACCATTATCTCTGGGATGTAGCTGAACTTTGGAAAACATCATATGCAAATTGGATGAATAATCCTTTAGATACTTTGAATGCTGAAGAAATTGATGAAAATGTAAATAGTTGGTTTAAAGGGTTATTTAAGACACTTCGTGAATTTCAAAAGCGTGAGGTGGTTTCACAAGCCCAGTCTACAGATCTCATTCGACAACAGGTGGAAAAACTATTGATTCCATTTGCATCTAATAATCACTTTTACTAATATTTTAATAGAACAAGGTTTTATTTTCCATTTAAAATTTGTTTCAATACTATACATTTTTTTCAAGTTTTGAATCATTTATCTATGTTATTAATTGGTATTTATTTGTAATTTGGTATGTGAGATAGTTGGCTTTTAAAAAGATATTTAAAAAAAATGTAATCAAACAAATTATCTATATACATGTGTGTGTATACAGGTTGGTGACTTTAAACCATATTTGCCATTGATTCATGCATTACGACAAGACGGTATGCGTGACCGTCATTGGGACACAATTTCAAAGCTGTTAAATTTACCTATTCGACCTTCCCCTGAATTCACATTAACAAGTGCAATAGAAATGGGTTTGCCTGATCATATAGAAAAAATTCAAGAAGTTTCTGAAATAGCAAGTAAGGAATTTGCTATAGAAATGGCTTTACAAAAAATGCATGAAGAATGGCTCCCACTTGAAATGCAGGTAAGTCCTATGTTATTTGCACTTTTAAGTTATACTCATAGCATTTACAGATTGTATTTTTTAATACTATTATGTATGATTCTAAAATTAATGCCAATCATATCAATTTCTTTTTTAAAAATAAACCCTAAAGTTCCGTGATTCAAATTTGCCAAATTTGCCAAAATTGACTCTTTTTTACTTTAGGCTAAATAAATCTCAATTGAAGTATTTTTTAAAAAATTAGCTACAAGATTTTAATATTAATTTGATACACTACTCATATACCAAAATTGGACCGTCAACTTCTCTTCACTTCTGAGATTGTAGAGATCAAAGTCGGCTAAAATGTTTTTTTAGCAATTGTGAAACTTTCTTTGTCAAACTTTAGAGCCTACCATTGTAAAAATTCATATATACTCCAAAGTTGGATAATTTTTTAGTTTGAGTATGAATTTGGTTAAGATTAAATTACAATTAAAATATTCAAAAAATATCTTAAAACCAAAAAGTTTGTTGCTGCCCAAATTTGAGGGAAAAATAAGTTTGTCAATTAAAAATTTCCAAAATTCATAAATTTATTTTAAAAACTACATAGATAGTTTGCAGTAAAATCTTCCTCCTCAAAAAGTTTTAAACCAAAATATTACTTTTTATTACTTTATCTAAGATGTCAAAATTCCAAAACCGAAATTAGTTTTGAAGGAACTCTAGGGATTAATGTTAAATAATTCCATTGATTTAGTCTTTGGAAGAAACTTTAAATTTTTATGTTTTATAGATTGCAGAGTATAAAGATACCGGGACATATATTATGAAGATTGAAGAATCTATTCTACAACAATTAGATGACCATATAGTATTGACCCAGTCCATAAGCTTTTCACCTTTCAAAAAACCATTTGAAAAAGAAATTGATATATGGGAAGAATCACTAGTTTTAATGTCTAATACCATTGAAGAGTGGCTAAAAGTGCAAAGACAATGGATGTATTTGGAGCCTATTTTTAGTAGTGAAGACATTAAAACTCAATTACCTATTGAAAGTAAAAGATTTGATAATGTTGACATGGTGTATCGTAAGGCTCTATCAACAGCATTTGCTAATCCCCAAATTATTACAATGTGTTCAAGTAAAAGGTTACTTGAGCAGTTTATTGAATCAAACAGAGTATGACATTTTAACCATTTGATGCTATACAATTGGTTGTTGCATATGCATCAAGTATATATATTTTTAAATTAAAAAAATTATGCATTTGGTTTGTTTAAAATGGTTGCTAGCTCATTTATTATTTTTAACCTTTTAACTGGAAAACATCTTTGCATTCAAAACGCTACTTAGTGAGTAATGGATATAACTAAGACATAGGCTCACTTGAAAAAATTGGTTGTATATAGCTTTTAGATCTTATTCAAAAAGGACTTTCAGATTATTTGGAAACCAAGCGATTGGCTTTTAGTCGTTTTTTCTTTCTTTCAAATGATGAATTGCTTCAAATCCTTTCACAAGCAAAAAATCCATTGGCTGTCCAACCTCATTTGCGTAAATGTTTTGAAGCTATTGATAGACTTGATTTTATGGATGACTTAACAATCACAAGTATGAATTCTGGTGAAGGAGAAAAGGTAGTATTTTGTAAATAATGATGATGATGATAACAATACTAATTCATAAGTAACATACTATAAAAATATAAAAGTTGTGCACGTTGAATGATCCATATTAATTTTACATATAACAAATTTAAAACCAAATAAAGTCGAATATATATATAAAGGTCTCTATTTTATAAAAATAAGATAAAATATATTTTCAATATTCTTAGATATCTTTAGCCATCACATGATTAATAATACAGATTCCATTTCCAACAACAATGAAACCTCTTGGCAATGTAGAATTTTGGTTGTGTGAAGTTGAAATTAAAATGAGAGAAAGCATACATTGGCAGGTATTTAAATTTTTATTAAATAAATGTAGTGTGAATAAAATTTATATTCTTCTTATCTTTTGCTAAATTCAGTAACTGATTCATATTTATTTTTTGTGTGAGAAGTGTAAACATTCATTAATAGCGTATAAAGAAAATCCAAGAACTACATGGGTCCAAGAATGGCCTGGTCAAATAGTTCTTGCTGGAAGTTCCACCTATTGGACTGAAGGTGTGGAGAATGCAATAAATACAAGTACTATGCAAGATTTTTTTGATAAAGTGCAGGTCGATGCTTTACAATTTAAACTCTTTGATCCAGAATTTTCTTCATTTTAAATCGTAGTGATTTTTAAAAATTCATATTTCCTTTAAATGAAAAGATTTGAATGCTTTGAATGCAATGGATTTTTATTAAAAAATAAATTATATTTCAAAAAATATAAATAGTAATAGACTTTTATGACCAATTTTAATGACAATGCATGTTCATAATTTTAATATAAAATTTTTACCTTTTCACACCAAAATTATTATCTCTCTGCTACCTTCCAAAACAACAATGAATTTCTTTGCTGATAAAGGTTTGAGTTTCATTTAAAAAAAAAAAGGGTAACCTAATTCTATTTAATATAAAAATTTGACATGATAATTATTTGTGGCGATTTTTCTTGATATTTATGGTCTTAATTTTATTCATCATGATAATAAATCTTTTAATATCCAACCATTAATTTGGAATGAATTATAATCTGACAAAACAATCGAATTATTTATGTGTAGGTTGCTCAATTGTTGGATGTCACTGATCTTGTTCGCAAACCTCTTACTTTTCTTGCACGTTTAACTTTAGGAGCTCTTATTGTGATTGATGTGCATGCACGTGACGTTGTACAACAACTTATCAATGAAAAGGTACAAGTAAATGTATATAAAATATTTTAAATTTTGACATTTAGATAATATATCTAAAAATTAAAAATTAAAAAATTGATAGGTTTTTTTTTTTTGACTTTGATTTGAAATTCAAGCATTTATCTATAGTTTATGTTTGTACTGCAGACAAAAGCAGTTACAGATTTTGAATGGGTTAGCCAATTACGGTATTATTGGGAAAATGATGGTCTTTGGGTGAAGATGGTTCAAGCTTCCCTTTCATATGGCTATGAATACCTAGGCAATACTCCTCGTTTGGTTATTACTCCCCTTACAGATCGTTGTTACATGACTCTTATGGGTGCTCTTCATTTAAATTTGGGAGGTGCTCCCGCTGGGCCTGCTGGAACTGGAAAGACAGAAACAACTAAAGACCTGGCTAAAGCAATGGCTAAACAGTGTGTGGTATTCAATTGCTCTGATGGATTGGATTATCTTGCCATGGGCAAGTTTTTTAAAGGACTTGCTAGTAGTGGAGCATGGGCATGCTTTGACGAATTTAATCGCATAGATCTTGAAGTTTTGTCAGTTATTGCACAACAAATCTTAACTATACAGCTTGCCATCCAACAAAAACTCAAAAGATTTATTTTTGAAGACACAGAAATTTCATTGGATCCTTCATGCTCTGTTTATATTACTATGAATCCTGGGTTTGTGGGATTCTTTATACTTCTCCATTTTGAGCTGTTGTATATTTTGAATTTACATTAAAAATCTCATTTTTCACTTTGTCTTTATACTATTGCAGTTACGCAGGTCGATCTGAGCTTCCAGACAACTTAAAGGCATTGTTTAGACCATGTGCTATGATGGTCCCTGATTATGCTCTTATTGGAGAAATCAGTTTGTTTTCATTTGGTTTTCGTAATGCTAGACCTTTAGCAGCTAAAATGGTAACAACTTTCAAATTATGCTCTGAACAATTATCTTCACAGGTTATTGTTTAATCATTTTGTTTCAATACAAAGTATATATTCAGCACATAGGCTTGGTTCCTAAAAATCACACCATGGCCTTTACTGGTTTCAACTTTTTAAAATTTATTGTAATGAATATGATAGATACGCCATTGACTGATCTAAAAATATCTTTCATTCTTTATATACGTATTTCAAAAATTGAAATAGTACCTCATTTTTGTTATATGATTTTTCAATACACACTAAGTTCTATAGTGACTATTTTTTATATTACAAATACTCTTATATGTATAATAGATGTAAGGAATAAACAACAATTAAGGTTAAATTGTAAATATACATATCATTTTTACACATCATAATAAACAAATCCATTTGATGTTCTATTACAATTTTTATTAAATAGATTGATTAGGTGGCAAACTCAATAAGCCTTTGATATTTAAATGGATTTTCAAAATTAAAAAAATTATCACAGAATGTAACATTTGACAAAAATTTTGTTAGTTATAGACTTGGTTTTTTATATAAATAGTAGATCTTGTTTAAGAGAAAATACAATCTCGTGATATGATCATATTCATGTTTTAAATAGGATCATTATGATTATGGCATGAGAGCTGTAAAAAGTGTCATTACTGCAGCTGGTAATTTAAAGCGTGCATATCCAGATGAAAGTGAAGATGTATTACTTTTAAGAGGACTTAGAGATATCAATGTTCCAAAATTTTTGACTCAAGATTTACCATTATTTGCCGGTATCATCACTGATTTATTTCCAGGGGTAGTTCCCCCTGCAATTATTTATGATGATCTTCTAGATGCACTATCAAGGTGTTGCCTTAAGGTCTATATACAATCTGTACCAACTTTTACAGATAAGGTCAGTTTATGTATATATGTATATACGTATAAACATACATGACTAATTTATTTGAAGTTGATGATTTCAATTATTTTCTTACACACATGGTTTTTGAAAGATTAAGTTATTTTTATAAGTGATTACAAAATAAGAAGTGAGATAAATAAAGAATGTTTTACAGTGAAATACAAAACACGAGTTTAAGTTTACTATTCTAATTTCCAAATCAAATTTGCATGATTCTTTTTACAATTAGTGTTAAACACATTTAATGTCAATTTAACATTTAAAATTTTATTTTGGATAAATACTTGAAAATTTGAATACTAAGTTTTTAATGTTTTTGATTCTATACAGATTATTCAATTGTATGAAACGACTTTAGTTAGGCATGGACTCATGCTTGTAGGTCCAACAGGGGGTGGCAAAACATGCAATTATAGAGCTCTTGCAGGAGCCATGTCTTTATTAAACCAAGAGGGTTCAGAAAAATATATGAAGGTTTGCATTTGAATTCATGGATGATTCAAAATAAACATAATTGTATTTTTTTAGATATGTAATTTATTATATTTTATTTTAATCAAGATTTTTGATAGATCATAACAATAAATTATTATATAATATAAACGAATTGTTGATATATCTATGTATCAAGTCTTTATTTTACAATATAATATAATAAAAATATTCTAAATAAAAAGTACTCAAGTTTGAAGTTTAGTTTGATTCTTTATTAATTTCAGGTTAGAATTGCTTGTTTGAATCCAAAATCCATATCAATGGGGCAATTGTATGGAGATTTTGATGAAAATACCCATGAATGGACTGATGGGGTTCTTGCTTGTTATATGAGAGAATTAGTAGAAGATACTTCTCCAGCAAAAAAATGGTTAATGTTTGATGGACCTGTAGATGCTATTTGGATAGAAAATATGGTAAAAAAAAGTCAAAAGCATTGTTGTAATTATTCATGATAAATCTTGAAGTTTTAATTAATTAATATTTTTGATAATATATTTTGAATATTTATAGAATTTAACTGATGGAATTTATATGAGTATTTTAATCATGTTCAATTGCAGATTTTTAACTTCGGTAAATGAATTTTTTGAAATATGAAAATAATTGATGATGAGCCTTTTGTTGAACCAGACTCTTTATTGATCTTAAACTTTTGAGGATATTCACCCATTGTATTAGATAGTGACATCCTACATGATAGTGTCTAAGAGTGACATTTCTGCATTAATTAATGCAGAAATGTCACTGTAGGACACTCTGCCACATGGACCCCTTTGAGGGGGTGCCACATGGACCTTTGGAATATTTTAAAATTTAATCTCCTCCCCAACCCCCTAGCCCTCTTGTACTTTGAGGGGAGGTGAGGAAATACAAACATTATGGGATAAACCACCCCCCAAGACCCCTCCAAGACCCCTCCTCTCCAAGACCCCCCAACCCCCCAAGACCTCCTTGACCGTCCTAGTTGCGCCACGTACCCCCCCTCCTGCATTAGTTAATTAATGCAAATCAAATGCATAGTGAGATTTTGGGACATATTAGAACTAAAAGATTATACTTTCTTCCAAAAAAATAGAGTTGTTTTACTTTTTAAAAATCTACCTGACCTTCCTTTAAAAAATTTGAATTAATGAATTTATTGTATAATTAATGTGGTTTTCACGCATTGAACTATTAAATCTATATCAGATCCAACATATACTAGAATACATAATATATTTAAAAAAATGAATACACATTTTCATTCATTGTATAACACTTTTGGGCGGTGGTGTGATCACAAAGACAATTCTACATTGACTCTTCATGTACAGTACATATATATTTCACATTATTGTTTTCTTATTGTAGTATGATTTTACATGGTATTGTCTTTAACATAAAAATTTCTAGAAATATTTATTCAAACTTTGTTTTAGAGATACTTCACATACTCTACTCGTATTTTATTTAAATTTGGGTATAAGATTGAATATTATATATGGAGCTGTATTTGGAATCTAAAATTTATATGAGTTTTTAGTTTCAATACAATAATACATGGAATCAATATTCAAATTTTGAATTCTTCAAGAGAGTTAGTTTAACTACATGCCTTATGCAATATTCTCTCTCTATATCCAAACAAAGTTTTTTTTTTAATAAATTTCTCCATAATATTTTATCATATATGCAAAGGATTGCTTTGTTATCAGAGGTTGGCTAATTCACACACAATAAAGGATTTTATAATTTCAATATCCAAATAGCATGTTTGTCATGAAATTGTACTCCTTAAGATTTTTTTCCAAAATCAAATATTAAATTTGTTTGACATCCAAAATGTTGTTTTTTCTTGCCTTTTTTTAATTTCCAAACAAAACATGAACTTGGTTGTTTTGGTATTAATTTTGAACATTATATAATTGGATTTATATAGAGATAAAATAAGAAAATAACTGTTTTATAATTTTTTCAAATCTCATAGAAAAACAAATATTTTGTCTTACATTTTTGAATCATACTTTATAAAATTTGATACATAGAATATAAATGTATGTGAAGTAGTGATATGTTGATTTTGAATACTCAAGTGTAGCACAAGTCAATATTTATGTCACTTGCTCTAAATGTGAATTCATAGTTTCAAAAGATTTCTTCAGGATAAAGAGATACGTACAATGCTATTCTCAACTTCTCATCTAAATATATCAAACATGTATTAGTATTAAGAAAAACATATAAATTCACAATTCTAAACATCAAAAGAGCACTACGTTCATAAAACAGACTCTCTATTGCTGATGATAATATGTAATCACTTTATTTACTGAAATATTTTATATAATGTCCCTATCTACAACATGTCATGCTTATTTTGAATAATGATGCAATGATAGGTATTATTACATCCAAAACACCAGATTGTTTATTATGCATTGAATCGATTATTTTATTCATTTTAATTAAACTTGATTTTAAATCCAAAATACTATAACGTCTATTCTGCAATAGGTTTGACTAGATATTATCATTTAAAAAATATATACTTTTTGGTTTTCATATTATCAGTTTTGAACGTGAAGCTTTACTGTTCAAATTTTGATTCAATACATATTGAATGCCCGACCATATTTTAAATGATTTCAGACAATGTTTTTTTTACCTCAATTATAATCTGGAAAATGTTAAATTAATTTAAAAACTCATTAATAAATTTTAGAAATTGTTGCTAAAACTAAAAGGGAATAAAATTTAGAAATTGTTGCTAAAACTGAAAGGGAATAAATTTTATGTAGATTTTTTATTTTTTATTTTTTATTTTTTTATTTTCTTGTTTGAAAGATTGACAAGCTCAATTGTATGTATAGTCCATCATGTTTAAATGAAATCTCTAAAACTGACTTAGATGGTTTTAAGAAATTTTAGTTGACAATACTTGTATAAACTAGAAAAGGTAGTGTATAAGAAATTGGGATGCCTATCTATTTTTGTACTTGAATACACGATGTACAAGTAATACTCTATCAAGATTATTTTCTCTAAATACATCTATCTTCTAATAATTTCATCTCAACTTTTCTTTATTCTTATGCAATGAGACAAAAACATATTAAATTTCAATTTAGAAAATTGTATTGAAATAAAAAAGTGGTTTTTATTATTGTCACATTTTCAATAAAAAAACAATAATTGAAAGAATAACCAGAGATATATCTTAACCGTTCTCTCATTTATAACATTTGCAATACTTCATAGCTTCTAGAAAAGTAACCTTTTGAATTCATGCGATCTCTTGATTTAGAGTACACTTTGTCTCTTGAGATTATTGTAATTGTTTTTGTTATTATATTAAAAATTCATATCTGATTCACGTTATTTGGTGTTTGTGAGATGTAGAATACAGTGTTGGACGACAACAAGAAACTTTGTTTGGTTAGTGGAGAAATTATACAAATGTCAAACACAATGACTATGATGTTTGAAGTAGAAGACTTGGCTGTAGCTTCACCGGCCACTGTAAGTAGATGTGGCATGATCTATATGGAACCTCATGCACGTGGATTTCATCCTCTCGTAGACTCGTATATTCAAAAACTTACAAAGGATCTACAACAAGTGGGAGAACAAACCATTCGTGACTTATTTTGGAAAGTATGTGAACCTGCAATTAGACACGTAAAAAGAAATTTGAAACAAACTGTGGTCACAACAGAAGACAATATGGTTCTTGCTACATTTAATATAATGGATTCATTGATTGTTAATTTTGTCAAAACTGATGGAACTGACCTTAATAGCGATGACAAAGTGCGTGCTAGAAGGGTAATATAAAATTCTTTCAGATAACAATACATAAAGAACCTTTATATGAAATATTGTTGAATTTCAAATTTGTTGAAATAATATTTTATTTTGTTATTCATTTAGCAACTCATTTTAAAACAATATTGAAAATAGTTTGTTAACAATCATAATAGAACTTATACATGCAAAATAGAATTTGATGTTTCATCACTCGAATCTCTTTGAATTCTATTCAACTTTTTAATTTTTTTTCATAAGATCTAAATTTTCACATTATTAAAAAATCCATAAAAAATATTGTTATAAGAATTTTATTAATTTCATATACATGGTGTTTATAAAACAAGTGATGCTGAATAGGTTTTTGAACCTCTTTTCATATTTTCTGTTGTGTGGAGTGTTGGAGCAAGTTGTGACAATGATGGTCGAGTAAAGTATGATTTGTACATGAGAGATCTTATATCACATGTTGATTTAAAAGAACCCCCTAGAACTGAATGTAGTTTATTTGGTGCTCGCTACAATTCTCAAAACTGTGGATGGGAAGAATGGTTTGAAACAATTCCTACCTATAGATGTGACCCCAATCAACCATTTGCAGAGTTGATTGTTCCAACTACAGATAGCATAGGCTACAAATATGTTGTCCATCATTTGATTATGATTTATAAGCACATCTTGTGTGTCGGAGAAACTGGTACAGGGAAAACTTTAGTAGTACGTGATAAGTTGCTCAAATATCTAGATCAACAATTTGTACCAATGTTCATCAATTTCTCAGCTCGCACTGGAGCAAATCAAACGCAAGTAATTCAAAGATTTTTTTAAAGAAATTAAATTCAAAAATATTGTAATATTGAAGATAGTATTTCAATTATTTGCAGATAGAAAGTCAAAGCCATGTTATAATTTTATAATTTTTTATATTTTGTGTTAGGACCTGATTGATTCCAAAACAGAGAAGAGAAGGAAAGGTGTATTTGGTCCTCCTGCATTAAAAAAATATGTCATTTTTGTGGATGACGTGAACATGCCTCAAAGAGAAAAGTATTTTGCTCAACCACCAATTGAAATCCTACGTCAATGGATGGACCATGACGGGTGGTATGACCGCATTCCTCCATGTGCATTTCGAACATTAGTTGATATTCAATTCATTGGATGCATGGGTCCCCCTGGTGGAGGCCGTAACCCTGTTACTATGCGCTTTCTACGACACTTCAACTTCTTATCTTTTACAGAAATGGCTGATGAAAGCTTATACCTAATTTTTTCAACCATTTTAAATGCAACTTTAACTAGTGCTTTTACTGCTGATATTCAAAGTTGCAGTGAAGGAATTGTTAATGGAACTATAGAAATTTACAATACTATTCGTCAAGAACTTCTTCCAACTCCTGCAAAATCACATTATACGTTTAATTTGCGAGATCTTAGCAAAGTTATACAGGGAGTACTAAGGGCAGACCGTAAAAATTGTGTTGACAAAGGGATTATCATTTGCCTTTGGGTGCATGAAGCTATGAGGGTCTTTCAGGTTTTGATTTTTAATTCAATAGATTCAAATTTAACATTGAATGCTATATATACAGTGATTTTAAAGTATCAACATCCAGCCTTTATATTTAAAGCCTTGATTTATTGATAAAATAAATTAATATCATTTAAAAAAAAAAGAAAAAAAGAACTGTATATGTCTTATTGTAAGAGTTGTACACTTTAAATCTTTCAGACATTTAATGTGTAATAATAAGTTCATAACATTATATTCTTAAAATACAAGAATTATGGGGCATTATACATTCTACTGAAATGGGATTGATATACATAGGATCGACTTATAAATAATGAAGATAGAACATGGTTTAAAAACAATGTAACAAAGCAATTGCAAGTTAGGTTTCAACTATCATGGGATTTTATGTTTACAAAATCTGAACGTCTAATGTTTTGTGACTTTATAGTTCCAGGAATGGAACCAAGGGTTTATGAACAGGTCAGACTAGAGAAATAAATAAATAAATAACATATATATATATATATATATATATATATATATATATATATATATATATATATATTCATAAATTATTTGATGAATTCATAATTTTTTTTAAAAAAAAATCATCAAATTTTATGAATGAAATAGGTAAATGAATGAGGTAATAACTTATTCAACATTATATAGACATTTTATTCTTAAGACTTTTCAAATATTTTACTAAAAATTGTTCTAAAGCCAAGACATTCCAAATGCGGAAAGTAAACATTGTTTAAACTGGTTACTAGGTAGAAGATCTATTGGGACTTCAAAAAATTGCAGAATTATATTTAGAAGAATATAATAATGTCAGTAGTGCACCTATGAAATTAGTTCTATTTTTGGATGCTATTGAACATACTTCAAGAATTTGTCGTGTTATTCGATTACCACTTGGTAATGCATTATTATTAGGAGTTGGAGGAAGTGGTAGACAAAGTTTGACCAGATTGGCGACATTTATGGAGGAGTATGAAATATTTCAGGTTCATTTTGTGTATTTTTTTTTAAGAATATTTATTTGAATAACAACTCAATTTGTAAAATATCTATTTTACCAATTTAAAAAAACCTATTTTATAAATTTAACCCCTATGATTGAAGGACTAAAAATTGCCAAAAATCCTCAAAACTAGACTCTTTCAATACAAGGTGTAAGTTTTAAGTTTTGATGTATTTTTAGGGGAAATAATTGTAGGATCTAGTACCTTACTTGTACATGTATATAGACCCTGAATCTTATATTCAAATTCCTTTTAGTTGTTAAATCATAATGTTCAAATTTGGGAAGAAAAAAAAAAATTCCCTTGTTGCAAAATGGGTTTCAAGTGTTTTGTGAGCAAAAAACACCAACTTCAAAAGCAAATTTGATGTGAGGCTCTTCAAATTCTTATTCCCACGTGGGTTAGGAATATGTCCATGCACTTTTTTCCCTCATACTACCTATAAAACCTATAGAAATGCTTGATTTTGCACAGAAAGTTATGTTGGAATTCAAATACAAAGCCCGGTATATGATAGTAGAAAAGGCATATGGAAATATATTGGATTGAAAATCTGAGCAGTGAGATCATGCCTTCAAATTGTATTCACATGTACAAAAACAAAACTTGAAAAAGAGTAAAATCTCAAATTTTGGTGAATTTTTGAAGTTCTTGTCATCTAATTAATTTTGGAAAGACTTTGAGCATATACTGCACTTTTGGTTAGATTTCAGTATGCCCTAATAGTGTTTTCAAACTTTGACTGTGGATATCTCGTAAGGTATAATGAATATTGAAGCAGGAATGGTCTTGTTAAAAAGATATGATAATTGTCTATATTGTGCCAAAATTATAGCTTCATCCTATAAAAATTGACTTTTGGGGAGCCTAAATCATAGCAATTTTGGTGAGTTGATGCTTTAGAGGTTAAGATCAATTGATGAATATAAATTGAGCGTATCAAATGAACATTTACACAGGTTGAAATTGCTAAAGGCTATGGAAATAATGAATGGAAGGAAGATTTGAAGACAGTGTTGTTTAAAGCAGGTCTCTATGATAAGCCAACCGTGTTTTTATTTTCTGATACCCAAATAATATATGAATCATTTTTGGAAGATATTAACAACATACTAAATTCTGGAGAGGTGAAAACATAATTTGAATCTCTTCTTTACCTTTTGTTTGTAATAGAATAAAATTAGTGATGTTCAATGACCAATAAATTTTAATCTTGATACTATACATTTTTAATTCTAAAAGTAAATTTAAATTCTTAAATATATTGTTTTAAGAGTACTACTTATAATTTAGAAAGAAAAAAAAATTGATGTTGTCATGGAGTCCTATTTTAGTCATTTATAGATACAGACACACACTTTTTAAAATTTATTTTTATTAAACTATGTACATATTTAGCATTATGCCTCATTATGCCCCATTTGGTTGTCTGAAACGATTTCTAAAGAATGACAGATATGCTTATAATGTTTATTGTTAAATTTTGGAATGTTTTAATTCCAAAAATAAAATAAAATAAAATAAAATAAAATAAAATAAAATAACTTGTAATAAACTATAATCTTCTTAGGTGCCTAACTTGTGGAAAAATGAAGATCAAGACATAATATCCAATGCTATGCGACCTGTCCTTTTAGGTAAAGGAATGCAAGTTACAAAATTAGCAATGGCAACGGAATTTTTAAATCGAGTTCGTGCTAATCTTCATGTATGTATAGCCATGAGTCCAATTGGAGACGCTTTTCGGACAAGGTTGCGTATGTTTCCATCCCTTGTAAATTGTTGCACTATTGATTGGTTTAGCGAATGGCCACAAGAAGCATTACGCTCTGTTGCTCGTAATTACCTTTCAGCGACTGGAATGCTTACAGATGAAGAGGTGATTTAATAACCACTTGCAAACTGTAATTTTTTTAAAAATTAATTTTAGGGTTCATTGAATATTTGATTCTTTTTAGTGTCAACATACAAATTTTGTAACTTTAGTTGAATGTAAATTTGACAAGACATTTTTCAGATTTAAAATTTAAATAAGTTTTTTGGATTAGAGTTCAATTTAAGTCTATTTTATGTGGTGCAAATTGAAATTCAATCCAAGATGTCATGGATTCATAGAAGGGGATCTGGTTTTAGATTTTTTTCTTTCCTTCATAAAATTTTGGCCAAATGTTTATATTACAAGGCCATTACTTAAGACATCAATGTTTTTTCATTATTTGTTTTAGTGCCAATGCGTTTTATTATTAATTTTCAACAACATTGTTCTTTGACTATATTTTTTGTCAATAACATTTTTTTTCAACTTTGAAGTCCTGATAATATTTTCTTTTTTGAAAAAATTTGAAAAAAAAAAACAAAAAACAAAAAACCATCATGATCTTTCAATCTATGTTGCTTTATTAGTCCAAATTGGATTTATATCAACGACAAGAAGGTTATATAAGATTGTACAGTTGAAATTTTTGCATTCCGCTTTTGTTAACACCTAAGAGAATTAAGAAGTAGCAATTTTTTTACAATGGAAAAAATATGAACTTTAACCACTTATGGGTATTATCAAATATCTAAAATGAGGATTTCTTAATAAAAAATATATGAAAATATTAAAAAATATATTTTAAATCCTTAATTTTATTTTAATAAATATAATCCTTATAATCTTAGACTTGAAATTTGAAAATGCTCTATAATAATTAATGTTTCTTTTTAGCTTTACCAAATGTAAATATTTAAATTTTTGAATGTAGTACGTCCAAAAATATTGAAATTTGTCATCATAGTACATGTAAAAATCAAGTGCATAATAATATAGGTGGGAAATATTGTAGACGTATGTGTATTCATTCACCAATCTGTTGAAAGAAAATCAAAAGAGTTCTATGAAGAACTTCGTCGTTATAATTATGTTACGCCAACAAGTTATTTAGAGCTTTTAATGTGTTTTATTAAACTATTAATAGAAAAACGAGATGATCTTGAAGGATTGAAGGGAAGATTATCAGTTGGTTTAGACAAGTTACTTAGTACTGCAGATGAAGTTGCATTGTTGCAAGAAGAACTAGTTTTACTACAACCCATTTTAGTAGTATCTACAAAAGAAGCTGAAGATATGATGGCTACCATTTCAGTTGACCAAGCTGATGCAGCTGTTACAAAAGAACAAGTATTTATTAAACTCTTTTATCATATTCTAAAACATTCAATTTCAACTGAAAATATTACAGTTAAGTTATTTATACTTTGGTGGATAGAAGCATTAAACTCTTAAATTATTTGTTTCTATGTCTGAATACATCAGTAAAAAAATTTAATTCTCATGCAAAAAGACAAAAATTATAATGATATGAGTTTTTCTTGTTTTCAACTATAATCTTTAAGTAGACTCCTAGTATAATGTGTAAAATATATATATATATATATATATATATATATATATATATATATATATATATATTTATTTTTTTTTGTTGAAGACACGTAATAATTTTATTACTGCAAAGGATAAAACAGACTTAATGTTTTTTTATCATCACAAAGCATATTGTCTTAGTTGTTTGCATAACAAACTACAATTCTAGGAAAAAGATGTGATATTTTCAAAACAATCTTGCAATAGCATGAAATCCAAAACATTGTCAACAGAAGTTTCATTTTCTGTAGTCTTTTTCTTTTTCTTTTTTCTTTTTCTTTTTCCTAAAAAAAATTATTAAAAATAATTAACAAAAATCTAATGTTCTTTTCTATAAGTGCTCAATTCGATCATTCAACACAAAGATTTATGTCTTCTGTAGATTTATATTTCTGAATAAAAATAAATTTTAAAATTAGAATTTGGAAAAATAAATCTTCACATTTTGTGAATAGAATAAAGGTATAGGAAACAATATTTTGTACCATATGTAAGAATATTAAACTAATAAATAAATAAAAAGAACTACAAGTTGTATAATAAATCTAACTTTGGAATATGGTATGTAAAATTTTCAAAGTAAGGATTTGAAATTCAACAGAAAGTAATAAAATTGATGAATTATCTTTGTCATTGAATATAGGGTGGTGATTGAATATATATTTTATTCAAGTCCATTGTCATAGAAAGGTTGTAGTTTTACAAAATTATAATAACATGGTAAAATCTGAAGGTAAGTTTTATAATTCAAAGAATATATTATAAAATAGAGTTATGATATGAAAATCTGTACAAAATTAAAATATAATTTTAATGGAAGTATTAAATTTCTTGAGTTTTGTTTCTTCGAGAATTGATCTACAACAATGAACATATTATGCGGTCATAGAATATATTATATTCAAATTCAATAAAAGTAATTATTGTATATGGAACATAAATAAAATTTACTATAATTAAATTATCTAAGTAATCTAAACTGTGTATGAATTTGGTTGAACATAATTTTCTAATCTTATATATTTAAATACAGGTGGGGAAACAAGAAGCTGCAGCAAAGAAGATGGCTGCAGGTGCCAAGGCTATTGCTGATAGTGCACAAGCAGAGCTTGATGTTGCGCTTCCAGCCCTCGATGCAGCACTATCATCCCTTAAAAATCTCACTAGAAATGATATTGTAGAAGTAAAATCTCTTCGAAATCCTCCACAAGGAGTGAGAATGGTTATGGAAGCTACATGTATTATGTTCAATTTGGCACCTAAGATGGTTAATGATCCAAATAAGGTGCACTTATTTTTATTATAAGGAAACTTGAAATTAATATTCAAATATATACTCAACAATGTATCATTGAAATATTGAAGATTATACAAAATTCAAATCTATGTTTTTGAATTTGATTTTTATTATTATTATTATTATTTAATCTAATAGATTCATTATGTGATACAAATTAAAAAAAATGGAGGTAGTGAATGCCATTTTCATTATATTGGCCAATTGTGGTTATATTGGCTGCCACACTAATCAAATAAAGGAAGAAAATGAATTGAAATCACTCTATTTGAGAGGCCAATATTATGAAGATTGGCCAATTTAATGAGTATGACATTAGTGGTGTTATCACCAAGACAAATGTACATGAAATTCTCTTGTGCATGTACATTGATTTTCTTCTTTACTTTGATTTAACCTCTAAAATTCTTTGACTATGTTTCACTAAAACACTCTGAAATTATCATTTTTGATGTTAAAAACATGAATGATTAAAAAATAATTATTTACTAATTATAAAAATAGGATATTCAACAAAATTATTTTAGTAGATAGCTCAAAAAGTTTTATCACAATCAACCGTATATATTAAAAGATTATAACAATTGAAATGTCAAAACAAACTTTTTTTGACAAGGTTTTTTACTAGGTCAACACACTCTTTTTTTCTTTTTTAAAATGGATTTTGGGGGACATGGAGCATGAAAAAGACAAATAACTTAGCTAATTGTATAAAAAAATTAAGCACAAAAGATAAGTGTATCATGTTAAAAACAATACTTTTATCAAGTTGAATACTTAAGAATGCTGATTCGTTTTTCTTTCCTAAAAATTCCAATATTTCACAAAGTCAATATCCAAATGGTCAAATTATATATTGATGTCCATCTTTCACTAAGAAAATGAAAAACATTAAAAATTGATTTTTTAAACTCTTATGAAGGAAAGAAGAAGTTTTTTTTGGTAAATTGCTTGAAACAATGAGAAAACTTTGATATTTTGTGGAATGAACATTTTGAACTAAAAGAATTTTTTTTTGTTGGAAATATCACGTGTGAAAATATAAATTATTTGTAGGAAAAAATCTCAAAAGGAATGATGTATTTAGCATGGCTGCCTGAATTGCTCAAATATTTAGCATGGTTGCTCGAATTGCAACACAAACTTCGCTTTGGATACCATGATTATTTTTTAAATGTCTAATTGAAACAAAAAAAATAGATTCCCTCAAAATCCTTGTTACGGCAAACATTGACAAAAAGTTTCAAAAAAAATTATCTTAAATTGAATCCTCGTACACCTGAGCAAATTCTAAAAAAGCTCGAATGGGGCAATTTGTCCATTAGAGGTTAAATATGCTTGGATAGAATAAAAGCATACATGAAATAATACTCAAAATCCAAATTCTTCATACAATTTGTATTCCAAAGTAGTTGAATAGAAAAACCTATACGGTATTTAAAAGATTGATTTTTTCAATTTCATTTGATTTCATTTTTATGTGATATGCAAGATGGATCTATATATATAACTATTCTGATTTTTGGTGGTTCCAAGAGATTTTTATTTTTATTTTGTTGTATAAAATTTTATTTATTTATTTTCTGTTGTATCACAGTGTTTTTGGAGTTTTGGGTATTTTTTCTATTTTGATGATTTAGTACTACTTATGAATTTAGTTTTCTTAATTTTTTAAAATTAAAATCACGTAAACCCTAGTTTAAAAAAAAAAAAAAACGTTCAATGAAAATTTGTGATGTTAAATTTAAAACTTCAAGTGCCTTTACAAACCACTATTTATATACAATTCAAATTGATTTTTAAATAAATGATATTTAGTAACTAATAAATATTCCTTTAACCAAATTCTATCAGTAGAATATTCTCTCAATTTCATGAAAATTGAATGTAAAAGTAACTGAAATGTTCAAGAAATAGATTGACACATGTTTGTTAATCCCTAAAGTTCTTTTAAACCCAATTTGGGTTTTTGGATTAAATGGAATAATAAAAATTAATATTCTAGTGTTAACATTTTTATGGATGAAGATTCCACTGCAAACTAATTGTGTGGTTTGTTTGGTGGATTTACGATTTTCCACTAATTTTTCATTGAAGAATCCTTTTGTCTCTTCATATTCAGGCAGCAAAAAACTTTTATTTTCAAAGTATTTTTAAATTTTTTTCATTCTAATGTGTTCTTAACCAAAATCCTACTCAAATAACCAAGTTACTTAAGTTGCAGTAAATATGAGTTTTAGAAGGCATGTTTCAAAATTTGACTCCAAAAGAATCTATACTTTTTGAAATCTAAATTCAACCTACTTTGTTTTTTATAATCTTACAAATGAAGAAAAATAAATTTTTTAATTTTGGTATATGAGTAGAATGTCAAGTTGATTTTAAAATTTTGCAGTTATATTTACCAAAAGATACTTAGATTTAGATGTATTAAACCTAAAGTAGAAAAGAGCCATTTTTGATAGTTTTTGCTCCAAAACAACCAAGGAACTTAAGGGATTAATATCTGTTTTAAGAAAATCATGCATTAACTTTATTTGTGTATGGTTCTTTGTATGTATTCATCAGTTAGGGAAAAAAATTGCTGATTATTGGGAGCAATCTGGAAAAATATTGACTGATCCAACTATATTTTTGAATTCCCTACTCAACTTTGATAAAGATAATATTCCAGACAGTGTAATTGATAAAATAATACCATTTATTGAAATGGAAGCTTTTACTCCTGCTCAGGTTCCTTTTAAAAAATACAATTTAGTTATATTAAAGTGCATATTGATTGTAAATTGATATATTGGTACATATTATATTATGTATATTATCTAACATAATTGAATAGTACATAATTTTATAAAATCTAATTCTATATTGAACATGTTTATCTATTCTATTAAAAAAATATTGTCATGATACACTAGTGGAAACCATGATGCATTTGACCAAAATTTTGGTCAAATGTGTCATGGTTTCCACTAGAGATACCATGTCACTATCCTATCTGATATCCATCACTATACTGTATCACAAAATCATCCAAATACTACATCCACACATTTCATCCACATTTTTGTTATGTCCCAAAGGTTCCCATGTTCTTTTCATGTTTTCAATTGATTCTCACTTTCCCAATGACCAATGCAATTCTTGCGCTTTCTTTAGTTGCATTGTAACAAGTTGTTTGCTAGTACATCTTATGAGATTATTAACTAACACATTCATTATTCTTTTTGATAGAATTTGTTAGGGTTGAATATTTAAAATATTGGTACAAAATGTTTTTAGGTAGCAAAAGTCTCAAAAGCATGTACTTCCATTTGCATGTGGGTGCGTGCTATGTATTCATACTACATGGTATGTAAAGTTGTAGCTCCAAAGCGTGCTCAATTAGCAGAAGCAAATGCTCAACTTGAAGCAGTTATGATCGAATTAAATGCTGCACGTACAAAGTTAACAGAGGTGTAATTTTATTTTATTTAATAAGAATTTATCTGTATATTTTATACGCATTAAATTTTAAATGACTGGATTCTTTTAGTCTTAAATTTTTTATTAATTTCTAGTGTTACATTTTAATTATATACTTTATAAAATTTAATAGGTGGAGGCTAAACTTAAACGATTGGAAGAAGAATTAGCTATAACTATTGGAAAAAAAGAAGCTCTTGTACAACAAGCTTATGACTGTGAGCAAAAGCTTATCCGAGCTGGAAAACTTATAGGTGGACTTGGAGGCGAGAGGACACGATGGATTGATAGTATAGCAAATATTGGAGTAGATTTGGGATTGTTGATTGGTGATGTAACTATTGCAGCAGGACATATTGCTTATACTGGGCCATTCACCCCTCCATATAGAGCTGCTTTAAATCAGGAGTGGTTGCAAAAGTTAATAGACATTAAGGTAAATTTTATATTTTTTTAAACAAAAGTATTGTGACGTTTTTATTTTTAGATATTGAATATGTCAATTTGAATAATTTTTAATTTTAGTTATATACATGTATTTTGTATAGGTGCCTCACACACCGAGTACAACCCTGCAATCTTGTTTAAAAGATCCTGTTCAAATGCGAGCATGGAATATTGCTGGATTGCCTAGTGATTCACTTAGTGAAGATAATGGAATAATTGTATCCAAAGCACGAAGATGGCCTCTTATGATTGATCCCCAGGTATATATTATACAATCAAAAAAATAAAAAAATAAAAAAATAAATAAATATATATATATATATATATATATATATATATATATATATATATATACATTCTTTTTATAAAAGTTTTGTTAATACTACATAAACTAAACATTCATACTTGAAGGCTTAATTCTTTGTCCATATTGAATGTAGTCTCGTACTATCAACACATCTTAATGTATATTTACAAAAGATACATTATGAATAATCACTTTTTGTAAATGTAGAGATAAAATTATAGAATTGGTTTATTAGTGCAAAATTTTAGAGGTAATCATTGTTTATACTGTTCTTCAAAATTTTGACAGGGACAAGCTAATAAATGGATTAAAAACATGTTCAAAGATGTTGGTTGTGATGTCATTAAATTGTCAAATAAAGACTATTTACGAACTTTAGAGAATGGAGTACGTTTTGGTAGAACAGTATTACTTGAAAACATTTTGGAAGTTTTGGATCCTGCATTAGAACCTTTACTTCTTCAACAAACATTCAAACAAGGTGGACAAGAAGTGATAAAGATTGGAGATAATATAATTCCATATCACAAAGACTTTAAGTTCTATTTAACTACCAAACTTCGAAATCCACATTATCCTCCTGAGGTATGTTTAATGGAAATGTTAAATAATAAATGAAATCCTACATATAAAACATTGAAGAAGCCTTTATTATAGTCTTTGTAAAATAATTTCAATACTAGTGACATCTCAAAAAATAACACATATTGTATGCCAGGTGTGTGTGAAAGTAACACTTCTCAATTTCTTTGTAACACTAGAAGGTTTAGAGGATCAATTATTAGGAAATGTGGTTGCAACAGAAAGGCCAGATCTTGCTGAATTAAAGATTCAACTTACAGTTTCAAATGCTAATATGCGTGCCCAATTAAAACACCTTGAATCTCAAATCTTATATCTTTTGTCCAATGCCAAGGTATTGAAAATATGATGGAAATTGATGTTATTGAATTGACCAACCTCCCATTAAATACAATTATAAATATTTCAAACTTTGCTATTAGTATTTACAATAATAGAAATAAAAATTCATTTGATGCATATGGATTTTGTAGGGAAATATTTTAGATGATGTGGTTTTAATAAACACATTGGCCGAGTCGAAAATTACTTCCGATGACATTAAAATCAAAGTAGCAGAAGCTGAAAAAACTGAATTATCAATCGATGAAACTCGTGAGGTTAATTTTCAGAAATACCATGGAAAGAATGTTGGGAAATTAAATAAAATCACTTCAATCATGAAATTAAAAATGTAACTATCATGGTATTTCAGTTCTCACAAGTTCCCTTCCAAAATTATTGTACAGGTTTATCGCCCCGTTGCTAAAAGAGCATCGCTTCTATACTTTTGCATTTCAGATCTGGCCACTGTTGATCCAATGTATCAATATAGTTTGCCATGGTTTATTCATCTCTTTGTAAAAGCTATGGAAACTTCAGAAAAAGTTGAAGATATTGAAGGACGAATTAAAATCCTAAATGCTTTTTTTACCTATTCATTGTACATAAATGTTTGTAGATCTTTATTTGAAAAACATAAATTGATGTTTTCCCTTATGCTGTGCATAAAGATTCTTCAGGTATTTACAATATTTAAAATGTGTGTATATACACACAAAATATTTCAATCAAAGGAAATGTTATATAAAAATTATATATTCTTTTTTGACAAATAATATAATATATTCTTAAATTCCATGCGTATATTAAATAGGGAGATAATTTGATTGATGGAATGGAATGGAGATTCTTTTTACAAGGGGGTACATCAACTGCTTTTACAGACCCTAATCCTGATACTAGTTGGATCAATGAAAAGGTTTAGTATATAATTTTTTTATAAAATTTAAATTTCAGTTCAACACATGTACTTAGTATTGTAGCTTTGAAATTTATAGAATGCATACGTCTTTTGAAATTTAATCTGTAAAAAAAAAGACATTATATTTAGTTATTTTTGATATATTTTTAATATGGTTTTTCATGCTTTTATTGCTCTATGTCCTATGATAGATTTGGATGGAACTTTTAAATCTTGGTAAGCTTCCAGCTTTTAAAGGCGTAGGTCAACACTTTGCAAAAAATCTTGCACACTACCGGAAGTATTTTGATTCTGGTGATCCTCATCGCGATCCATTAGCTGGAGAATGGGATTCCAAGTTGTCTCAATTTCAAAAAATGTTATTTCTACGATGTGTTCGTGTTGATAAAGCTCTCCTTGCTATAGCTGTATGTAACATCATTTGTAAGAATTACTGGAATTATTTATATGATATTTATGAATCAAACTCATCAGTAACAAGGAATTCATCATTTAATAATAGTTACGTTTAATATGATTCTATATGCCACTTTGAAATAAAATTAGTCGTAATTTTGATTTGGATTATTATTTGTAGGACTTTGTATCAGCTGAAATTGGACAACACTTTACAGAACCTCCAGCCTTTGATTTGGATGCATGCTATAAAGATGGAGGACCTGCAACTCCACTAATTTTTGTACTATCTTCAGGAGCGGATCCAATGGCTGATTTATTAAAACTTGCTGATATTTATCGTTTTGCAAAGAAATTTGAAAAGGTAATTTTTTGGTTAATCATTTATTTTTTCATATTTTATGAGTGTCTATAGATAGAGTATTAAATATTTCATTCTTTAAATAGATAACCAAAATGACACAATATAGTCGATTTTATTGTTCATTATTATTTTTATTTTAGGTTTCATTAGGACAAGGACAAGGTCCAAAAGCTGAGAAAATGCTAACAATGGGCATGGAGCGTGGAATGTGGGTGTGTTTACAAAATTGTCATCTTTCGCAGTCATGGATGCCAGCTTTAGACCGCATTGTGGATAATATTGATCCAGAAAAGGTATATTTGTTTTTATTTATTATTATTATTATTATTATTTTTTTACTTTTTGAAACAAATGAAAATTATTTTCTTTGCAAAAGAGTAACCAAACACAGTGCCCAGTCACACGTGGCATGGGCACCTAAACTACCAGCCCCCCGCCCACCCGAAACAGCCGGCCAACACAGCAGTAAGTTAAGCCGTGTGGAAGCGCAAACCCCAAGGCGCCCCAAGAAAGAAAAAAATAAACCCCCAACCTGCCAATTCCTACCCCCACCCCAAATAAATTAATGGACATCAAAACCAAAACCCGCTCGCTGTTGTTTTGGCTGGGGTATTAGGTGTGTATTTTGTAGGTATGTTTGTTTCAGGTATGGTTGGTGGTATTTGCAGGGGCTCTTCGGGGCCCTTGGTTGTGCGACGGTGTTTTTGTTTTTCTCTCTGCAGTGGAATAAAGTCACCATTTGCTTCAAAAAAAAAAAAAAAAAAAAAAAAAAAATCAAAACCCGCCTCAGGCCCCTTCAACTGCCATTTGGAAACGTCAGGTCCTCCGGCCCGCGAAAGCACACCACGGCACTGGCGGGGCTGGCTTGCTTTGTATTCTCTTTGTGCAATAAAGTTTCACTTTATATGTGTCAAAAAACAAAAAAAAGAAACGTCATCCTCAAATGTCGCAAAAACTCCAAAACGCCCTCTCCTGTCTCTAAATTGAGCGAAGTCCCTAACAACCTGGACCGGGTGGGTTTTTATTTTGATTTGACTTCATATTATACACATGATGCTTTAGATTTTAACATATATTTTAAACTCATAATATTTTATTTGATTTTTATTTACTCAAAATAGGTGCACAAAGACTTTCGACTTTGGCTCACTAGTATGCCTAGTCCAGATTTTCCAGTAGCTATTCTTCAAAATGGGGTAAAAATGACATTGGAACCTCCGAAAGGTCTTCGAGCTAATCTTGTTCGAGCGTATTTGCGTTATAATGATAAATATCTTGCTGAATGTGAGAAACCAGAGGCTTGGAAAAGGCTTCTCTTTGCAACATGTCTTTTCCATGCTGTCATTCAAGAGCGCCGCAAATTTGGTCCTCTAGGTTGGAACATTCGCTACGACTTTACTGATGGTGATTTAAGTGTTTGTCAAGTTCAAGTTCAAATGTTTCTCAATGAATATCCAGAAATTCCATATAAGGTAGCTTGATGATGGCTTAAAAATTTCAATTCTGTAATTGTGCATTGTGATTACAAACGAACATCAAAATATATTATTAGTGAATTAATTTCTAAAGAATAAACTTTTGTACAAAAAACATTTGCAACTTTGAATTTTTTTACAATATCAATTATAAGACTTATTTTATTTTATATTTTTTTTTTCCTATTTTTTTTTTCTAAAATGAGCAATAATAGTACACAATCAAAAAATTACGCTTTTTAAAAAAAAAATCAATAACATTAAGCAATCAAAAATCTTTTGTACTACAACTCTACTACCTTCAAGAATTGATACACTAGTGTTCAAATTTATTTTCTTTGATATATTCTAATCTTAAATAGATATCCAAAAATATTTTTCAAAAGGACCTTAGTAGATTTCAAAAAAAATCATTCCAAAAAGAGTCAAAGTTTTCTAACATGTAGAAAAATTTCAAAATAAAGTTGTTTTCCTAAATTTCTAGATATAAGAATTAAGAATATATCTATATTCTTCTTTCTTTTCTTTTACACTAACAAAAAGTAATGGTCATTTAGATTCAGAATTAATCAAGAAAGAAACATACAAGAAACTAAAATGTCTATCAATAATGTCTTGAACCTTTATTGGTTGTCAAATTATTTTTAATTATATTAGCACTTCTAAGATTCTATATAAGTACATAATATTCTTTAGATTATATTTGCAAAGAGTTAAAACTATGAACAATGTTGAAAACACATACTATAAGGAGCAAAAGTGGGTTGATCTTCTAACGCAAGGTCTTAAAAGCCTTCTTTCACTTTAAATGCTGTAATCTTACATTTCTTTTAGTTGAAGAACCTAGAATGAATTAAAAATCATACTTTATTAGTGTTTTTGAATAATATTTTACAAATAGTAATATAAAATAATTCCATTTTAATTTGCTAAGCAATTTTATGGTCTTTTACGATTCAAGTTATAATGATTTTCAATTAAATATAATAATTATAATATTAAAATATATTCTTCAACATTAATAAGGTCTTGAATATGCATAGTTCTTTCAATAGAATTTTTTATATATATATATATATATATATATATATATATATATATATATATATATATATATATATATATATATATATATATATATATATAATATATGAAATATATGAGTGAAATCATGTTGTTTAGTAGTCAATAATCATAAAAAATCTTTAAAAGGTTATAAGGTTTTTATGTGGGGAGATCAATTATGGTGGTCGAGTTACAGATGATAAAGATCGAAGGTGCATGAATACCTTACTTTTAACATTCATTGTTCCCCAGGTATATTAAATTTTGATTTCATCATATTTTTATCAAATCTAATTTTTTGGAAATATTAATGTTTTTTTGAAATTATATAAAACATGTATAAATTTGATTTCTATCCCATATGTATTGTTATGAAGTATTATTTAAGATACATCATATAATTTACTTTGTATAATTTGGAAAATGATATTCTCTAACGTATTATATAAAATAATGTAGATTGTTGAAACTGAAGGTTATTCTTTTAGTGAATCGGGTCTTTTCAGAGTGCCTCAAGAAGCAATAGATTGTGCTTCGTATTTGGAGTACATTCGTGAACTTCCTTTGGCACCAAAACCTGAAATATTTGGTCTTCACGAAAACGCTGATATCACATGTGATCAAAACGAGTCTTATGATCTTTTTGGAACTGTTTTATCACTACAACCTCGTGAACAAACAAAAGGAGGAGGAATGTCGCGAGAAGACATCATTGAAAAGACATGTTTAGAAATACAATCGGCGACACCACCTATATTTGACATTATTTTCGTTCTTGAGAAATACCCTACAATGTATGAAGAAAGTATGAACACTGTTCTTACCCAGGAATGTATACGATATAATGGCCTTCTTTCTATTATGAAGATTTCCCTTCGAGAATCATTGAAGGCATTGAAAGGTCTTGTAGTTATGTCCAATGAATTAGAAATGTTGACAATAAGTGTATTCAACAATCAGGTTCACTCCACCAACCTATACTTATATAATCTTTTAAAAAGTTAAAAAAAATCTTTAGAATATATAAAAAGTATCATTTTAAGTTTATATGTTTACTTTTTGGATTTAGGTTCCAGAAATGTGGCAAGGCAAAGCATATCCATCACTTAAACCATTAGCCTCATGGGTAAAAGATTTGCTTGAAAGGTGTGCTTTCATTACCAAATGGATAGATGAAGGTGCCCCTTCAGTTTATTGGATTTCTGGTTTCTTTTTCCCTCAGGTAATATTCATACATACTTTTTATTATTTAATATATTAACGTATGAATTTTCATATATATATATATATATATATATATTGATTTATGTATTTTTTTGGTCTACAGGCTTTTCTTACTGGGACACTTCAAAACTATGCTCGAAAAAAAAAAATGCCAATTGACACAGTGCAATTTGATTTTGTTCAAGTTGATCATTTGACTATAGATATTATCAAATCTCCTCCTGAAGATGGTTGTTATATTCGGGGTTTATTCCTTGAAGGTGCTAGATGGGAGTACACTAAACATGTTTTAGCTGACTCTCGTCCTAAAGAACTTTATACAGACTTACCTATTATGTGGCTAAATCCCAAACAATATCGAAAACCACCAAAAGGAGGCATTTACCATTGCCCCGTGTACAAGACCCTTGTTCGAGCAGGTATTTATTCCTCACTTATAGTTCCAAAATATCTTTAATATATTCAAATTATAATTAAATTTATCAAATGTGTATTTATATTTTTGTATTTGTATACTAGGTACATTATCAACTACAGGGCATTCAACAAATTTTGTAATGTTTATGGAATTACCTTCTCTAGAACCACAAGCAAAGTGGATAAATAGAGGAGTTGGTCTTTTTACGGGTCTTGCATTTTAAAAGTATTGCAATATTCTACATGAAAGGCAATATTTTTTAGCACTAGAGATTTTGTATAGTAAATCTATTTTTCAATGGAAATTTTAGTATTTTTTTTGATGTAAACATAATGAAAATTGACATGAATTTTATGGTAGTCCTTATGTATACAATTCACACACACACACCACACACACACACACACACACCCACACACACACACACACACACCACACACACACACACACACACACACACACACACACACACACACACACACACACACACACACACACACACACACACACACACACACACACACAACACACACACACACACACACACACACACACACACCCACACACACACACACACACCACACACACACACACACACACACACACACACACACACACACACACACCACACACACACACACACACACACACACACACACACACACACACACACACACACACACACACACACACACACACACACACACACACACACACACACACACACACACACACACACACACACACACACACACACACACACACACACACACACACACACACACACACACACACACACACACACACACACACACACACACACACACACACACACACACACACACACACACACACACACACACACACACACACACACACACACACACACACACACACACACACACACACACACACACACACACACACACACACACACACACACACACACACACACACACACACACACACACACACACACACACACACACACACACACACACACACACACACACACACTTTCTGCTTTCTTTCAATTCTCTGGTTTGACATAATCCAGGCTTCGTTGCCTCCTAGGGGCAACGTTGTGACTAGGCAGGATTATGAAAAACTTCATCTTTAATTACATTTTGTGAATTCTGCTGTCATCAAGTGCTCAAACTGTGCAAATGTGATTTTCCGTGTGCTGGCAGCACGTTCCCTGGCAGCACGTTCCTTGGCAGTTGTTGGTATGAAAGGCAAATGTTATAGTTCATTACTGTGTCTCCCAATACCTTGGGGTTTAGAGAAGCATGGCTGGACAGCCAAAATCTCTAGTTCAGAGCGTAATTCTGCACAACGATCAAGACGTCCATGGCAATTGGATCCCAATGAGGCTGGACCGGGATTCATGGGTTATGCTGCAACCAAAGTCGAAGGGGCCTTAGGGTAGAGAGGCAATGTGGCATGGTGGAGATAATTTTCGAGGAGCCTTCAAAGCTCAGACCATGGATTTTTCGTGGACACCTAGTGTGCGTGGAGCAAACAACCTTGATAAGGTGCTTGTGCGGCATGCGTATCAGCCTCGCCATCTAAGCTTGGATCCCGCTCTAGCAGCAAATAGGCCATGCATGGCCAACTACCTATATTCCTCGCACTTTGATGATTGGGTGCATCCCACATCTATCATCGGTCCCATTCTTGTGCTCCATGCAAAGATTGAGGAGGCAACGCAAAATGGTCAAAGCCATACAGACTTGTTGGACACAGGTACATTCTTCGTTGGTGCTGTATATTTCCCTCCGGCAGGGCCTACGTTGTACGAGAGGGTAGAATCAATCCCGCTCACTGGTTTCAACGACGTTGAGTGGCCTTTGCCATACATGTACACATCTAAAGCCTTCAGGACCAAGCTTAAAGCAGATTTTGCCAATGCGATGAAAGCATCCACTGGTAGTAGTTTCGCCCATGAGCAATGTTATGCCTGTCCACGTTATGGGTGGACTTGTTTGCGGTCGCATGTGACAGCATTCGGCGGACTCCTATACTCTTTGTTTTACACCCTCCGTCTGAGACACTCCTAAGTAGTCTGATGAATCCTGGATGGGCTAAGAAGTTTCACATTGGCCAGGATGTTATCAAGTGTGTTGTGAATAGGTCCAGCATTGTCTTCCGGTACCAGTGGGTAGGCAGACACTATACTGCAGGTTCCTGTATACAAGGTTTAGGGGTGCTGCCAAGAACATGTGGGATGCGATTGACCATCTATCAGAGGTGGAGATGGTGGAAGTCTTTTGTATATTTAGAGGGAGTCCGATGCCAGCATTTGAAGTGGGAAAGGCATCGCCAGTATTCCACTTGCGCCATGAAATTGCAATGACGCTCAGAGATGATGACCCCAAAAAGTACAACATGGTTCTGGTAGAAGAAGACGGTATTTGTGAAAAAAAATGTACGTGTAAGCAACATCACTCCCTTGGTTTTCCACACGCAAGGTGCTGCTGCTTATTGCCAGCATAACGGTACTAACACAGTTTGTTGGAAGCATTGATATAGATCAACATACGTAATGAGAGGCGCGTAGTTCTTGCTGAGGTGGCGGTTTCCAAAACCGTCAAGATTGTGGAAGTGTAGGACAAACGGCTTTTTTACTTCGACATTAGGTGGTTCTATGAGTGTCTTCACGAGTCTGCCCACGGTATTTTCTACTTTGGGTTTAGGGTATCCCATATTGACCGTTTGGTCCATACACTTTGATATTGACGTTTCGCTAAACCGATGCAAGTGTGATTTTTTACCTTGTAAGGGACAATACATTGTGCTTGCAACATCATGTTTGGTTAAGTATATGTTTATCCTCTCCAGACCGCTCTTCAACCTTCTCCCTTGATGAATGCAAGTCTGCTTCTAGAACATCTTGCTGCTAGCAAAGTTTAGGATTCAGGACAATAGCAACTTTCACAAAATAGTACAACAAGGTGGCAGCCACATTTACAAAATGAAAACACAATAGGATGACATTCATCATAAGTGTCCAATAAAAGGAAGTTCGGTTTCCACAAGGTCTGACCCTTCACTATCAGAACTACTTACACACTGTTGACAGCAACTACTCGCTACCACCGGAGTTGAGAACATAGAGTCGGAAATCAAGGCATCACATGAAAATAAAATGTGGAACAACATCAATGCCGCTAATACTAATCCGCTATAGCACTATCCCTAATAAAAAACAAAAATCTATGGCACTGTCGAGGTTTCGATGGCGTCAATAAGCTGGTCAAGGGCAGCTCTATCTGGGCCTCCATCTGTCTCCTCAAACTGTGTGACACTGCCGCTGCGTTCACCTCCATCTGCGCGTCTTTCCTCGGCGTTCACACGTGGAGGGGCTTGTGTCACCTGGAGGAAGCTTAGGTCGTTTGACCTCTGGATGTTGGCAACACCATTGGCCTCCCCATGGCTGCTCGCAGCAACTCCGCAGATACCACGGACTCAGTGGAGGTCTTGGTGGTGACAAACGAATCTAAAGCCCCGTCAAGGCCATCAACATGGGCCTTCTTCCTGACTTGGTCTTCCTCCTCCAAAGGAAGAGAAGTATGCTCAGCCGCCCTCTTGCTGAGAGCAAAGGAGCTCTAGAAGTCTGGTATACCCACCTTGGACTGGAGAATCTCCTGAAGTAGGTGGAGCTTCGCTTGAGCTGACTCATGCAGTGGAAATCCCCACTGCCCAAGCCACCCCCCACTCAAGGCGCGGAGGCAACGGCTACCTTTGGCGTCAAAGGAGATGACAACCTCAAACATGCAATGTGGGTGTGCTAAGAAGCCGCATGTCAAGGGTACACAAGCGGTGTCGACAAAGTATCGGTCACAGAAGGGGCAAGGGTCTGAAACTTGGATGCGGAGGGCTCGAAACTTGGATGGCGGGTGTGGAGCACATTCTTTGGCCGTATAAATGCTGCTGCTAGCTTGAGGGACATGATCTCCACACTAAGAACCCCGATTTTAGCCTTGGACTTCTATATCCCTCTCTAATGCTGCCAGCAAAGTCTCCTTGGTTTCGATGCGTTGTTGGGCTTCTTGAGCAGCCTTGCTTGCATTGGACATCTGATCACCACAAAGACGGACCAAAGCATCGAACCGCCTCTTCTCTCCATCATTGCTAGCGGCCCCTGCTTTCTTGCTCGCAGCACGGTGGGCAGCCACATCCTCATAGAATCGGTTCTCCTCATCCTCCTTCTCCCTCAAGAAAGCACGCTGGTTTCATAAACTCCAGCAATCCGCGCCCTCTAAGCCTCCTTCTTCGCAAGGTTGGCATGAGCTCTTGCTTTCTTGGTCCTCGCCTGGTCCAACTTTGACTTCGGATCCGAGGTGGGTCGGTCTTCATCTTTGCTGCCAGCTGGGGAAGACTTGGGATGCCTTTCCTCCTCACTCACCAAGGCCGCCTTCGCCTTGAGCCCGCTTCGAGTGCAACCTCACGCTCTCTCTACTCCAGGTTCTTCCTTGCTGCTGCTCCCGGTAACAAGGATGCTGTGGCTAGGTTGAGTGCCGAGTCCCTCAATGACCGAGGATGTGTTGCGAGCAGAGAGCTTGTCATCGTTGTGGCCAGCAAGCACGTCGATGATGGCTTCAATCTGCTCTCTCAAGGCTGGGGGTGAGAGCTTGAGAGGGTTGCGGGCAACCTGCTTCTCACATGTCTTCTACAAAGACTCCGCCTTTTGTGCCCAGTTGACCTCTTTGCCCAACTCGAAGCTCAGACTACAAGCTCAAAGAAAGGAGGTACCAAATGTGTTGTTGTCAGGGTCACCTCCATACACCTTCGCATGCATCTCTGTGTAAGCCTCAATGGCTTGCTCATCACTGCAATCAAAAATGTAGTGGCGCCCAAATGACCGCTCCAGTCACCACTCTATGAACAAGGATTTCTTGCATACCTTGTCACTGTTGGGGTTGGAGTATGAGGTTCCAATGTTGCAGAGGCCAAATGTCCAATAGAAGAACTGGCTGTCGTAGTTTGCCTTCTTCCTTACAAGAAGAAAGGGAGCTACCACTAGGAGCTTGGATGCCACATCAACCGGTAGCGACTTCAAGTCGAATGGCGGTCTCGCGGCGTAGCAACCGGCTCCTCCTTGCTGCCAGCAACCATGGTTGCAGCACAACTATGAATTAGTGGTGACACAATGTACCCAAACTCAAAGCTCTCTAACTCCCAAGTATATTAAGTAGAAAATAGACGCGGGAAATGCTTACCCCATATTTGCTGACAGGTAGAACTGTAACTAAAACAATGAGCTTAGCTTCTTGCATACAGTATGTGGAATTCTTTGGATAGATAGTCTACACATTACTACTCACACGTGCTACACTATGTCACTCACAGCAAACTAAGCTCACGACTTTGCAAGGCAGCTGAAATACAAGTAAAGACACAAAACTGAAACAAAATAAACTGTTAGGGGTTTACCTGAATGCTGCCGCATCTCCCTTTGCGCTATTTTGTGCTCGGTCGCTATCCCTCCCGCACCTCCCTTGCTTTGCCGCACCCCTCTACCGACAGTCCCTCTGCGGTCTTCCCCTACCAGGAAATCGCTCCGCAACTCCCTTCTTCCGCATCTGCAGCTCCCTTCCTCCGCACTCAGAGCTTCCTTCCTCCGCGTCCTCAGCTCCCTTCCTCCGTGCCCGCAGCTTCCTTCTTCCAAGCTCTGAGCCTCCTTCTTCCTCCTCGCGAGCAGCTCCCTTCCTCCAAGGAACCCCAAGCCTCCTTTGAAGAAGCGCCTCCCCCTCTTCGCACCAGCTCCACTGATCGGTGGCCTCGGTGCAACAGCTCCCTTCTAAGCTCGTCGCCTTTAACACCAACATGGAGGGGTTGCTGGCAGCAACGAGGGCAAGAGGGGGGGAAGGGGAGCGCTCCTCCCTATCTCTACACCGCGCGGGAATGGGCGCCACGGTCATAGGGGAATGACCGGCGCCCATTAACACACAGCCCTCTCTACAATGTCGCATCACATTATTCAGAGTTTAAAAAAATAAATAGAAACTCAGAAAAAAATAACAAAAATTGAGGGAAAAAACATGGGGGAAAAAAAGGTTGTATAAATTATTATTCAAGGTTGAGGAATATGACTTGTATAAGTTAATGAAATTCTTATAATTTCATCTGCAATACTTTAACGGAAAAGTGTATTTGATTTTCATTACTAAATTTTTAGATTTGTTTTCGTTTTTTTTTACTTTTCCTATAAAGTATTTTAATTTTTTTCTTTTGAGTTTTAATTTTAATTTTATGTTTTTTTATAATTTTAAAAATATTAGAAATTCGGAAAATTATTCAAGAACATTGGGAAAAGTTTAAAAAATAATATACTCTCTCTTTGATGTATCGTGCGACTATGAAATGAAAATAAATGATCTTCAATAAATTATAATAATGAGATAAAAATAAAATAAAAAAACAAAAAACTATTAAAGACATTTAAAATAAATTTAAAAAGAAATAATAACTAATGAGCTTGTCTCCTCGTCGTTGTCTCGTAGACTATATTCATTAATATAAATTAAAACAAACAAAAACAAATTAGAAACATTTCATCTATTCTACTTCCCTCTAAAGGTCTTATAGAATTCATTTTGAAATATAAAATTCAAAAATTTAAAAATAATTTTAAAAATTAGAAAATAAGAAAATTCAATTAAGAAATAATGAAACTTGCCCCTAAGGTCTCGTAAAATACACTGAGAAATATTAAATGAAAAAATTTAATAAAAAGGATATATGATCCAAAATTAAGATAAGTTGATCTGAAAGCAAGATTACTTTATAAGAGAACAAGATTTAAAGTTTAAAATTTGGCTTTCTATAAAAACTATTTCTATGAATAACATTCATATTTTTTTAAATTCAAATATGATATTCCAAATGTAAGATCTTATATAAAAGAATTCTAGTCTTATTTGGTGAGTATGGATCATGTTTTCATAACCATGTATTTGAACCTCTCTTAAATTTTGAAAGTGAATTGCCTGAATGTTATTTTTTATTTATTTATTATTATTATTATTATTATTTAATTAATTCATCTATTCACGAGCACCCTTGATGTCTACATCGTTCACAACAGCATTCCTATGTTCATCTTCGTCGCCCCCACTTCCAAACATGTCCCTATTGGCATTCCATTCTAGCTCTTCTTCCACAAAGCCATCTCCTCCACCTTCCACGACTTCTTCAATAACCCACGCTCTGCCAACATGCCGCCTCCTTGACCTCCACTCTTCGCTGGCGTTGGCAGCACTTAATTGATGTCACCGCTCACGTCTTCTGGATGCCACTATGGCCCTTGGTCCATCAACTCGGACAGGTACAGCTCCCTCGATCTCCAATTTCTTGTTATATCGATGTTGTATGTTTCGGTACCAATGCTGAAATTGTTGCAGAATCGCACTAGTACGGGCTTTCCTACCACCATGGGTTGTATGTGCTTGATGTGTTGCCTTCGCTTGATAGTGTAATTTCTCCATACCTTTGCAACTCCAGACTCCTCGGCTTTCATAGTGATCGATAAACCAAGAAGTGTGCCTCACAAGTACATGCTCTCAATAAGGAGGAAGTTAGAAGCCACTCGCTAAGGTGAAGTAGGCGGCCTCTGAAGAAATACCGGAAGCATCAACAGACAGATCATAGAACATACCATCTAGTGGGTAACATGCTCCTCTCCGAAGACCTTTAAATATGCCTTTCCCCACTTGTGTATCTTTTGTTTGAACTGCAGCCGTTGCTTTGTTGTCAACACCAATCCGGTCAAATATAGTAGGACCTTTTCAAAGGCTTGCCACATCTGACCTTTTGCAATGCGGTCAGTTCCACTTCCGGTATTATTATTCTCAGCTTGACAAATATCCTTCCAAGCCTTATCATTGCCAGACCAAACGCTTGGCCTAAATAGTCTGCTAGCAACAACACCACTCAGAGATGGTTTCTGTGGTACGTTTCCAATGTTGCCATTGAGCTTTGGGTCCCTTCTAATTTCCACGTTTCCACCATGAGCCCCAATCGCTAACAACAACTTCTCTATCTGTTTAATTGGAGTAGCCCTAAGTCTTTGATCCCGTATGTTCCAAACATACATGATATGCATGTGCACAATCTTCTCCGTCAATCGAACCACGGCATGCAGTGTACAAATGTGCACTCTGGACAGAGGAATTGGCAGGATAGGCCTCCACCTAGTAGACGTTGTCATATCACAAGGTTCTTCAGGTACGCTGCTGGAAAATAGCCCCCCCACCCAGTTTGCTTTACCACGGCTCTTGATGGCAGCATTTGCCTGACTTGCTGTCCCTACAATGGGCTTTATCCTCTTTTGGTCGCAGTATATGTAGTTCATTACACATGCAGGCCTAGACTGAAGTCCATACATGCACTTAGTTGTCTTCATGTCTGCTGCAAGGTGCCACTCTACATAGAATTCTCGTGGTCCATCTGAATGTCAGCGTCCAATGCCCTGTCGTGGTACCATCTGAATTGGTTGAATTGGTTGACCTGTAGTCTCTGGCCATTTGACTGTGCTGCAATAACAGCTGGTAAGTTCAATTTTTTAAATATCCACGACAGAACATTGTAGGACTCCTTCTCGACCTAGAAGGTGGCAACTGACCAAATTTCTTGCTCAGATTGTACTGAGATGTACCTCTCGTGGTCCATCTGAATGTCAGCGTCCAATGCCCTGTCCATCAACGTGATGCTAACACGTTCAAATTTTTTTCCATTCACAATCTCCGCCTCGTCCATTTTGAGGACAAAGATTAGCAGAGCCCCTTTGAACTCTGCAGTTTTTTTGAAAGTGAGAATGACTGTTTGATGCAATAAGAAAATAGCTTTATTTGTTGTCCACGCTCAATGCGACTGCTGATACCAAACAGACAATCAGTGAGGCACTAACATGAACAGAAGAGGATCCATACCTTATTCTGTGATTCCATAAAAGATGACCATGCTTTGTTGGACCACCTCAAGATTAGTGAATAATGATTTTTTTTCATCCAAGACTACCTCTTTTCGCAACTCCTCAGATTTTTTGGTTATCTTAAACACTGTTGGCAGCTCCATTCTTCCTTCAGCAAGTTAGTACTGACCAATAAACTGTGGCAATTTTGCATTCAGCTTCTGTCGAAGCAATCACACGTGGTAGGAGCTTGGTAGTATGTTGGCTTTCATATCCTTGGTCAAATCAAGAAGTAGATCCTTCACGACTTGATAAATAACACCATAGCCTCAATAGGACACCCCTACTTGGTCGCAGGCAGCAAGAAATTTTTCCGGTCCTACCCTTTTTCCAATTGATTTGACAACGTTGCTGGAAATCTTTGTCTTAACATGCTCCATAGATGGTTGACTTGCGAGGGTTAGACCTTCATGCCTAGATAGTATCTTTGCTAACGCTACAACAGTTCTTTTTGAAAAGGCTTTATCCCCATGAAGTCGCTGGGTTCCATGCTCAACCCGGTTGTTCTCGTTGACAGCATCCACGAGATGTAGTTGCAACACTCTTCTAATGAGCTTCACTCTGCCTTTTTCACCCCTTGTAAGAGGATTCAACTCATCAATCTCTCTAAGCCAGCAAGCCCTACGTTGCATCACCATAGGCGTGTCTCTCTCAAAGTTGTCCACTGCTATAGGCGCTCACTCTCTTCCTGTAGGTGCTCACTTTCTTGCTGCCAACGACGCACCTCGGTCTCCAAGTCCTGCATCATCATGCCATAATTTCTCTCTTTGCTGCTCATCTCGAGACGAGTAGTCTCCATTTTATTCCGCAACTCCATGCATGTATTGTCAATGTCCCTGTAATAATCAAGCCTCACTCTACTGCCAGCCAGATTGTCTCTCACCTTCCACACTTCTTCTTCAAAATGTCTACATTGCATTTCCAACTCATGCCAAGTGGCGGTAGGCGCTTCATGACCAACCCCCAATCTGCATGTATACCCGTACAGGCCTCGCTCTCCATGGCATATGAATTCTAGGCAATACCGAAGAGTTCTGAATGGAGGTGGCTTCCTTGTTCCTGGATCAACCGGGTTAATGCTGCCATTGGTCCACAAGTCAATATTTGTATCCCCGGCTGCCCTCCGCCCTGGAAAAGTTGATGGACAAGGTTGCTCACATTGCAACAAACCTCGCCTAATAAGTGGTGCATACCATGCATCAAGCGAAACTTGGGGACGATAGCTTGAACGCTCCGCCACTCTTGCTGCCATCGAGAGTCCAAAAATCTGAAGTAGTGCTTGAAGCTCTCAATGGCTCTGAACGGACTGCAAGTATGAAGAAAAACCTTCTTATGATTGCCAAGTACCCAAAACTCCAGAGATGTCAACAACCAAACCCTATACCATAGCCACTCAAGAAAATTGCAAAATGAAATTAAGAACATCATCTACCCTAGTACTTTGAAACATGACCATAACTTATCATAGTGAAAACGTCACTTACAATATATTTTCAGTCCACCCCAGTAGGAGTTACAAGAACACCCTTGCATCTCCTTCCTGCTTGAATTCCTAATTGCTGCCAGCGGACAACTATAAAGAAACCGCTCATAATTTTAGTTGTCACTCTCAACCTCGTGCGCCCATGTATTGACCCCAAACCCTTGAATTCCACCTTACAATGGTGTCTTCTGTTCTGCAACACTCAAATTCTAAGCATCCAAATTCGTGATTGCTTTTTGTAGGTGAAGACCAACCTAGGCGTGGCCAAGCTTCACGGCTTCTTACCATTGTGCCAACAAACTTTGAAACGCCGGCTCTCGAAACCATTGGCATCAATCACCCCTGATTCAATGATGGAGTGATTGCTCTCCATTATTGCTCTCCTTCGAATCCCGCTGCAGTGCAGTAGATGCCGGGAGTCGGTGGTTCGCCAAACACCCCAACCACTTCGGCGCCACTAGGCACTCCTCCACGCCACGCAATCCCATTCCGACATCGTAAACAGGGCCTCTTAACTCTGCGGGCATCAATTCTCGCATCTGCTGCCACCAGCAGAGGGGCCTTTGGGCAGCCGATTTACCTAACCCGGGCTGCCTTAGAGGGCCCCTTTGTGAGGTCAAATTTCACGTAATGCTTGTATACATGTTTTCAATATGAAGTGGTCTAATTCCAGTGCACCAAATATGGAACTTTCTAACTCTAATGCACATGTTCTCAATTTGAAGTTGTTTGAACTCTAGTTCATCCATTATCAATTAGAAGTTGTCTAGCTCTTCTCATCCGCTACTTACACACTTTTATATGTGATTGTAATAATTTTTCATTCATCCAATATCTGTAGCTACCTTACAATCTCCCCCTTTTATTAAAAATCATTGTCTTCAATGACAATTCAAGATAATCCCTTCTAAAATCAACTTTTCTCTTCAAAGAAGCTTCTTCTTCTGGATAGTCCTTCCACTTCACATAAAAAATACGGAATGTCTTATTCCTTAGATGTTGATTTTCTATCTTCAAAATCTTATTAGGTTGAGTAAGCAATACTCTCAGGAGCAGTTTTAAAAAGAATATGACTAAGATCCGATACACAGTTTATGAACAAACCTACATGGAATACATCATGTATCTACTAATCTTCTAGGAACCTTAGTTTATAAGCAACTTGTCTTATTCTTTCCATAATCTCAAAAAAACCACAAAACCGAGGTAATAATAATTCCTTGATTTACCAAGCTTATGTCTAGATCTTATTGGAGCTACCTTTAAAAATACCTTATCACCCACTAAAAAATTCACGAAAGTCTTTTCATATTAGCATAATGTTTAGCTTTATTTTATAACTCTAGCCAACTTTGCCAACTGTCTACTTCCATTCATCTCTCTAATCATGTCATTTATGCTTTCAAATCTAATACTAAGAGTAAAGAGTGTAATGGGAGTTATACATTCTGAACCATATAGAATATAGAATGGACTTATCCCAATACTACTATAAATATTATCAATGTAAGCAAACTCAATCATATGCAACCACTTATCTAATGAGTGTTGTATCTTATCAACATACATTTTCAACACATCCTCAAGACTTCTATTAGTTCTTTCAATCTGACTCTCAGGATGATATGCGGTACTCAACTTAATTTTGGTCCGACACAATTTAAAAGTGTAGTATGAAATTCACTCACAAACTTACAATCTCTATCACATATAATCTCACACGGAATTCTATAGTGTTTGAAGATTTTCTCATAAGTAACTCAAATATTCTACAAGCAATTATAGTAATAACTATAGGAATAAATTGAGTTATCTTGGTTAGTCTATTTACAACCACAATTACACTATCAAAGTTACTTTAAGTCTTACGCAATCCAACAATAAAATCCATACTAATTCATACAAATTTCAAATTCGGCGTACTAAGAGGTTGCAACAATACATGGCTCTTTACTTGCTCTGACCTAGAGACTTGATATTACAAACATCTATCAACATAGTCTTTGACATCTTTTTCCATTCCTGGCCAATAATAATGACACTTGACCGCCATATAGGTCCTGTGAAAACTTGGATGGCCTGCTATTTGTAAAGATTATTTATAATGTTAAGTCTATATTCTCCAATTTTGAAAATAAAGAGACTTTGCCATTATAATATAGAACCTTGTCTTTTAAATCAAAAGACTTAAACTTATCAATTTGTCTACAACCCTATATCTTTAGACAGGCTCTCAAATGGAATTCCAAAAAAATCATTATTAGAATAATGCATTTTGATCTCATCCATCAAAGAATTTCTGATGCATGAGATAACATTTGCTAGCAATCTTCTAGAAAAAGCATCAACAACTTCATTTTCCTTAACTTCAACTTATTCTATGTCAAAATCAAACTCTTGTAACAATTCCATCCAATGATACACTACCTTCTACTCAAATTTGATTGGACTGATAAATATTTCAAAGATTGGTGATGTGGGGTTCTATCTTAAACTTTATTCTTATTAAATAATGTCTCCAAACCTTCAAAGAACAAATGACTGCTAGTAGTTCCTTCTCATGTACAGGATAATTCAACTCAACAAAATTCAATTTACAATATTTATATGCAACTATCTTTTAAACTTGCATCAAGACTGTACCAATATTCATTAGTGTTGTTACACAAGATTATGTCTCCTTTCGAGGAATCCGTAATGGCCAAAAGAGAAGTTTGGGTTGACACTAACTTAAAAGTCTAAAAACTAAACCTCTAAAGTTTTTGGCATTGAAATCTCAAATTTTGCCTCAAATTTGCCCTGTTTTGGTTCAAGTAATAATTTTGCAAAATTGAACGTATTTAGAAGAATTCAACCATAGGATCTAGTATCTAACCTATACATGTATGTGTAGACAAACTTTAAGATTCTAATTCCTCACGATTTGGGAGATCGTAAGGTTTAAAGTTAAGAAAACGTTTTTTTGGGTATCGCCCGGCAGGAATAGCCACCCTTCGGGCAGTGAATTTGTGGAGCTCATGTGGGTGGAGGAACTTTAGATTTCCATTTCAAAGTGATTTGGCATTATACTCCTAAAATTTGGAGACCATACAACATACAAAACTACGGAAAACCCACATTTCAAGTGACGGGGGTCACATAAAACGCCCATACAGTGGCTCCTTTTGAACACTGCAAATGCCAAACCCAATCTTCTAATTTTTATAATCCCAACGGTCAGAATGTCCATTGGTACTAACAAAAAAGTTTAGGAAAAAAAAAACCGCAAAAAAATAAACTCCTAAAGAAATATGAATTTTACAGCATGTAATGTGATTTTAGAGAATAAAATGGTGTAGGGCAGTGAAGGAAAAATGGGTGGAGAAGGTGATCCAAGATATAGTCTAGTCATCCCAATTGCCAACTAACGGATCAAAACAATGAAGATGAATGTCATGTTATTGTTGTCTAAACTAAGATGCGATGGAAGGAAGAAAGTTTTCAAATTGGACTCTCGGATGGTGAAAAGATCCGTTGGAAAAAAAAACCACAGAAGTGCGTGCCGCTGGGCGTCTCGGAATAGGGGCGTCGGCTCAGTGGACTGCGTTAGGCTGGCTGGACAAAATGAGCTTGGATGTGTCATTGGAGCCTTGGGTCCGTTGAGAAATGAGTTCGTTGGAAAATGAGCTCGTATGGACGAGCACGAGTGCCTGCTAGCTTGTACCCGCGTGCCCCTCTACTCCAGCGCCCGCGTTTGCCTTCTATCGCCCGCGCTCGTGCCCACCTTCTCTCGTGCGTACCCGCGCCCGCCCTCTCTTGGCCGCCCCTCCTTGCCCGCCTCATTCCTAATTCACCCGTGCCTATACCCCATTCTCTATTGTCCATTTTCTTGCATTAGGGGAAAATTGGGTCTCTAGAAGGCCTTCTAAGACAGCCCGGATTAGGTGAGCTTCCTGCCCGCTGACACTTCTGTGCGAAATCTCATTGGTGGATATCCTGCCCGCTGACAACAAAATTCGCCCCGCTGACAACAGGATCCGGTACTGTCCAATGGAATGACAGCAGTGGGCACACGCTCGGTGACAATGTCATTAGTGCTTGTATTGTCCCATGGGGGGGTGGGGTGGGGTGGGGTGGGGAAGGGAAGCGATTGGCTGGACCCCCCAAATGCCAACTGCTGGCACTGCTGGCAGCATTTGGCGACCTGCTGGCACCATTGGTGCCAGCAGGTAAAGTGCACGGGCATGGCAAAAATTGAGGCACGGAAAACCTGGAAAAGGCCTTCTGGAGACCCCAAACTTCCCCTAATGGACGAAGAACAGTGAGTGTTTGGAAATGCCCTGGGTTTAGAAAATAAAATAAAAATTGAATCATGAGTTTCAGAGGAAAGAGGGGAGGGGGGGGGGGGGTAGGGTGGAAAGGAAGCAGACTTGTGGGGAAAACAACTTAGAGTGTCCAAAAAAGGCAATCGAGTTTGGGAAAGTACAACAACCCAATGTAGAAATACGGTAGGAGGTTTGAATCCAACCACAATCATGTAACTTCTGATCTCCAACTTTAAAAAATGTTCAATAATCTAAGTTTGTTTTTCAATCACTGTGAGATCTATTGTGATTGTTCTTTTTATTGTAATGAGGTCAAGACTTCTAAATAAAAAGGGAAAAAGGGGGGGAGGGAATAACTAAGTCGATGTATACTGGCACATAAAGAATTAGAGACATGAGAATGGGAACGGGAGCTTTGGGAAAGTGGAGCGGAAGGGGGGGGGGGGGGGGGGGGTAAATAGAGGCTATTTGTGGGGAAACAAATGAAGAGTGTCAAAAAAATGACATGGGTTTGGGAAAAAAATTAAATAAAGCCAATAGCAAAAATATATGTAAAAAAAATACAGCAAAAATATAGAGCAAAATCATATAGCAAAAATATATAGCAAAAATATGTAGCAAAAATATATAGCAAAACTTTGCAGCAAAAATATATAGCAAAAATTTGTAGATAAAATATATAGCAAGAATATATAGCACAAAAAATACAGAGCAAAAAAAAATATAGCCAAAACTTTGTAGTGAGGTCATGATTTCAAAATAAAAAAGTAGGGGAACGAATAACTGCGTAGGTGTATACTGGCACATAAAGAATGAAGAACAAAAGAATGAGAATGGGAACAAAAAAATTGGCAAAAAGAAATTGAATGGGAACAAAAAAATTGAATGGAAACAAAAAAATTGTAAAAGTGTCTGATGCTCAGGAAACTGTTCTAGAATATGCATGACAAGATACTGGACCTCTACAAACAAATTGGAAAATTCAGGGTTTAGGGTTTGAAAATTTCTTCAAATTTAGTGGGCTCTGACTAATGAGAAAATTGCCCCATCTCTACATTATTCACATTAGTCACAACCCACTCAATCTGATGCAATATTTAAAGCCATCAGGTTCTCCAACGTTTGCCCATTAGGTTCTCCCATTAGATTCTCTCAGGTTCTCCCATCAGCTTCTCCCACCTTCTCCCATGAGATTATCCAAGGTTCTTCCATCTTGTTCTCCCAGCTTCTCCCATCAACTTCTTCCAGCTTCTCCCATCTGCTCTTTGTAATTTCTCCATGTTTTTTTTCTAAGCATTTGTGGTTTTCAATTTGTCAATTGACATTTTTTTTAATTATTTTTTACTTTTTTCACTCAAATTTTTCTATTCACTGAAGGCACATTCTCACTATCGGGATCTGTAAAAAAAAGTTGTTTTGCTGGTAGATCTTCAATACCACCTCTAGTTCGACATAGAATAAGTTTTTAGACCACCTAATACAAAAGAACTTGTATTAAGAGGTGAAATTTTCCATGGAGGTGCCCAACTTAGGTAACTACATGAAAAAAAATGTGAGCGAAATGTTTGGGGTAGCAATCATTAAGTCTCCCTTGGCACCGTTTAGAGTATGCCTTTTAGGGAAAGCCAAAAAAATAAATAAAAAAAATAGTAAACTTTAAACATTATAATCTCACAAATTGTAAAGATCCAACGGTTGAAATTTGACATGGTATTAGTGCAAGTAGTTAGGTTCAAGATCTTATGGTTGCAAGTACCAAAAAATGAAAAAAATAAAAATCATACTCCAACTTCTACAAATTTGTCCAAAATAACTCTTTTTGGTTTTGGAGGTCCAAAAACAGCTTGAATCTTTAGGGGTTAGAGAATGATGAGATTTTTAGATTCCATATAAATAAAGAGAGCACAACAAAACAGTCAATATGAATAAACTTATTAGGCACCAATGACACTTTTTGAATCTACTAGTAAGTGTCATGGAGAAGTGGAGTTGACTGTAAATTACAATGCTTCATTATAACCAAGGATATTGCATTCTTGAAAAGAAGAAATTAGTACTCTCATATGCAGATTAGAGAATGATGAGATTCTCACATTACATAAAGATACAAAGACCACAAGAAAATAGCAAGGCTTATGGAGAAATTTCAAAAGAAAATCAATGCTTATTTGGCACCAATGACGTTTTGAAATTGTAAACGAACATGCAAATAATAAGACTCTTAGATAACATAGAAGGGGACCAGAACAAATAAAAACAACATGGCTCATGGAGGGATTTCACAAAATAAAATGAACATCTCCATACTAATCTTCCTACACTAGTCTAGAACATAATCTACATGTTCATGTGGAACACCTCAAAACAATTGGGATTCCTCCAACACATGAACTGCTCGTCACATTGGAAACAATATGTGTGAATGCACCGTCTCTTGCAAACAGTACATGTCCTTCTCCTTTTCGAATGAGATAATATGTGAACACGTAGTTGATGTGTTTAAATAGCATTTTCTCAGTCTGATCGCAATTCATAGCCTCGAAGGAGCTCTTTGCATAACTTTGTCTTGAATTGCAAATGAGTCATGGAAGATTCTAAAACCCTGCCACGAGCAAATCGGTTGAGGTACATCACGTACATATTGACAATTGTGGTGTCAACTAAGATCCAGAACACACGATGCCACCACTTATGACTCTGTGTTTGACTTGAGTCTAATGCACCGAGTTGGTCTGCCACATCCACCCCATGCATGTACTTCGTATACTCTACCAAAATAAGAGATGTAGGAATGTCCTCTCTAATGGCTCCATTTATGCAAGGCACTACTACTGCTGGCTCATCTGGAGAAGAATTGGGATTAGCATGAGTAGATAATAAGACTACAAGGCGCTTGTCCTTCCACATGATAAAAGACATGCTGCGATTGCGATGCATTCTCCATTCTAGAAATCCCTGAAGTGATCTCCTGAAATTCCTAGCCGTCTTCAAGTATGTCGGAATCTCAACTTGATTATACCTTGCAATACCTATTGTATACATCCCCATAGATGCCAACTCCTTGAACAAAAGCACTGATATGAAGTTGTTATCCATAGCTACACAATGTCCCCTATTTTGGAGGCCTTCTATCAATCTTAGAATTAATCTATGGGGTGCACTAGGTCCACCTAGAGGGACTCCCACTTGGACTTGTTGCTCAATGTCGCGCTCACAATAGATATCAAAATTATAAATTATCAGCCACACACCAGACTTTGATGCCCTATTTTTGTGGCTTTTTGGGCATATATGGTCTTGCTGGGCAATAAGATCCTTTATAGCAGATCATCATCTCATCTATAGTGACAAATTCACCTAATGCCTACTCCCTCATGAATGCATCCCTGATGTCATTCACAAGCCATCTAACCTGCCTCATCTTATCATATCCTTGGTGGCATCGTTCAACATCTTTGTATGTATGTGGATTGGTAACATGCATACACCGTCTCAATTCTCTAAACCTTGCCAAAGTCATAATGTTGGAAATAATGGGGCAATGAAAAATTGATCCTACCTTCTCCCAATATGTCTTCATGTTTGGTTGCTTCTTCATCCCCATATAAATGTAGATAGCTAAAAAAGCTCTGAAATCCCCAATTGTCATTGGCACACAATTCTTCCCTTCCATTGTCCTCCTTAAAGCACCAGTTATGCAATTTGCATATCTATTGGTCTCCTTGACAATTTTGCGGAGTAAGTTGTAAGGCAAGAAAAGTTCCCATACATGCAAGATTATGGGTACAGCTTGGTAGAATCGGGTAGTCCCACTAACTCCTTGAAATAAAGTTGAATTGGTTCATAGGTATAGTGCTCATACACCCAAAATTCATCTCCATATTCATTTTGAATGTTGTCTTTATAAACTTCACCAACATGTTCTTCCTCCATAGCACCATCACTCTCATCCTCACTTGTATAATCATTATTTGAACTCATAGCATGATCACTTAGTTGGGGAACAAAAGCCCTAGTCCTTCTATACCTCCTCCTCACTTCGCGTCTTATAATAACAAGAGGTATTTCAGCTGCACCCCCCAACTCAACTAAATATTCCATCTTAGCTTCATCAACAAAATCTTCCGTTCCCTATTGGGGCAAAAAATCCTTGAGCCTCTCCCATGTATACTATCCCTCAATCTCGACCCTTCTCCCTCTCTTCAGCCCTTCCCTCTCACCTAGCCTCAGGCCCCCCACTCCCTCGCCTACATCCACCCGGCCCCCCTCACCCACCCTCTGCCTTCCCACTTCCTCGCCCACGTCGACCTGGTCCGCATCACCCACCCTCTGCCCACCGACTCCCTCGCCCACGCTGAGCCAGTCCCCCTCGTAACCCCTTTTGGGGTTTTTTTACCTTAGATTCCAAAGGACCTCCCTTGGCGTAATCTGCGCTTAGCAGAGCCTCCTGGGTTTTTGGGCGGAATTCCCGCCCTACCCAAAAACCTGCCGCGCCCAAAAACCTGGGCATGGATTTATTTATTTATTATTTTGGAAAAGTTTTTGCAAAAAAATTATTTATATCATTAAGATATGATATCGTCTAACTTGGTACAGAGATAATATCGTTTAACTTAGTACATGAAAATGCAAATATATTTATATGCAGTTTGGGCGTGAAGTAACATATAGAAAATTTAGAAATATAGAAATTAGGAAAAGCTTGAGGAAGTATATGGGGATTTAAAAATTTGTATAGGTTCTGCTAAATCGAGTGAATTACAAAAATCTCATTTACAAGTATCTCCTTTTCATGAAATCAACACATCTACAAAACTAGTAAATCAGGTAAATCTAATTAACTTAGACAATAAAAAAACTGCACTAAAGGCGGCAACGGTTATAGCTAAACTGTATCTAAACAGTAGCTAAACTGAAAAACTATGCATCTATACAAAATTCTTCAAAAAACCTAATGAGAATTAAAACTAAAATCCATTGAGAACTTTGAGTGGAACTTGGTAGAGATGATCTCGCCCTGCAAAAAGAAAGCGACAAAATTAGGAATCCAAAATAAGAAGAAAATGAAGAATCAAAACATGTCATAAACTTTAAATCATTGTATCACAAAACATTCAAGGAGAATGATCAATTACCTTAGAAATTTTTGACATGAGAGAAGAAATGATTTTTGAATCAATGGTGCCGGTGAAATTGAAACAGTTACTGCCTGAAGCTGAACCAAAAACAAATCCACTGGTAGAACCGCCTTGTTTTACAAAACATTGGGAACACAAATTTAAACAACAAATCAAAAACAGAAAAATTCAAAGTAAAACGTATGTTCATAAATTCTATAATTTATAAGCACATACCTCTTCAGAGGATCGAGGAACCTGTCCAAAAGGCTTAGAATATACACCTTGTAAAACAATAACAATGAGATTAGCACATTAAAGAAAACATAGGAAATTAAAAAATGAAATCACAAAACAAAATCAAAACTACATAACCTGAGACTGCGGAGTTTGCTTGCAGGCTGGTAAGATTTCTCCCGGAACATCAAGCTTCATTTCAGCTTTAACCTTTAACTTAGGCTTTACATCAAAGTTCCGCTTCACCTTCACATCAATGGCTCCCCAGATATGCTAAACCAACATAAACAGAAGTAGAATCAAGTCTTAAATTACAGCACTGTTTCACATCAAGTACTAAAAATAAACAAATGTATTTCCTAAGAAAGCACCTCAAAGTAATTTGTTCCATCCCCAGAATAATCAGCTGACATGTGTCCATCTGCAACTTTAAAGCATTGGTGTTATACTAATTGTAAGACTTTACGTCTCGGTGTCCAATCACGAGCATTCCTTTGTCTGTCGGAATCTGCGCTTCTGTCATACGCGATATCCCCATCCTACGTGGAGTCTTGTTGATGAACTTCCTATGACCAATGATTGTACCTGCAGAATCAAAATACACACTGAATAAAATTTGAGAAGATCAAACTAGTACACAAAAGCTAAAACAAAGATTAAACTCTAAAAGTAAAATTGAAGTTCAAAATTTGATACACTTACCAGGAGTTTCCTCTATCAATGTTCGAACAGCCTTCCCCAAGGTGTTTTTCCCAACCGCTCGTTTTGGAACCAAACATCATCCTCGGGCATGAGATTCGATTGGCCATCAGGAAGACATGATGGGGATTTCCCTCATACCTACCTTCTAATTCTTTTTTCTTAAACTTGGGCCACCTAGCAGACAATCTTTTAAAACTATCTACTACATCAAGATCAAAGCATTCTATGTTATGTCTAATACTATGTTTAGAGCAGTGATAGATGTCCATATTGCAGTTTTTTGATAAGCTAGGGTTGTATCTGCAAAAAAATAAATTTAACTTAGAAAATATATTCAACACAAATTTAGAAATTATCAACACAAACTTAGAAATTAATATAAGAATAAATAATGAATATAGATAGAAAACATCAAACAAAATTAAATGCAATCACAAACCTTAAGAACTCAATGCCACCATTAGAAGAAGTTTGAACTCGCCAGCGTGAGTTGCACGCACCTCGTCATGACCCCGAATGAAGAGGTTCCTACAGAAAAAATAAACTAGCCTCAATGTCACTCCGATTGGGTGATGTACAGAAGCAGCCATTACGTGCTAAATGGGGTCACAAAAAGGCCTTCCAAGGCAGCCCGGGTTAGGTAAACCGGCTGCCCAAAGGCCCCTCTGCTGTTGGCAGCAGATGCTAGAATTGCTGCTCGCACAGTTCAGAGGAGTGTTCGCTGGCGCTGATTTGGCTAAGGGGGAATGTTTGAATATTTAAACTATACTAAAGTGTGAGCCCTTTCATTAATACGACGCCAAATATCCCTATCCACACAAGCAGGCCGGCTTAAGAGGTGTGCCCAGCGGAGAGGAGTGCTGTCAACGTGCCACTATAGCAACACTCGACACACGTTGGAGCCGAAGGTCATTGGTTTGACCCCTCGCTCCACCGTTGTTGGCACCACGGTGGCACCTTCGGTGCCCTGTCAAAAGTGCTCGGGCACCCTGTTTTTTTCTCTAATGTGCCATTTTGTAAGGCCTTTTTGTGACCTGAATTTTCACCTTATGTTCGGAATTCAAAACGAGGATCTCCTCCTCCCTTGAGAGAACATCGGATGTAGATGTCTTCAAATCGAGACCTCGTCTGAAAGATCTTTTCACGCTCTCTGTTCCAACAAACTTCACGCGCCGATGCCGCGGATCCAACATTATGTTGAATGGCGGTTCAGTGCTTTAAGTCCGCTGGAGATGAATCTCCTGCTGTAGACGTATGATCCGGCCTATGGCCCAAAACATATTCTGCAGTCTGCAAAAAACACCACAGAGTTAAAGATCACTCCAGTTACTATAAGTCTTTGCATTCAAATCTGAACTCATCCACTACCTAAACTACTTAAACCACATCTCAGAATAATTAAAACTACCTAAACTACTTACTACTGGACTCAAAATCTTAACTCTAATAAAAAACTACATCTCTCAACTAGAACTCTACAAGCTAACTCTAAATCTCGCTTCTGAATTTAGCTTCTAAAATTTAACTATAAGATAAAAAATCCCGAAACTAAGCTACTCTAAAACTAAACTATTCAAAAACTACACAAAGCTTCAAGATGGACCTCCGAGCTTCAACTCCTCATTCTAAAAAAAACAGACAACTCTGTGAATAATTTTTTAAGCAAATCTAAAAACTATGTAAATGAAAACAAAAATACACAAAGAAAGCAATTACAGAAAAACTAGAAAAAACGAAATTGCAATTTAGAAAAACGTACAATGTCAGTGGATATAGTCTCCCATTCTGCTTTCTTATTTGCAACACGAAATCACGCATCTGCTCAACGAACCCCCTGATGTCCTTCGCTTCTGACAACTTATCAATAGTTTTCTCTGTCGAATAACCCGTGAATCTCCGTAATTCATCGAAGGCAATCCTCGCCCACGTTTCAATATGCAAAGACCTTCGCTCCCTTCCCATACTTGTATTCTTAACCTTGGCCACGTCCATATCCCTGAAACGGTGGGACTTCGTTGAGTGACCCGTGAGTATTAGACAAGATAAAGTAAGAAAAAAATTTAAACAAGAGAAAACGTACAAGTACACAACTACTATATAAAAACAAAAACACAACAACAAGTACAAACAACAAAAACAAAACAATAACATAAACAACTACTAACAACATTAACATTACAGTTACAAACAACAATAACAAAACTTACCAGAATTGTTAGCCTGTCTCGTATTAACAACTGTCTCGCTTTGGATCTCGTCCGTAGCACCCTCGTCATCTTCCTCAAAGGAATTTCCATTGCTAGGAATAAAATAGTTATCAAGGTCCTCTTCGTCGTCTTCGTCATTGAATTTCTTTGGTCCTCCTCAGGAATGTCCTCATCGTCCTTGGCATCTACTCCGGCTGATTCAACTTCTGCTACTACTGCTCCCGCAGATGTACCTACTTCTGGAACAAGTGCAAAAAGGATAATTAGAATACCAATTTAGAAACAAAATATTTAAACAAAAACACATTACAAAAAATCAAACGAAACAACAAATTACCTCCATAAAACATAGTTAATCTAGGATCATTGATATACTCCTTTACCAGTTCTCTTTGCAAATCTGCTTCTCTCCGACTAAAACGATAGACTACACTGCTATCTAAAATACAAACAAACGTTAGACAAAATAAAGACAACACTGTCGCACAGGCGTCAAAAAAATTTCTACACTACAATTTACCTTTGTCTACGTAATCAACCTCGTTCTCACCCAACGAGCCAAGTCTGTCCACAGGGTTCAACTCTGCACAGAAATAAAAAAACATCAATGAACATCTATCATAAACACAACAACAAAATACAAACATCAATCATCTACTATCATAAACACATCTAATATAACAATAGAAATCAAAAACATATAATAACAATCATATAACTTACCATGCCCAGAAGTCTCCGACGGAAGACCAGCACTGACATCACTCACACTGAGAGTCTCAGAAACAATTGCGAAAAAGATAGAGAACAAACAATTAACAAAACCTTACAAATAAAATAATTCACTTGAATCATATATTTACACTATATCGGAATCAAATCCAAATACATAACAACACACTAGTCTTCACCAGGAACATCAGCCTCTAACACCATCTCTCCGCCAACGACCAAGTCCAAACAATCACAATTAACTGCATCAAAATTAAATTACAGAAAATTAGAAATCATAATAAAAAAACAAAAATAAAATATATACACAAAAATGCGTTGCCGCGCGGCTTCAATGGCTTGCGGCCGCACATGGCCCCTTCTTTCTCAAATATGGAAACCATGAGAAACACTTAACATATAAGCTTATAAAAAATGCATTAATACTAATTTAAAATCATATCAAACAATTAACAAATCACAAAGCTCACCATGTACAACACTGTCTGACGCCAAACCTCCGCGAACGCCCGAGTCCATAAAATCAGCCACGTCTGCAAAAACAAGAAAGATTAAAAATATGTACACAAAAATGAGCTGCCGCACGGTTTCAGCGGCCTGCAGCCGCACATGGCCCCTTCTTTTTCAGATTTGGAAACATTGATTAAACATTAAAATACATTAAGCAAACCATTCATTTACTTCAGTTATTAACCATGTTTAGTACTCTATCGGTCCAAACGTACCTTCAATACAAGTAATGTCAACAAAAAGGTTGACTTCTTCTACAAAGTCGGCGTTGATTAAATTTCTATCGTTGTTTTTAACCATAGATTAAAATTTTAAATAAAATTTAGTAATATGATTAGTAATAAAATCAAACTAAATTCCTTAATCCTTACAAATTCTATACTCAATTAAATAACTGATTATAAGCTACAAGAAGGAAATTAGTTTTACCTGAGATTGAGTTTGGGAAAGGCAAATTAAAAACACATAGTAGTATAAACTAGAAAGCGAAGTAAATGAGTGATTAAATACCTAGTGAAGTTTTTGATTCGATTTTCATGTTAGCTTTGTCGTTGCAGTTTCGATGACGAAGATTAAACGACGAGAGAATATGCATCTTCGGCACCGGCTCCACGATAGATTCATCTCCGTCCACATGAGATCGCTTCATCCCCAAAGACCTTCGCACACTAGGAATGTCCTTGAAATTTTCCATCTACAAAAATAAATCACGTAAGAAAACGAAAGCATATCTAATAAACCTAATCATAGTTAATATATATATATATATATATATATATATATATATATATATATATAGATATAAACGAGAATATAAACATACCAAAACAAAGCATAATAAGATCAAAACAGTGCAAACAGAGATGAAGTAACCTCACCTACACAAACCTACACAAACCACGTAGCGCTAGTCTAGTTGATTTGCAATAAATACAAGAAACAATTAAGAAAACAGATACACAAGAAATCAGAAATGAATCAAGAAAACAGAAAAAACAAAACCAAACATAATAAATACGACAAGAAATGAAAAGTACAAATACAATATCATACAACAGAAAACAACTAAGAAACTACTCAATGCTAGACTAATCGAAAACAAGAAAGTAAATCAAACCTGATGTCTGATGATTCGCTGAGGTGATGTTGCCGAAACCTCCGCGATCACTTTAGCACCTCCATAGCCTTAACACAAAGACTCCAACAAAAATGAACTAAGAACTAAGAAAACTGGACACCTACAAACTAAGAAAACTAGACACCTAGAAAAATGGACTTCATCTACACACAACAGAATTGGACTTCATCATCGAACAAGAAAACTCGACATCACCTAAACCATCACTAAAAACCTCGACACACTATCACCTAAGAAAAACTATACACCATCCACAAAACAAACTCAACAAGCTTCAAACAAACAATCGACGCTCTGAGCAAACCCTAGATGCGCCGACACAACAAACCCTAGACAAAAAGATACACCGACCTTCAATTCACAACAAAACTAAGACACAAACACAACGCAAATACAACTACGAACACACGCAATCAAAAAAACAAAAGAAAACAACGAAGCAACGACATAGACACTACACAAACCCTACGCAAAGCCCAGACACCGCAGTTCTTTGGTCGGGAAAAAAGGATAAGCCTCTAGTCGGGAGAGTTTATATACTCCTCTCTTGACATTCCAAATTGTTCCAATACAGCGAATCGATCCAGACCGTCGGATGGACGGTTCAGATAGACTGAAGCTAATCTGACTACCGAGACTGAATTCCAATAATCCATCCCTCCAAGTTGCGAAAGTCCATCCTGGAAATTTCATTCATCGATTCCACATCATTTTTGCCTACGTGTCTGGGTAATAACTAATGAGCATTTGACACGTGGAAGCAAATTCAGAAGAGTAATATCCGATATCGAATGTACTGAAGTCTGAACGCAAATATAAATACTGACGCTGCAAAGTTGCATTTGTATTCCGGTTCTCATATTTCTGGTATTGTGGACGTGAGCAGTCCCCGGCTTTGAATGACATAACCTGCAATGACCGGTTGTGCTTTTTATACCTTTAAATGACTGGCTGTGCGTTTCATACCTGCAATGCCCAACACCATGACACACCTTGAGATATCCGGATTTGTATGACATACCCGGCGGTTGGATCGAGGTAGTAGTCTTGCGTGTTGTGCACATACATATCGTGCACATGGCATTGCTCAAATTTTTTTTAAACTACAAGTTTTAGAACTCATAGTTCATTTGTTCCATATCAATTGTAACAAAAAATAAACACAAGTATATAGTATCGTATTGTTTCTAATGGTATCAAACATCAAGTGACGTTTAGCTTAGTTGGGAGCACTGGTGGTACCCTAACCTTGTTACGCTTTCCCTCTTATCCTGATTTATTTTGGTTGAACATGTTATACCCTTAGATGGCTGGCTTTGCATTTCATACCTTGCGATGACCGGCACCATGACACACCCTGACACATCCGGATTTGGATGACATACCTGGCAACCTTACGGACCGAGGCAGGGTTGTTCATAGGACCTCGCCGTCTGAAGTGCCGTCCGGTCGGCTTGTTCGACCGTTAGGGATCAGGGGAGGTCTATTTGACCGAGACTTAGGGTTGACCATCCAAATGGTAAAAGGGAAGTTACCTTAGCCACCTAGGATGCCATGCATCTGACATGTCACCAAATATTCTAGGTATAGAGTTGACAGGGAGGATGACGGGGCTGAGAGGGAGGGCGCTAGCGGCAGGGGGGAGGGGGTGCGCAAGCGGATGGGAGGGGGCGCGAGCGGCTGGGGGGGGGGGGGGGGCGCGTGCGCCTGTGCGTTTTGCCGAAAGAATCAGCTCCTTGAAGGTTGGTTCCTTCTCCCAATCTTCTATAAGGAGGTCCATGATGTGAGCTGCACATCCTTGCTTGTAAATGTGTGGGAAATCCTGTACCACCTGGTCCATGGCTCCCAACATCGCACTAGCATTGTCAGAGCAAATTTGTACCACGTTATGCGGTCCCTTAGCTTCGATGTACTCTTTCAATTTTCCAGCTATATATCCTTTGGATTTCTTGTTCCCCGTTGTATCAATAGAACCAAGGAATATATCTCCAACAGGACACACAAGCATGACATTCATCAAGGGCCGAAGAACAACGTTGTTCCATCCATCAGAGAAAATAGTTGCCCCGTACAAGCTAATACACTGCTTGGTTTTGTCTTCTATTTTCATCTTGACATGCTTCTTTGTTGGCTCGATGTGCTTGGTTTGCATTGCGTTGTATGTTGGTGGACGGTAGTTAAAACCTGCTTTCCATGTTGCCTCCACTGCTACAATAAAGGTTGGATGTCTAACCACATTGAAAGGCACATTTGCTTCGTAGAAGAAGGCTGCCCATTTTTCATTCAATTCATTGCGCTTCCCAATCTGATAAGCCTCCGCCATACTTTGTTGCTCCATAGGTCTTGGTGTACAAGAATCACCTTTGCTGAGAATCTACGTTGACTCAGAGGGTTCTACTTGAGAATTCCTCTCCTCCTCCGTACGATCAGGCACTTTTGTAAATTGCTCACCATGCATAGACTGACTAGAACATGGTGTGAAGCTTGCATAGCCATCACCACCATTAGAACCATAGATCTGCGCATGTGTCATTCTTTTTGGTATTACACCACCACAGTTGGCAAAGCGTCTAAATACAGAGTCGGGGGCCTTAGGACAATGACTCTTGTTTGAACTTGGTCCGAATCCTTAGTGCTTGAAAGCTCTTTCTTGTTTATAACGAAAAGTCTCCTTGCACCACACACGATTAGTATGGTCTTTATCAAAAAACGTCCACCATTGGGGCCCACTCAGACGTCGGTTGTCGGAGTTGACATGCCATTCTCCATATCTCTGTAAAAGTACAATGATCTCTTGACTACAAGTGTTAGTATGCCACATGTGAGAAAAAAAGATGGTATGTGTAGACATTAACCAGAGGCCACTGTGATCCACATAGTCTCAAGCAAGGAGCCCACAAGGAGTTCCGGAACAAGAGGCCATGACTTGAAATGAAATTAGGCTTGGCCATCCATGGTGATATTTATACTCGTGAGGGAGGGCCTCAAGGGTTTAGGGTCTGGGATCCTGGAGGGGGGTGCGCAATCGGCTGGGAGGGGATGCGAGAGCATCTAGGAGGGGGGGGGGCGCGAGCTTCTGGGAGGGGGGCGAGAGCTTGTGGAATGGGGGGCACGTGCGTCTACAAGGGGAGGCGAGAGCTTCCGTGTGGGGGGGCGCAAGCTTCTGAAAAGGGGGGAGGCAACAACTTTTGGGAGGGGGGGGGGGGGCAAGAGCTTCTGCGAGGGGGGACGAGAGCTTCTGGGAGAGGGGGCAAAAACTTCTGGGAGGGGGGGCGAGCTTCTAGGAGGGGGGCAATTCTGGTGAAGGGGGCATGCACATGACAATTTTTTTTTCCGTTCCATTACAAAACCAACAATACAATTTTATTCACCACAAGAGTACATAGCCTTCGAAAAAAGATTTATTACGATTTTGTAAACGTGTAAACAAGGCCACATAGGCAATCAAAATGTTACATATTCAATTCACTATGGTACTACAATGTGTATCTAAAACAACTATCGGAAGCTTTGAAGTTGTAAGGGGGACCCATCAAATCCTCCACAACTCTTGCAAGTGATAGCCTCTTCATGGGGTTTGCGTGAAGCAAGGCATTCAACTTCGTTGAGAATGCAATCATTGACATTGTATCCTTGAAGAGGTCTGGGCATTCCTTGTCCTTCCATATCATCTTTGCCAAATAGCCTACCAAAAATGCATAAGATTGCTTCGTACATGGATGCGTTCTCTTCATGCGATCTAAATTGCGTTCCTCGTCATCTGGGGTGCATATATAAAAAACAACTCCGGCGCAACTCCTCGCTTTGCTTCCTTGCAGGGGGAAGCATGGTAAAGTGGACCACAAAAGTGCTTAGCTCATTGTCAATTTCAGCCGTTCTTGCAAATACTAAAAAAAGTGGCATCGACATTTATGACATCTTGAAAACAAGTTTAGATATGGAAAATAGACTTGGTAATGAAGAGTTTGGCGAAATTCCAATTGGATCTGCCGCTTCTACGATGTCGTATGAGAACCGCAAAGTAGGACAAAGTGAATGTTGTCATTTGAAGATGGCGAATTTTGTTTAGAAATCACTTTCGATTTTGCCGAGACCTCCGTTTGTTAATTGCGGTTGTAGAAATGACCATGACCAGTTCAAATGAATGTTTGGGCGGACGAGAAGTATTTCAAGGACGTTTTTAAAACACTATTTTCCGTGAAACTTTTTGTGAGGTTTTTTTCACCGAACATTGTTTTTTAAATTGGAAAAAACATCCTCTAAAGACAATAGAGGGCGCCAAATGAAGAAATTAAGACTTTGGAAAAGTTCATTTTTATGATTTAGAACTAGCGGTCAAATTAAGTTTCAATCGGAGATGTTTTTTTTATGGAGATGCCTGTAAGATACCTTATGACACCTTAAAAAGTGACTGAAATGCTCAAAAACCACACCAAAATGCTCAAAATTAGCTTTGAGCTTTAAAAAAACAGCACACTTCATATTCACTTCTTAGTGATCACATATTGCACTTTGTGGTACACTTTATTGTGCTTCCCCCCTTGCATTGTTCAAGATCATCTTCGTTCCTAATACCATAATACGAGGCCTTGTTCTCAATGATTTGGCTTTCCATACCCCAATCACACACTCCAATATGTGCTTTATCATTATTATGAGGTGGAAAGTGGAGTAGAATATTGGATGGCGTCAAATCATTGTGGAGGATTATAGCTTTATGGACTAGGTCCTTAACATAGACGAGAACCCAAGCCAACATTGCTCTATTCTTTCGAAAGGCGACAATTCTCTTGCACTCTTCCATGGTCAAATGCTTGAGCTTCAAAATTTCTTTGTAACTTGCTGCCTCTAACGCCTTGTTATTTCATCTGAGGAATTTGCGGAGGCAATCTCCATTCCACCACAACGTATACGCTTCCATGCTCTCTTATGTATAGCCCAAAATTTTATCACACCCAAATGTTGAACTGGGCAAACAAAGGCCTCACTTGATCGTTGCTCACGCTTCTCACGTTCACTTCTAGCCTTTGAAAGTTTGCCCGCAAATCCAATGTGGATTGGAATACCTAGCATTTGGCTATTCGCACTTTTCGCACCTTGCCATATCCCCCCTCAGCATCAAAGCCAGATAATGGCACAACTTTCGCCACATCTAGAACCCGCTCGCGCCCCCCCCCCCCCCCCCCCCCCCCCCCCCTCGTACCCGCACGCGCCCCCCTTCCTACCCGCTCGTGCCCACCTTTGTACCATGGACCTTTAAAAATGAAAGAAAAGGGAATTGGAGACTTAGGCAAAGGATATTATTCCAATAAACTAAAAGAGAAATAGAAATTAAAGCAATTGCGAATTAAAAATGAAAGGTTTAGGGAAGCACAAATAAAAGCAAAGCGAATTTACAGATCTAAATTTCTTAAAGCCGTACTTCCTCTTTTAAATTATTTATTTATTTATTTTATTTCTTCCAACCTTCTTCCATTCTATACTCTTGATTTTATATCCTTCCCTTTCTCTTCCAATATTAATGTTTGTTTTTATTTTCATATCTTCCATTTGTTTTTCATTCTATATTAGCATTGTTTGTTTCTTCTGTACTAAATCGTTTGATTATTCATTTATTTATTTTTATTCCAATCTTGTGCCATTCTATACTCTTGATTTTTTTCCTCCCATTTCTATTTCCATTATTAAAACATAAACGTTTGATGTATTGGGTGTTACACTGAAAACCTTGGAGTTTAAAAATTGGACGCAATTGGACGTCAGCCCTCCAATTGATGTTTTCCCCCCCTTGCATTAAATGTATAAAGATTCTTGACTTGGATGTAACTTTTATTTTTATTTTTATTTTTATTTTTATTTTTATTTTTATTTATTTTTATTTTTTGACCCAAACGAGCAAAATCTTGGGTGTAAATTTTTAAATTGGTCTAAAGAGAACATATGTTAATCAAAAAATCCAAAGACCGTCATGCATTCTAAAATTCAAAAAACACATATATAGACCCCCCCTCTCCCCCCCCCCCCCCCTCCCCCCCCCCTCCGGATTATATAAGTGAAGTGGGCGCCTTCCTCCCCTCACTTTTTATATCTCCACGTGGGCACTCACGCCTTAAACTACCTCACAGTGGCTTACTGCTAAGTACTTGGGTGGGGTCTCTAGTATTTTGACGACGCCACGTACCAGCTATCTCCTCTTCTATACGCTCATCCAGGAATTTGGTCCCTAAACTACCTCACGGTGGCTTATTGCTGAATACTTAGGTGGGCTACAAAGTATCGTCACAATACCGTAATCAACCCCATAGAAGCATTGTACAATGTTTTTGGCGAGTATTGGACTATTTGGTGTTTTTTTTAACACACTAAATTTTCCCAGCACACCACCATGGAGGGAAATCCACCTCCAGCATTGCCACTCATCAAGGTGGAACTGAAGCAAATCAAGGATGCAACTCGGAAGCGGGGTGAGAAGAAGATGAAGAAGCGGCTCCACATTTTGAACAATCCTGCAAAGTTGGCGTTTAGAGGTTGGAAAGACGAGCGACAACCATGGAAATATTCCATATGCAAGGAATACATTGAGTGGTGCCACATCACTAAACTATTTCCGCACGAGAGCCACAAAAATCACAGGACATCAGACAAGGCAAACCTCACCTTCTGCCTCCATGCGGAGTTTGTTGAACGTTGTATACAAGTTTATCAATATCTATACAAGCATGCATACGTAGAACGCAATGAAGCACCATTATACATTTGCAGAATGGTGTATGCCGAGGTTGTGCTTCACAAAGTAGTAGATTGGTCCACCATCAAAACCTTGAAGCGTGTTACGATGCCGACAGAGCGTGACATTCCGAGGCAAAGGTTTTACCCAGATGGTGGCTTGGGGGAAAAAATGAAGCTAAAGCCGCAAGACACGAAGCCCATGACAGAAGAATCAGAACGAGATTCTGATTCCGATGGTGGTCGTGGAGAAAAAGTACCACGTAGAGTTGTAGCACGTGCCACTATGGCTGTAGTGCCACCAATCCCTCATCCAGCAAACATTACACCACCACACGTTGTTGAAAACATGAACTTCATGGACAACTTTCCAAATCTGGTAGATAAATTGGAGGTGGGCAAAATTAAGCCTACGATGGTTCTTGGCGTCCCGGTTGTGGTTGGAGACAACCAAACCAATGAGATGGAGGAGTTGCAATCAAAGATTGCAGAAAAAGATGGTTTGATTGCAATGTTAGAAGATATCATCCAGAATCTCCAATTGGAATTGGCAAGAAAAGACACACAAATCATGGCATTGCACAATCAATTGCAAAAACGAGAAGAACTTCAACCTTCTCCAGCCAATGAACCGTCTATAGTTCAAGATCCCATGGTGGTGGATGACTCTTACATCAACAACACAGTTGATGTTGCAACGGCTGATGTGTTAGAGAATATTTCCACACCAGTGAAACGATGACGGGTTGGAGTGGTATTGCCTCCATTGGGCCCATATGCTCGACCGTACGTGGACATTGATGGTCCACTAAGTGAAGATTCATTGTCATTTCCAACAAATGCTCAAACGGACCAAGTAGAAACATTGAGGAGAGCCAATGATGAATTGCGCCTTCTTGTTTCAAAGTTGTATAAGACATGCTACTAGTGGAAAGTGGCAACCATTCTCAGCGTTGATCGCGGTCGCCAGATGGCAAGAGAGTTTAAGAAGATTGACAATGAGTACTTGACGCTCAACAAACAAAGGGATTTTGGCCTCAATTCATGGGCTAATGAAGATGATATGTTTCCATCTGACATGCCAATGCAATCTACGGATTCATCTCTCATTGATTGAGCAAAGTTGGATTTTGACCACGCAAACGCAACTTCGTGCCATGATCTTCAAATAAGGCTAGAGGTTAAATGCAAAAATCTTTGGCCAAATCCGGCTCCATGGGTGTTGGATGGTTCAAAAGAATGTATGGTGTGTCTAAATCCATTTGGTCCGGAGGGTGGATGGGCACTTGGATCATGTCCACACATGTTCCATCCAATGTGTTTAATTAACATTTTTTTGGATAGGAGATTTTGCCTGATGTGCAAATCCCCGTTCCATGAACGCTTGTAAGAGGTTCTTGGACACACTCCATACATGCCACCAAGCCATGAGAGAAATATGACAAACACGAGGGTGAATGTTACCGCAATCAATGGGGTGAAGATTTGATTTGGAGTTGGCGGGCCAATACTCACTCGACGTTCAAGAACGATATCAGTGCAATGTTTGGGTGGAAGAACTACCAGGAAGAGATTGTGAAGGTGTGCATGGAGATAATTGGACTTGCTACGGGTGACCAAGGGAAGTGGAATTTTTTCTATCAAACTTTGGATGGATACTGGGATGCACGTAACAATCGATTCCAATTTGGTCACCACCCTCAGGGCCTCATATGGAACAAGGAGGGGAGATTGATTACAGACTAGCAAAGTCACGCTTCTATGAATGCTCGAGAGGCTGTCCAAATTTCTCTTTTAGAGTGGAAGGAACTATGGAAAAATGAAGCTCTTGACTTTCTCCTGGAGGAACACTCCCCACAGACATTGCGTACATTAGAAGCATTGAGAAACATGCAAATTCTGCGTAGCCTCAGTGAAGCAGATGGCCCATTCCGGCGGACTCGGAGGAGAGCGAGGCGCACCATTTTCTTGGATGATGGAGCCGGACCAAGCGGCACGGCGGGAGTAGATGCAGATGACTAGTAATAGTTACAACTTAGTACTATGAGACTAGTTTTCATATACTGTAGTTTTTGTAAAGTTTTGGTTTGAAATTGTAATGAAATACTTTCACTTTCACAAATATAGAAAACAATGCAAAGTTCATGAATGATGAGTATCTCACTTGGTGGATGCAAAACTTACACAATTGTCATTGCGGTGAGTTCCGATTTATTGATCTGGCTAAAATGTTTGTTTTACTCGCACCGTTTTTTATTTTTCATATTTACATAAGTGGGCCGCCCCCCCTGAACCCGCTTGCACGCCTACCCTAAACCCGCTCGCGCCCCTCTTTGCATATGTGGAATTTCTCGTCAGCGTCAGTTGTCCATGTCATACCACAAAAGCAAAGAGAGAGGAAGGTGTTAAAGAAGACCTCTAAAATTACATGAGAAAAAAACGATCGGACGTATGCATATTGCAGAATTTTAGAAGGAGGAAGATCTCTATATAAAGGACTACAATGCAAGCTGGAACTAGTAAAGAAATTAAAAGTTATGATACAAAGTCTAGGCCTTTAATCTTTCAATTTAAAAGATCTTGCATAGATCCTCCTATGCATGTACAGGCATGGACGTTGGAAGGTAGCACAACAAAATGGACCAAAAAACTGCTTATCTGAATTTTAATTTTTGCCCTTCTGCAAAAATTGCGCAAAAGTGATTGAAAGATGTAATTGAGTTCAATTTTTTTGATAATGTGGATTCTCAACTTGTTTTCCCACAACCTTAAACGGTTTCATGCAAAGTGGACACTTTAAAGTTATTAATTGAGGGCTTTAAATCCAAGCAAAGTGACTGCGGTCAATTGAAGATGTTGCTAATAAATAATCCAGACTATCTTAAAACCACTTATGATGGGGTGATGCCCTTGATATGCTTGAAAGGTATTCTAAAACAGTATACTCATATACTCATTATATGATTTAGGGTTCCAAAAGTGTTGAAAGGCTCATTTTTGAAAGGATCATTTTTGCGGTTCCTTTTGTGAGTTTTTTCCACCAAACATCATTTTTTCAAATAAAGGGCACCAATTTAAGAGATTAAGACTTTGAAATACAAGAAAAAATAGATTTAGGTCTAGTGGTCAAATTTAGTTCCAATTAAAGCTATGAGATGACTTTTGACACGCTAAAATGTGACTAAAATTCTCAAAACTAGCTATGAGCTTTTAAAAACAATACACTTCATATTCACTTCCTAGTGATCACATGTTGCGCTTTGTGGTTTATTTTATTGTGCTTCCTCCCCATTACTATATATGTAATCTTCATGATATTCTATGGGACAAAGAAGAGGATTTTTGCACCCGAGAAGGATTTGATAAGCAATTTCCATCTAACTTCACAAAAGAAATTCTAACAAAGAGGAAACTCAAGTCATTAAATCTATTGAGAGCTAAGAGGGCATTGAATGTCATCAAGTAAGTGTTAGTGTCCATTGAGCTCCAGTTTTGCTAGCAATGTAGTACAAATTAGTGACATAAATTTAAAACTTGTTGCGTTCAATGGAGATAACAATACCATTACATGTTTCTTGTGAAATATAAGTATTCTTACAATTTTAGACCTAAAGATAACTCCTATATTTATGTGAAAAATAGAAGTGCTTTACTTTTGGTGGCACAACAAAAGACGAGGGAGAATGTAATAACTGCTCTAGAAAACAACAATAGGACAAGAAGAGAATTTCTACTTATGACATCATATGTCTTGATAGGAGCAAAGAAGAGGAAGCTCCAAATTGAGAAGATAGAGGCCAATATGACTATCAATAGAAGGTGTTAAAGACATTTTCTTGCTAAACATAACTACATGAACAATTCATTGCATCAACTTGTATACAAAATCAAGGAATAAGTGAAGTGCCACACACAACAATGCCATGGTGTCAAGGTGGCTAGATCCAAACATTCCTGAGGTGCCAAATCATTAGATGAAGAAAAAGAGGAGTTCACTTCTACGCTAGACTTGGGCATAACTACAATTCAAATAATGTTGTAACACATGGAGTAGGTTATGGAGTTGTCAATGTCAAATGCACTTGTTACCAGATATAAATTTGTGATGCCACACAGTGTTAGGAATTTGGCCAATAAACAAATAAAAGATATATGGCGTAAGCTCATAAACAAAACAAAGTGTAAAAGATTGTTGAAGGTCAAAAACATGTTGCACTTTTTCTTTTATAAAAATCAAAGTCGTCTTTACTTCAACCTCCAAAAGCAAAACTACGATACTTATTCATATTTTGCATTTAGATTGGATGGCAGATGAAGATGTTGTTAAAATTCAGTCATAGTACTTCTAATGAAATCAATGAAACATATGAAATGAGCGGCTTTATAGTACATTCACATTTGACAACTATAGATATGTAGCATATATTTGAATTTATAGTAGTTTTTTCTTTGTACTACTCCTACACTATGGTGTCAAAGATAGTTAAATCGCATGGTTAGTGAGCATACTAGACATGGAGAACATTGCAATACCATCTGAAATAGCTTCTTGTACTTTGCAGTCTAACTCTGCTAGTACCTGGATAATATTGTTTGAATTCCTTGGATTTTGTTGAGACAATATCAAACGTACATTTTGGACATCACTATAATGAAATTTGTACTTCAATGATTTTGCACTATATGTATCCATCTAATGTTCTCTTGTTGGTTTCATTATTACAATATAGTGTCCTTTGTTAAGTATAATGGTGTTTGAAGAGTGACTAATAGAAAACCCGTGCCCTACTTAATCATCTTGATCAAAGCACAAGATTTTTAAGGCTATCCTACAAGGACTAAAGGAAAAACTACAACATCTGAAATTTGAGGTTGGTTGTTTGCTTCAATTATCCTAGTGATTGCTTCAATGGAAGTCAACATTTTAGAGTCAGTCATTCTTTTAAAATGTTCCATTCGTTTACTTGTCTACACATGAGGATATGAGTTCTAATCGCACAAGTATGTTCTTTTATTTTAGAGCATTGTTCTTTTGTTTTGGGCATGTAAAGGAGACGTAGATTGAAAATTCAATGAAATAAATTAGCTGCATGAAGGATCGGGCGGCCACATTGAAGGAAGTAGGAGACATTATGTTTGGCATAGGCTATAAACCAAGTGAATATGTGATCAATTGCACAAACAAAAACTTGACAACATGTATAGGCAACGTCATCCTCCTAAGAGGTTCATGAAGTACATAGATAAGCACTCAAGAGAGAAGATTGGATCTTGCCTACTTGTAATACTCTCTATGCAATTATAAAACACAAATGCTTGACTTGAGTCTTTTCATTCCTATTTGAAGAAGATTATGATTTTGAGAAATATTGGTTCAAAGAACAACCGCTCAACTAGTTAGTAGATGAATTGAAGAAAAAAATTCTTTTAGTATCAATTCATTCATTGTTTTTTTTGTAATGCTTGAGTATTTTTCTAGCTTGAGTAAATAAGTTCTATTGATGAGATTTGGTGTCGGATGGATTATAGATCACTATATAGAAAGCCTAGTAAGGTCTTTTGAAGCTACTCAATGTTATGAAATCACAACATTTTCATATAGTATTCTGAATTTACAAAATTTAAATGTTACAAAAATCACAATAACTCAATGTATTGTTTCAAAATTACAATACCAATATGCCATAAGATCACAACATTTTAATGTTTTGAACAAAAATTCTATACCACTTTTAATATAGTCAGTTAAGCTTATACTTTGTGAAACTTTCATTCTTAATCATATAAACTTTGTAACAAAACATCTTGCATTGTTTATGCTAAGTAGAGTGTTGGTTTAAGATGTAGTAACGCTTTGGGTATTGGATGGAGCAACAGAAATTTGTATGTCAAATAACTTTGTCCTAAAGCTTCTTTTAAAAAATAGAAATAGGATGAATGAGAGGTTTTAATAAATGAAGTTGCAATCTATCCAATGTTCCGGATTACTTTAACTACCCTCTTCGAGCATGGCTTTAAGTATATGCTTGAGAGGAAATAGAAAGACTGATATAAAGTCTATCCCTATTATTATGTTGGAGTGGGCCCTTCCAAATCTCTGGGGTCTATAGTATGAGGAATCGAGGAAATTGAGCCTTCAAGTTTAGCTAAAACAAATTTCAAGAATTAAAAAACTCCAACATCCTAAACGAGCATGGCCAGAAATGGACAATTGGAACCAAACCTGAGGTTTGGTGCAACGTTCTTTGGGGGACCTCAGTATTCCTACAAGGAGTGAACTGACCCGCTAATAATTTTTTTGGAGGCATTGTGAATTTTTCCTCTATCCAAAGCTAACAACGGTTGCTAAGCTAGAGTAGGAGAAGAAGCTTCGTCGAATTGCGCAATTGACATAGCCCGATGATAGCATTACTCCGGATAATAGCATCTTTGCCTGCCATGTTGCGGATGTTCATGGAAGGGTGTTATGATTATCGGTTTACGTTGCCTAGCCTGTGGTGAAGCCACATCATCGCGTTTCCAATAGGTTCCGAGATTCAAAACCCTAATCGCTCATGAAGTCGTTGCACTTCTCGTGATGGTGTAGATGTTGTCAATGCATTCAATGCTTTCGATGCTCTGAAGGCCAAGTCGATTTTGTGCAAAATTGTGTGTTTCATTCTGTTGTCTTGCTCCAGGATGTCAAACAAGTACAGAACACGAAGGAGCAGAGCAAGGAGCTCAAGCCTATTTGGGCGCAACAAGTCAAGCCCTACTGCAGCTGCAACAATTAGTTTGGACCCACCTCTTAAGGGAGGACTTTGATTCTGCACACTACTATAATAAGTGCAAAGGAGTCTTTTGAGTTTTGTCAGCTCCAATTCCAAACTTTCAAAATGGTTGTCTAGATTGTATTTCCACAAAATACCTCATAATTTCTCTGCGATGGCAATTAGGGTTTCAATCCCCTCTCCAATGTCACCATTTCCTCGTTGCCACGCATTCAATCGCATGCTCAGATCACAAATTCATCTCTTTCATTACAATTGCGTCTCCATTGCCCAAATTTTGCTTAAATGCTCAAATTAGGGTTTTTGGCGCTCCCAATCTCATGTTGCAAAATTCTTTGGTAGGTAAAAGGATACGCTCTATTACTTGCCAATCCACGGATAGCAAGCCTTTGAGAGGGGATATGAACGGAGATACATTTCTGGCTTTTGATAATTTTGGTGGCGACATGAAGCCATTGGACCAAGCTTGGGATCCTTAGAAGCAATTAGGGAGGCTCAAAACAACAAAGGTGAAACCTCCAGAAGGGACAAAGTCCTTAGAAAGGTGAGGGGCGACTTCTGCGTCAATTTTGTATCTCTAGGTCATGTCGTACTTTTGAGTTTTATGATGTCGGCCATGAGTCTGCTTGGGGATATTCCTCTGTTAGGGTTCCGTAGTCGATTTGGAGGTTTGTGGCAATAGTATGGGTAATGAGCACAAAATTGTGGTCTGTTTTGGTATTATAAGCTATGGAATTGGTGACAAAAGACTGGAACTTATTGTTATGATGTCAGTGGGATGCAATGTCTACATTCGTTGCCTTCTTCTGGCATTTTGTAAGGAGACATTCTCTACACGTCGTGAGGATCAGGTGGTAAGATACACAACCCTAATTTGCTCAAAATTGAAACCCTAAGGACTTTGTTATTGGTCGTATTGACTTCAAATGTGGCCAGTTCATATCTATCTAATGCCTGATGATCTATTCAGAGGAATCCTTGTTTCTTCCTTTACAATAGTAGAGCACCAGAAGTATTCTTGTTCTCATTTGAGCACTGTTTGAGATGTCTAGTGTATGAATGTCAATACTTTACAAGGATAGGGTATGAAAATGCATGATAGGAGAGTCCATATCCGGACATATCTACCTCTGGTGATGCATTCTTTTGTTTATATTTAGCCTCTATGATGTAAGAGCATCAGAGGTATCATTGTTTTCATTTGAGCAATATATATGAAAGTTGATAGTTTAAAGCAGAAATCATGCATGAGTGGGCGATGAGTGGAAGGTGAAGGGGATGGATATGGGAGAAAGGAATGAAAAGGGCGAGCACTAAGAGCAGCTCATGAGAGCAGTAGCATCCATGAGGTAGAAGCTTCAAATAGTACCTCAAGCAAATAATTGTGGTAAGCTTACATTTCGTTACAAGCTTGTTGATCTTTGTGTTCATATACTATTTCATTGAAGCATACTTTCATATTCTTCTACTGTAACAGTTCTAGCCTCGCCCTCTGATGGAGAGGTCAAGAGGGTGGGTGATAGACGAGCTCTTTTTGTCGCAAAGAACGGACGTCGATTCGAAGACGTAACGCGTTAGAATAATCCAGGCAACACTCCTTTCAATTTGTTTCTCCATGACAATCATCAATAACTCCATGTGTAGTAATGTTGGATGCGGAGTTCTTGTTGTATAATCTTTACATGTTTTTGGCTTAATTATTGAATATGCAATTATTTGAAGCTTTCTCTTTGATGTTGAACTTGCCAAGTATAAGTATTATCAATATCGCGTTGCGAAAGAGCAGGCAGCTCTTGCACCTGAATCAGCTCCATCGGAAACACCGCACACAATGTTTTTTACACATAATGGAGCATGATGCTTAATTATAAGAGGTAGTTTGCTTTGCCGGGTGGAAATTCTACATCCTAGTTCTTTTGTGTTGAGTACGTTGTCTTGTAGGAAGTGCGACCCTCGTCCAAAGGGATAGACATTGAAGTATAGGGCATCAACAGAGGAATTAGACACTAGCATCTGCATTGTTTAGTGGTGGTAATGACCATCGTAGATTATCTTATTTGTCGGGGCCTTCACAAAAACCAGTGCAAGGTAAATAGCTGTATTTCAAGCTGAACTAAATTCATTCCTAAGGTTAAAAGTAAAAGAATGAAAATATAGAAAGATGTACTAGTAATGACGATACATTTGATGTATAGTTATTGTTTGATGTGCAACTTTAAATTGAGCTCCTCATCTTCTAAATTGACTACTTGCATAATTGTATATTAATTTTTAATATTGTGTACAGTATTGTAGTATTTGGCGCATCAGAGATGAAGTTAGGGTTTCATATGCAAAGAGTCATAATAGATAAGAATTTTTTTTTCTAAATTAAAGAATGAGACAAAGCATCTCGTGTCCAGTTCAAAGAGAGCGATGAGAGAAGCAGTTGCGGAAGCAAAAAGGTACTTCTCAACTAAATGGCAGAAAAATGTTTTGAATTTCTATGGCGTTAAAAATTTTGCAAATCTCCCAAGATTCAACGCATATGACAAAATGCAACAGTATGTAAATTCCTTCATAAAAAGACAAAATAGTACCAACTCAAAATATCGTAGGGAGCAGGCAAGCAAGAAAACTAAGGTAGTTTTAGATACTTTGGATATAAAGCACAATGATCAAGAACTCAGTGACATCAATGGTAAATGACTCACCAAAACATAAGTGATAGGAACAATGATCGTTTTTCACATTTACGGAGTTATGACAACATATAAAATTGATAATGTACAATGGACTAATATGAGCTTTGAACAAGCTAAAGAGATTCTATGGAGACTACAAGAAACAACTGATAAGGAAGAAGAAGTACATAATTGTAGTCCTCTAGTCAAATATGAAGGTTTAGAAGGAATTTCTGAGGTGGTAGCAAAATCAAGTCCACTAAAAAGTGCTAAAAAATAAAAGAAAGTTTTGATATTGTGTTCTTTTCTGTTTTATTTTTTTAATTTTTTGATTGTATGTTTAGTATATTTTTGTTTTTGTCCATTTTTTGAAGGACCAAAGTAGATTGTATTGAGTTCAATTTGAACTAATTTTATAATTTTTTTTTTAAACTTGATTTAAAAAAAAAAACCACTTAATTCTTTAATTTTATATTTTTCATTTTTTTGTATAATCTAAGTTGAGTTCTAAGTTGGAAGATCTTTTAAATGAGTGTGTGAACCTCCGTAAGTTTGTACGCTTCTTTTGGTTGCTTAAATCACTAATAGAAATTCAAGATTAAAAGAAGCAATAAAGGACACGTTCAGTGGTCATTTTGGACGGAATGGGAAATAAAAGACAGTGAATTTTCATGTCACAAAAGACTTGTCCTTATTCTGTCCCCGTTATTAAGGTCCAATTTTACTAGGGCAATAAACGCAATAAATGCAAGCACTCTCGATCCCTTCTGTTCGCGACCTGTACAACATGGAGTCTTTTTGTTGTCCAACATACACTGATCTTGAAGTAGATTTACGAATTACTTTGTTCTATACAATGGTCGCACATTTGCACAATCAATGAGTACAATACAGTAATCTAAGTATCACATCCATAGCATTAGCTCTTTTCCCTTGAACTCTCGAATTTCTTCTAGCTATTTTATACATGCGTCAGCTTTCATTGTTTATGATTTCTTAATTTTTTTTTTCAAGCTCTTCTCTTTTCTCTTCGCAGATGACACTTGTCATCACCTGAGTTTTTGAATTCTTGAGATATCGGCCAATAAGCATCGCAATTTGACGGGCTTTATTCAAACTTTAGTCATACACCTGGAGTCTTCATAATCTTACCCCCAATTTAACCCCTAAACGGCCATTGTGCTCGAATGGGCGAATTTGGAATTTGGGCAAGGTCCCACAAAGTCAATTTTACTTCAAATTTTTTGATTTTTTGGGGAAAATTAGTACTTTTTGAGAGCTTTTTGGGGTATTTTTGAAAAACAAAATTGATCAAGGAATAAAAATTTATGGTTGTCTAGACAAAAAACGCCACTCCTAGGGCAGCTTGGGCAGGATGAACCGCCAATCAGATCGAAGATGGCAGTTTGACTTTTCAAGGACGGTCAAGGTCAGCCACTGTGGGTCAGACGTGTTTACAGGGAATATTGGAGGGTGGGAAGACTTCCTTTGCAGTCCTGAGAAGACAAAGTCACAGGGGGGAAGGGGGACTCGGAAAATTGAAAATAGAGGAGCCCAAGGCAAGGGCGGGGGAGATCAGCGCTGCGAGGCCGTTGTGAGGCGGGTTGAGTCGTGAAGAGCTGGCCGTTGAGTCAACAAAAGGTGGCGGGCTAAGGCGGGCCGGGGTCGGGCTGAGTTGAAGAGGGCCGGTCAGGTGGGTCGGGTCAGGGCGAGTTGGGTGGGGCGGGTTTGGTCGGAGAGTGAGGGAGAGGTACTGCAGAGCGGTCCCTTGATTGAAATAATTCACTCCGCCCCCATGCAGACTGAGCTGCTAAGAGTCCAGACCTGGTCAGATCAAGGCCGGAGGGATAAAATGAACAAGAAGGTGTGCAAGGGCCTGCTGAAGTTATCAAGTCACAAAACGAATTATCTGCAAGAGCTAGAGAGCTGCTGATCTGTAATCAGGAAGAATCTTTCTACATCTGCGAATTATTCTCTTATGCACAAAGAATTTTTCAAATCGATATAGGACCCTGTTATTACAATCAAGATACCATGATCACAAAAACCCACTGCTACATCAAAGAGAGCACAATGATACTACATTTTAGAAAAGTAGAACTCCCTACATGTCACAAGCAGAACCTGGACCTCGAACTGAAACAGCCGACGATGAAGACTGATTCAATAGGTACCTTGTCAGATGCAGAAAATAAATCTCAAGCATCCAATACTCATCAGAATCCTAAGCATAATGTGATAAACATAAACCTGAAGCCACACATGTCAAATACAACTTCTGTGTTGGACTAGTTAAATATCTGCAAGGGCCTGTAACAACACCACCAAAAATCTCACAGCAACAGTTCACTTTTCAATCGTCATATTTTCCTGCATACACTACTACATTGAGATGCCACGACGGGGAGCTAGGTCATGGAGGGGAAAGGAGGTGAGCAATACATGTAGGTTTTTCATCTTTAGATCTAGAGTGCTCTAACAATTTCAGATTTGTACTTACATACACATGTTCATGTTCACTTGTGTAGGAATCCTTCCTCGAGGCTCCTCGAAGGAGCTCACGGTTGCAATCTCAACGAACTTCAACAAGTTTGAACTTCACTCCACCCTCCTCCCCTCCACCTATACCTATACATCCTTCTCCAACTCAAACTTCGAAACCACTCTCACCTCCTCCCACATAATCTACAGATGTTGCAGAAGATTTACATGCTATATTACAGGCACAAATTAGAGAGATCAACCCTTAGTTCTCTCATAGTGAAGAGAGCTTTGGAGAGGATGCATATGGGAGGGCGAGTTCTTGTGAGGAGCACACTAAAGACAGCTTCGATGAGGGAGATTACGAATTTCAGGAAGAAAGAAGTTTGGAGGAACTATGGTGGCCTGAGGAATCTGCCTACGATGTCTGTAAGTTCAATGCAAGGTTCAAGAAGAGGAAAAAAGGTGAGAAGTTCTGTGAGCAAGGTGAGGCATTGAGGGAAAGAGGGAAAGACTTACTGCAAGGAGAGGGGCGGATCCTGCAACAACGGCAGTCTGCGGGAGAGGGAGGGGAAGGAAGCTCGCTGCATGCAGCGAGGGCGGGGATTGGAGACCATGCAGCGCGGGCGGGGATAGGAGACCATGCAGCGCGGGCGGGGATAGGAGACCATGCAGCGCGGGCGGGGAGCGAAGAAGGGGTCAGGGCGGGTACACAGTCACCAGGGAGCGGGGAGAGAGTCAGGTTCGACGGGGACCGGGGCGCGCTTGGGCTGGGCGTGGAAGGCGGGGATCGAGGCGTTGTGACAGCGGGGAGCTTTGGGGACGAGGCCGGGGATAGGGCCACTGATTGGCTGGGCGAGGAGGGCGGGGATGGGGGCACTATTGGGCTGGGCGGAGAGGGCGGGGTTGTAGAGGGAGAACGCTAAATGTCATGTAGTGGTGGCGGGCCCGGCCCTTGCCCGCCAGCGTGGAAGGCCACGTCGCGTGTCCCGTCTTGCCCGCGATCGCGCCGAGGTAACTTTTCCCGCGTCACGGAACACTGAGGTCTCCTCCACCCGAGACACTCGGTCGGGGCGTGACACAACGACTTGTGACACTGCCACGCTGGCACACCCCAGAACTGACCGGAAAAAAAAAACTCCGTGACGTCACGATGATGTCATTTTGTAGACCTTCTTCCCCGTTGGCGCAAAATTGTTTAGGGTTTTCTGGTCCAGTGTTTCGGATTGATTGGGTTTCAGAAATTCTAACGCAATGTGGGGCATGCATCGTCGTAAGCATTTTAGTTTTGTTAGCTTAGGGTTCAGTGTGTATGTCTTTTGCAGTTGGGTTTTGTGTTCTTTGGAGATTTATGGCACCCTTTGTCTTTAGGAGTGCAATGTGTCACATCATCGGTGCACTCAATTGCGAAATTAAATGCGCAATGGCTTCAAGCTGGACCTTCGAATTAACTTCCCTCATCGAGCGCGGCGGCGACGTCTTGAGGAGGAGGCACCATTGTGGGCGCATTATTTCAGCTGGCGCCGGTAAGATTTCTTCACCTTTGAATTAGGTCGTTGTTTTTTTGCCTTCCTACTCGTGCTTTTATCGTGTCGGAACAATGGGAGGCTCTGTTACTGAGATTTCAAACCTCAGAGTTATCCGAAGGAGCGACGCCAACGGAGCTTCAAAGTCTCCATTCCGCTACTGGGCCATACCGAGGTGAGCAACGTATGTTTTCTTTGTAACTACTTCTACCCTTTCCTGTCCAACGCATTCTTCGTCATTGAATTCCTCGAGTCTTGCTACATCTGTCGCCAGAATTCCGCCATTGCAAACCCGTGGCTTCTCCGAGTTAGTCGCACGATTTGGCTGAAATTATAGGGTGTTTTGGGTGTGACACTACGTGAGTCATGAAAGAGTACTTACATTGTATGTTTAGGGTTTGCATTGTGGACAGTCCAGAGTCTGCTATGATCTCCTAATTTCCTACACAATGTGCATAGCGTTCTGTTAGTTTTAGGGTTTTGGTTTTTAATTACTTTGTCCATTCTGCGTCTAAGCGGGCTTTGCGCATTACATTCTCACCGTGCGTGTGCGGTTGTTTTCTGACTGTAGAGACCAGGTTCTTTTTCGAGAGGAGGATTGGTACCTCAGAGTTGTGTTCTGTGTTGGAGGGTGCGGTTCTGTGATAGGCTGGAGAAATACATTCAGGTTCATCACTTGGGGAGACTCCCGTTGTGTCCTATGTGGGGCAGACTGTAATATCTACAGACCTGAAGACATGGCCCCCGAACCAGTGACACTGAGAGTGGTATTATAATATAATGTTACTTACCCGAGCGAGGAGCGAGTGAGGGATCTGCTGGTGGAGTTCGCGACCATGTGCAAGGAGGAGAAGAAGCCGGGATCAGCTCGTAAATTTTTCGTTTGCATCCACTGCGGTTCTAATCATTTCTCTAATAAAATGATGCTAAACCGTCATAGGTTTGTCGAAGGGTGTCCACAGGCGAGGTATCCGGACGGTAGAAGTGCGCTTCTCCTCCCATATCCTGACCTCAAACAAGGAGAGGGTAAGAAGGTCGAGGTCCTTTCTAAGGTCGGTGTCGCTGTCGGTGGGCGAGGATCAGTCACTTGTGACTCTGTGACACTCGACTCAGGTGATCCACCGGCGGTCGTTGAAGACGCGACTGCGAAGGGCTTCAATGAAGATCTAGGGGAAGATGAGTTATTCGAGGACGACGACTACAAAGACGGAGCGCCCTTTCCTACTGGTCAGACTCCCTCAGCCACCTTACCACCCGCCGACTTGTTCTGGAAGGAAGCTCCTCCTAAGAAGAAATCTGATAAAAAGCAGGGGAAGAAGGAAAAGCCAAGCAGTGGTCTTGCACCCAAGCAGAAGCCAAAAGGCAGTCCTGGACCGGCCTACCCTGGGCGGAAGGATGTGACAGCAACAGATGTTGGCTCGGTAAAGAAGAAAACGGTTCAGACTGATATGGTGGCGCACATTGAGGCAGTGAAAAAATTGAAGAACGACCGCCATCCCGTGCAAGAGGTCGTAGTACTTGGAGACATTGCTAGCCAACGGATCACAAGAGCAGGGACCACCGGGCTCAACAAGCGAAAGGCTGACCCGGAAGACGACACTTTTCACGTCTCCATTAGGCCACCGCCCGCGTGTAGGGTCAACGAAGTGTCGTCTGATAGACTCGATACAGCTATGGAGGTACGTACTATCTTCAAGGATCCCCTAGACAGTAAAGAGAGGGCCATATCCTTGCTTCGGGATAGGTTTAGGTTGCCGATATTTAGGGGTTCACGAGTTGTAGGTCACGTAGTTAAAAAAACTAAGACTGTGACATTTGCTGATGAGGTCCCAGCTACTAGTATTAATGTTGACTGTAAGAGGTGTACTTCGATGGCGGCTGGAATACCTGTGGAATTCAATTTCCAAGGAACTTGTAACATTGCCTTGTAATCTATGCAGTGTCACAGTCCCCTGGCGATGGATGTCAGTGCCACTGTTCCCAATTGCGGGCTCAACAAGACGGATCCCACTTCGCCTGAGTTGGTGGAGGAGAGACTCCCGGCGATGGTCATAACCAAGGACGAGTGGAGAGGGAACGGGCGTCTACATGATTTCTAGGCCGACGGGAAGGGTACTTCCTTGCCATTAACTTTCCACCCTGCCCTGGAGGAGCGCTTTAGGGAGAGAGCCAGACTGTTATCTCACCTAGAGAACTCACACAAGGAGCGTTTTCTTCGAAATATCGGAGGAGTTGAGAAGGATTTCATCGAGCCACTTAGTCCTGCGAAGCCGATAATTCCTCCACTGTATCTCCTCCGCCAATTCGAGGGGCAGGTTACGCTGCCATGGAGTTGGCAGTGTAAAAGCGGACAGGATTTCGTGGAATGTTGGACTACCGTTGTGAAGACAGATGACTTCAAGGATAAGTTGATGAGGTGTGCGTACTGGTGGATACGCAGAAAGGTATTTCCCTTCTAGCTAAACCTACGTATCTGTGTCACGTTATGTATTCGGTCGTTCATTTTCGTGTCACAGTACTGAGAAACAGTTATTCTTGGTCCATATTAGTGTCACGATCTAGGGATGTGACATAGCATGCTTCTTGTAATGTGCAGGGTGACAAGGCAAACCCTCTCCCTGTCGAAATAGTAGAAGCAGTGACCTCCTCTATAGATTCGTTGGTGCAAAGCGTTGAGAATGATGTGCCGTACGAAGATCTGGAGGCGCTGAAAGTATATCTACAGTGGACATTCGACTATGCTCAATTTCAGGAGGAGTTGAAACGGTACCTGGCTGCCTTGTACGAGAGGAAAGAAGATTTGATTCGGAGAGGCAAAACCGATTTCAGAACTAAGAATGGGCGGCTAGTGGAAGAGGTGGTATGGGGGTGGTGCCCTATTTGGCGGGTATGTTGCGAGGACGACGACTTATTGCGGAGGCTACCCCCTTTACCTTGGCGACATGATGGTAACCTTCCTTACGTAGGCTAACTTGAAGTTTTCATAATGATTGTTAGAATCTCTGAATTGCTACATTCCTACAGTGTACGACTGATTTGTAAATGACTATGTTTTGCTACAGTGGCGGAGGCTAAAGAAGTTAGGGCCGTCCTACAATCGATACGGACTGAAAGAGAGGTGCCCGAACCTCTACTGTATGTCTTCAGAACATTATTCCGTAACGAGTACGGGCTGTACAGGCAGCTTGCATGTCTGACGTATGGATTGCATGAAGGCGTCATTCGGGGGGACTGCAAGGAAGTGTGGAAGCGTGGAAGCTACAAAAGGCTCTCACTATGTTCATCCATGAAGGAGCCTACCATTACGCGAACCTGGCGTTCTCATTGGGTGATTCCTTGCGGGATACTGTTGGTAAACAGATCCGTGACGTGGCAGACAGTCGAGGTGAAGATGTTATTAAAGTTGTCTTGAAGGGGATCCGGTCAGTGCAGTTGAGGGCTTTACAGGATTTTGCAGTTTGCCAGCCGCTAGAGTTCATTGGGGCGTGGGAGACAGTGGACCACGCGCACTGGTCTGAACATTTGAGGATCTGGTCGCAGGCTCTCCGTATTCGGGAAGAGCACGACGCCGGGTTCGTGCCAATGGCTAATACTCCTAACTGGACCCCTAGAGTAGGTGCACTTCAGCTAAAAATTCGGAGTTTGGTGCAAGATGTAGGAGTGGCGACAGAGGTCGAAGACGACTACCACTGGAGAGTGTGCGTGACCATGGGGGGGAGAAACCAGGAGGTATTAGCAATGTCTAATCCAATGAGCAGGAACTCGACATTCATGATGGAGAAACCGCAGCCCGACGAGTCGACCACTCTCAACAGTGTGGAGCTTGAGGTTGTAGGGGAGCATGTAGAACTTGTGACACTAACAGGACTCGAGGGGGTGGTTCTGAACACTGCTCCTGTCACTACGGTTTCAGTGTCACGGCAGAGTGTGGTTAGTGTCACAGATGCTACAGTGGATGATAATAATCCAGAAGAGGTGCGTGGCGTTACTGGGGTTGCTGAGGAGATGGGGCAGGAGAGATTGGGGCCCGCAGGACAGAGTGGCCTGACGGAGGAGGGGAAGGTCGCAGTTACTATGGAGTGCGAAATTGGCAAAATGAACGATGCACATACTCGGTGTGAAGGAGCGGAACCACAACTGGAAGCACACCATGACGCACATCCGGGGGGGTCAGACGAAAGTGTGACGGCGGATGGAACAGAGACATCCGGGGCTGAGGTGGACGTTCGATCTCAAGGCCTGAATCCCGGACATGACGAAATCAAGAATGTGACATTGGACTACTGTAGTGTCACGAAGGGGATGACCACGGACACGTTACCGGCTATGGAGATTAAGGAGGACATACATGGTGAAGTGGTCATTAGTGATCCCTATTTGGAGGCACTACAGGATCCAGTACCTCAAGTCGGGTTTAAGGTGGGATCTGGACTCAGCATTCAAGGCTAGTCAACACTTAGAGAAGCACCCCCACCACTGTTCCCCGAGATGAAAGAACTTATGGCTGAACAGGAATCACCAACAACGGACTCCCTCCTCACTCTGAGCCAGTTCCAGAACACAGCACACTCGGGTCACGATATGGGTTTGGCAAGCGGAACATTTTCACAGGATCCTAGCTTTGGCCAATGGGTGAAGGAACCAGCTGCTGAATCGCTACAGACACCTTACAAAGGGATTTCAATTGTAACATCCGTGAGCATTGGATCCGGGTCTCTCGACGACATATCGACTGTCAGGAACTTAAGCAAGCTGTTCAAAGAAGAGGGAGTCAGCGAAGGAGATCATGCCCCGGCCTTGCAGATTCTCTCACATGCAGCAGACTCTCAAGTCCCATCTGTTACCCCAGTGCCATCATGGGGTAATGGTCCTATGTTGCCAAAACGACTCAGTGGATCAACGACAGAACCATGGCCGGACTGCTCTCTTGTTCCAATCGGCGATGTAGGTGTTATGAATATCCCCCAGGCATTCAACTACCTACACATAGACAAACTCCTCATGGTACTGCCCGGTTGTGAAGCCAAGAAAGACGGAGCAGAGGTAGTGGTATTCTTTTATGAGAAAGGGAAAGAGCTGGAGGTTAGGTTTAAAGCCATCCATGATCTCAAGCGGGTACGCACCGGCCTTAGAAATGACGTAGTTGACTTTGTTATGTCGAGGTTGTATTTCCAGTACCCTAGCATACGCCGCCACGAAATACAATTTGTTACCTCTCGTGTGAGTCCTTGTCTACAGAGCCTCATCAAAGGGAGCACTACCTTGGAGAAATGGGCGAGGACGTTCTTGCAGCCACCTACTCCTGTTCAAATTCACCAGGTGAAGGAGATCCTTGTCGCGTGGGTTGCTCACGACCATTGGGCCTTACTGGTTTTCCAGTATGATAAAGTGATACACTTCAACTTTACAAGAAGGCGGAGTGTCACCGTCCAAAGGGATTGGATGCAGAGTTCGTGAAGAGTATATGCAGGGCTTGGCAATGCTTACGAGGAGTCCAATCTTACGATGTACCAGTGGTGGAGGAAGAAGTGAGTCAGCAGCCTGGCAACTACGAATGTGGGCACCATACAGTCCGCAATGCTCTGCTTTACTTGAAGGTGGTGCACCCTAATTATCCTTCCCTTTGCTACACATAGTCGCTGTTTTGTCTGTTTTTGAACATGGCTATATTTGTTACTCTTGCTAACATCGACTGTACTTCAGTTCCATGCTCTTGATGCAGATGACAGAGAGGCACGCTTGAAGACGAAGTTACTGGAGCGATTCAAGGCCAAAGACATTAACATCCAGATTTTGGCATTGCTAGCCCGTGAGCTTGATGTATCTCGCCGTGATGCTCGATATAGGGCTCCCATGTGTGTTTCAGGTGAAGGGCTTTTGAAGGCAGGCGACTCAGATGAGGACGAACTGAGCTTCGAGAACGAATGACGATGAAGTACAGTCGACAACTGCGCTCAAATCATTTCAGAGCAAACTTTATTGGAAGTTCAGTACAGATGAAGGTTAAGACCAGAGTAGTAGTGTTCCAGACTTCACAGTGTCACATAGTCATTACCTCAGGGAGTCACCCATCCCGTAGTGTCACGGGTACTGCATACTTCGACCTGGGACTTTCGGTATGCAGTGGAACGATAACGAAGACTCGTTTTATGAGGCTTATACCGATCTAATATTGATACTGTATATGTCATTTTCTAATGCTTACCGAAAATGTTCCGAGCAAGATTATTTCGTAGTGTCACAGAAAAGCTTCCCTTCTCATATGGTACTGTGTTATGAGGACACTTGTGTGACACTATGTATCACGGTCATAATTATTTTAAGGGTACGAGGAGACCATCGTCTGTTACACTACCATTCTGACTTACTCTCCACACATCTCCGCAAATTCTTTAGCACTGTCTTCTTCTCTTGGAATATGTAGTAACATTCTATTTCTTCTCCACCTTCCCCCCGTGGATTGTTTTTCAAAAAATAAAAGTATTTGTGCGTCCTTTCACTTTTGCTGCACCTCACTTACCGGGCTGATCATTCTTTTCGTTCACTAAGAACTACTGCCGAGAGTTTATCCGAATATGCATCACTGAAGTTTACCATTAATTTTTTTGGAAAACCTTCTCTTCTCTTCCTGTTATCTAACACCGTTTACATTACCGTTCATATGTATACATCTGAAAATTTATGGTCCACTCTCCACTTCAATAAAATATGAAGAACCTTTATCATATTACTTAAACCCCAATCCTTCCCAACAATAAGAACACCCCCCCCCTTCTTATAGTATATTATTTGTATTCATATAAATTGTAATCTTCGATTGTGTATATTTTGAGTATATTTTTCTCTTCATTTGAATACCCTTGTACTTACTTCCCTTTTTCTAGATCGCTAGTGGATTTCTAAATTTCCAATTCTTTACCCCCCATTACATATGAATGTTCTCTAGACTTAATGTTTATATTGTTCGAGTTGTGGAAGAGGTCATCTTATTAAAATTCCATTTATCAATCTATCGAATATAACTTTATCCGATAGTATTATCGCGCATTGTTGTATCTCAATCGTAAGTCCATTTTAATTTCTATCAAAATTCGTCATACCTTTATAGATGAACATCATGAAGTCAATTCCCCGATTATCATTGCACAAAAATTATAACTTTAATACTTAGGTCACTAATTTTTCTAAAAATTATCAGAGAATTAGTTCTTTCCTTCTCTAGGAAGGGTAGAGTGGTTGAAATATTTCCCTACAAGCATAACAAAATTTACAATCCTTAACACCCAATTATTATAGGAACTAGTTTTTATTCTTGAAAAATGTGCAATCTATTTTTTTTTGGAATACACGCCACGAATTGACATTACTTAGTCTTCTATTCTTTAGAAGACCATTTTAATTTCCATCAAAATTCGTCTTACCTTTATAGATCAACAAATGAAGTGTATTCCCATATTATCGTTTCACAAATTTTAAAACTTTAATACATAGAAGTTAGGTCACTAACCTTTCTTAAAATTATCAAAATATTAGTTATTTCCTTCTCTAGAACGGGTAGTCTGCTTGAAATATTTTGCCACATTATAAGAAATACGTATACATTCGAACACACCCATTTTTTTAGGATTCCATTAAGTTTTTTTTGTGAAGGGGCATTTTTATCTTTATGTTCTCTACATGCTACAAATTTATATTGATTAGTCTTCTATTCTTTAATTACTATCAATGAACAAAAGTTCTGTACGGTAGAATATGGTACAACGATATCTTTTATCCGGTAAGATTCGTAGAGTCCATTGTTAAACGGTTCACATCATCCACAGTTTAGAAACATTCCGTCTACCTTCTGTACGCATTCCGTGGCACTGACTCCCTGGACAGTGAGTCGTGGCCCATGAGGTTTCAGATACCGTTTACATAAAGATAGGTGTTGAACAAGGCGTGAACAAGGAGAGGCCTGTGCAAATTAAGTGGGGAGGAGGAAGAATTTCTCAAATGCGGTAGACAATGAAATCCGACATCTACGGAAATGGCAGTGTTACAAATTTATTCAAAGCGAGCCTCCAATATATGCGTGGAAATATTTCCAAACGCCTAAGCAGAAGAAGCACAGTTTGTCCTACCGGCTATATCTTAAAGTGGGAAAGGTCGGTAGACGTTTCAGTGTCACGTACCCTACAACAGAGCACCTCTGCGCTGCCTAACATAACCTGTCTTCACGGATTCCCGTTTCTACGAACTAAATGCGCTCATGTTGTGGAGTTCCTCCTCGCATAGCCCCCCGTAGAATTGCTCTAGAACCCAGTTCAGTTCACCTTTGGCACCACCACCAACGTCCCCCCCTACTTCTTCAGCAACACTGGTGCATTGACAAGCATAGTGGACCTTCTCGTGGGATGGAGACGTCGGTGGTTTTCCGTGGAGACGTCTCGAACCTCGAGTCCTCGCGCGCTCACCCACATTCCGGAGCGCCCTACTCCCAGTACTCTTCGATGGCACTCTGTCCGCCGCCGGGGAACGCGTGAAGAAAACCCATCTCTCAGGTCCTCTGAAAATCAAAAACTCCGCTCAAAGAAAACAGCACGACAACAATAACCATAGGACCTCCTCAGAAATCTCGATAACAAGTACAAAATCGAATCGACGCATGATTCCGTTACGACCTCGGATGACTGAAGCGACTGTGGGCGCTGTGAAGAAAACACTATGTTCCCTCATTCGAAGTGAAAGAATCACTTCTCGCATTTCTTATTATATAGAACCCTAAAGGTAGCTTACCCGTGAAGCTTTTAGTACTGCCCGTAATATATTGATGAAGACATATATTCACCCTAAAGACGTCTGACGACATGCGACTTCGGTTTCTCAAGGAAGTCTCTCCTCCTGGCCAATTTAAAACCCTGAGCGTCATCTGCGAGAGTAAACACGGGCGCCCCTTCCATAGGATGCAAGGCACCACTTTTATTTCCGCCTTCATTCTTCTAATTTTTCCGAGTGTCTGATTGAGCTCAGCCACAAGATGCTCCATCAGGACGGTGTCACCTTTCACCTCTTCCCCGAGCTGTATGACCTGTTGACTGAGAACCTCTTCTAAGTTCTGTGACACTGGTTTCAGAGGTAACGGGCACGCAGCTGAGTAAGGTGTCTCAATCTGAACTGTTGGTGGTGGCTGCACACGTTGGGGAGTGAGAAGTTGACGTAGTCCTCCGTTGATGTTACCAGCTAACCGTCCGCAAAAACGGGCTATGGTACCTTCTGCAATCTCTGGGTGCATCATGATTACAACCTTGACATGGTGTTTACACATGTTGCTACGCTGCGCCCAAACACAAGTGCACATCCCCCACTCAGATCCAGGATTATGCACAGTGTATCGCAGATGCCTGTGCTCGGTGGACGTGACTAATGCAGTGTCACCTTCATGGAGTGGTAATGTCACGTCATCATCCGGAATGGCCCGGGCCTTCAGAATAGAGTCAACCACTGTATCTTGACATTTCTTGTTGTCAATAAATCCTTTCTCTTTCCGCAAATCCTTGTACCAGTAGTGATCAACGACGTCTTCTGTTAATGCAGTGATACACCAGTCCACCCTTCGACCTGTCATCCTCCTTCTCTCGGATCGTAAAATTGATTTGGTGAAACCATGGTACCCTTCTATGGCCGCGTTTGTGTCCTGTCCGCAATAGGATAAGTTCCTATAACCCACTACCCACATGTGTACTGTAGAAAGTAGTTTCCACGGTTGACACACCGGAATACTAATTCCGGTAGGAAAATGATAGAAATTTAAAAATTTTGTGTTAGGAATACGGAAGTACTACTTAGATAAGTGAAACAACCGGTTAAGACGGTTGGCCGAATAAAATAGAGAGAACCGGAAGGTCAGCCGGGTGAGATCCGGTCGTCTGTGGTGAAGGAGAGGAAGCACCGTCCGTGTGACAGAACTTAAGGGTAACCACCGCAGACTTAAGGGTAACCACCGAAAGGTACGATGCACGCGGGAAGAATGGCTGCGACCATTAAAGCGCCGCCGGTTGCGACCGTCCAATGATGAAAGGCTACGACCGTCCGTCATGATGAGCTACGAACGGGTGGGCGTGAAGGCATGTATAAAAGGAGGAAGAGCAGCCGTGCTCCTCCTTTCTTTTGTCATTTTGTGGCGCGCTGGGTCCTTGGGTTCCACGGCGAAGGGCGCAGTTAGGGTTGGACGGTAGGAGAGAGACGGTGAGACGGAAGTGTTTCCGTTAGGTGAGGGATTGTGGTGAGGATCGTGCGTGCAGGTGTTACCGGAGTGACGGTGAGGAAGACTTAGCAGAATGGGTAGAAAGGGGAAGGAACCGGCGGAGGAAGGACAGTTGTTCAGGGTACAACGGGTCATGCCGTTGATGCCGGTAGACGACGACGAGAAGGAGCTCCTCCGGACCGCTTTAGAAGCCATGGGCTGTGAGCTCCTACTGGACAAGGCATGGGGTTGGAAACATTCCCTTCCGGCTCATGAGATCCTCGTCAAGAATCCCGAAAATCGAGGAACCATCCGGGGAGAACCGGAGCAGTGGACGGCACAACTCTGGAGGGAGACGTATGGTTTCAAGAACGCTGGAGAGATCTCAGCGCCGGAGACCCGGGAGTTTGTGTGGGGGTATATCAAGGGGCCCGGAGACCGGAGAGAAGGATGGGAGCTGGATGACATCACGGATCCGGAGGCCCGGAGGGTCGTAGGGTTTATGAACCCTATTTTCCATCCGGAAAAGCCCAAACGGATAACCATCAAGTGGGCGTCCGTTTTCATTGGGGCCATGATCGGTGAGTTCTCGGTAGATTGGGGCCTCATGATAAAGACGATAGTTGACCGGCAGGTAGCCAATCTCCGGAAGACCAAGAAACAGACCACCTGCCTTCCGTCCTTCCTCATTCACCTCTACCGTCACCGGGGGCTGTTGAGCCCTAAGGAGATCCGGGAGTACGATGAAATCAAGAGCCTGCAGCAGTACGCCGAACCGGAAGAAGTGTCCGATCAGACCGATGATGATGATGTTATCGAGGTCTCCCCGACGCCGGCTAAGAGACCCCGTCCTAGCCCGGAGAAGGGACAGCCGTCCGGATCACCTCGGACTCCCACCCCGACCAAGCGAACCTTGAACACGGAAGTCCAAAAACCCACCGGACCACCGGAGCACACCGGGGACCCGTGCCAGGACTTAGTTAACCTTTCGGAGCAGGTGTCGACGTATGCTCGGTTCCTACAGTCGACTAGGCAGACGGAGGACCGGTTGGCTAAGGAGGTAATTGCCCTTACGGGTTCGGACCGGTTGGAGGAGTGCCTGAATATTCTTCGCAAACACCGGGACTTGGCCAGTCTCCAGACCAAGCACATGGACCGGCTAGAGCAGTACCGGGAGAGGATTCACAAGCTCGAGCAGGAGGTGCGTGATGCCCAGAAGGATTACAGTGACGCCCGTGACCGGGCAGCCGAAGCCATCCAGTCGGTCGTCGAGATCAAGGCCACTTTAGGCCTTCCGGTGGATGTTGCCAATCAGTGCGCCGTTTACCAAGCCTTCTTGACCCGTCAGCGGGATTCGACTGTAACGAAGATTGTGAAGTTCATGCACGACCGGACGCAGGTGATGAGGGACACTTGGGTGCAGATGAAGAACATGGTGGAGATCATCAGTGCCGCAAAGGCCGGTCCGTCAGGACCACCAGAGCCACCGGCAGATCGGGAGGAGCCCAGACTACCGGCCCCACCCAGGGAACCGGCGCCGGTGCCACCTCCAGCCTCGACGGTACGGTCGACCATCCGGTCAGTCCAACAGGATATAGGACAGTTGCTGGAGGATCCTATTCCGGATACCTTGAGCAGTTTGCACACTCTGCCCAATTTGGCGGTAATCGAGACTGTTAACCCCGGAAGCATCCCTTTGGAACCGGCCCAAGGCCCACCACCGGAAGACTTTATGCCGGTACAGGGATCCCCAGAAAATCTCCAAGTGGATCTGAGCGCAGTTCCGGTGGCGGCACGATCTCCATCCCCGGCGGTTCAAGCAGGACGATCCCGGAAGGCCAGCGACCCGTCGGCAGCTGATGCTCCGGAAGAAGGCCCCTCGCTGAAGAGGCTGAAGAAGGTACAGAAGAAGGAACAGATGGATGGAACCCGGCACAGTCCCCGGTTCGATAAGCACAAGGAGTAGAAGTTAGGATAAGGACCGGATAAAAGGGTAGCGACTAACGATGGGGCTCAAGTGCACCCGGCTGCCCATCCGGATAGATAGCGGCAGTAACTAGGAATAGAAGGCGGCCACCGGTCCGGGATTCCCGGATCCAAGATCCGGAATTTCCGGATCTCAGTGGGCCACTTGGTCGCTTTAGGATCGATAAGTGTTAGTATTTAAGCAGGACGTTTTTCCAAGGCCGGGGCCTTGTTTTGTACGCCGTTTTGTTGTTGCAATTGAGAATATACTTTTAGAATTATTGTGTCAACCGGTTGCTGACAAGTCCGTTACCTTCTGGTTTGTTGGTACTATTGTCTTCAGTAGGGTTCCGGAGGAGTGTTGAACAGTGGGATAGTCTGGAGAGCGCCCGGAGAGACTTGGGGGGGGGGGGGGGGTGTCAAGCGTCGAGTGTTGACGGTTCCCAGTACCGGAAGGAGTCCGGAGGGAAGGAGAGACGTACTGCAGCAGGGCTGGTAGTCTTAAGGACACGGAGGGCCGTGTGTACACCGGGATCCGGAAACGGACCGGTCGCTTCCTGTAGATGGGATAAAAGCCGGATGTCCTACTGCGAACCAATCCGGAAGAGAGATGATATAGTTAGAATGCCGTACAGCCATAAGGTGATGTCATTGTAGTATGAGTTCCGTATCCATAGCCGGCACTGAGTAGCTATCCGGACCGGTACCTAGCCATACGGAAGGATTATTACTCCACTTCTCGGGTGGTAGATAGGAACAGTGGGGTGTCCAGCCACTTTAAGTCACGGGACGGTGGAAAATCCAGCCACTTGAAAGGATAGACGGATCAGTGGGAACCGGCCACTAGTCTAAAAAAACCGGAAAATAGGAACGAGGGAAAAACTACCGGATTCGGCCAACCGGTCGAAAGACGGAATACGGTTGGATCTGGATGGTGATTTCCGTTAGGATCTAAAAGGAGGAAAACTATAGGTCTTCGTGGGAATGAACACGGAGTGGTTTACTTTGGAGGGTATTTAGTGAGAATTGAGAGCCTTCCGGAGGAATACGGATACCACGTCGTGCTACATGTACTTTATCAAGCCATTAAGTCTTCATGTATTCCCAGAACTCGGATTCTTGTGGGAATTTCTTCTCTAATTCCTCGATCTTCAACTCTGCCTAGGACTTGCTGTCTTCTCCTCGGGGAGAAGTGCGATCGTACATCATCATCCCCAATTCCTTCAAGATAGCGGCTCTACGGGGCAAATCTGCAATCTTGTAGCAAGCATTCTTCTGCCACGCTCGACGCACATGCCAGAGGCACAAGAAAATGGCGGTCTCGGGCCAAGTGTCGCTGTTACATTACCATTGACTGAGTTGAGTATAAACGGCCTACATACTTTCCTGGACCAGAACTGTGACACTGAAAACAAGAGAACGTCAATTCAACGAGAATTATGCACATATCAGGGTAGGTTATAGACGTGGTACTCACTTGATAGCATTAATCTCTCCCTGGGCACAGTCCACTATGAATCCTGAGGGTTTCCAGTCTGGCTGCTCGGCTATCATCCTATCGTTAAGAGAAACCATCCACGGCTTCAAGTCTGACTCCGCACACTTGGACGTGAGAATAAAAGCAACCGGCACACCATTGTGCCACTCATCAAAGACCATGAGTGTGTACAACCGAAACTACATCACAGAAACGAATACACCGTCAGCGTAGTACAGTTCCATGACAGTGTCACCGATTCATAAAGCACGGACAGTTAACAGTGTCACAATGTCACATATTCGAAGGACACTTGAATCAGTATTAATAGGAGCGACGACAGTGTCCGGTTCGGAACAGGACAACACTTAATTGAGGTGTGAAAAGAGCGTACCTTTTTATCATTAGTGCCGAATGTGGCATCAACGGAGATACCTCCACGGTGTCCATGTTGGAGCATCATCTTCTTCTGCCACGGTGTTTGTATTCCTATGGTAAATGGCATATTCTGTCCGTTTAATTCACCAGGTAATGGTACGGGTTTATGTTAGTTAGACTCAGTGTAATGGAACACCTTTTCGGGTTTCTCTGCACCCACATTCTGACGCTCTGTGCGTCGTTCTTGTGAAGCATATATGTTTCCTGTGCGAGTTTCCCAGAGATGTTTCGAATGTCTTTCGTAGACAGTAGCAAATCCGTGGTGATGTCCCTGCCCTCTGCCTGATACTTCTTTAACATATCCAAGTGCTTTCTCATTATCTGGCTCACGGTATCCTTTCTCCGGAGACAGTCCTCCACGAATGCACGTATTTCCGGTGATAGATGTGCAGAGAATGCACTTCTATCCCCGACCTTCATCCCTCCATGCACTACCAAGCCGTCCGAGTTCACGTGTTTCTCCTGAATAATACAGATTTCAGAGACATGCGGTAAGTACAACAAACTTTTTACAGTGAACTGGGCCAGGCAGCCTCGCTTGATAGACCCTCCCCATTTTTTTTTAGAGTCCCTTACACCCTTTTTCCGCGGTAGTGCACCTGCAGTACAGTCACCTTTTCTAATGCCCAGCTCGAAAGGGAGTGCCTCATCGGGATCCACTACCTCTCCCTGACAATGTTCGGTACAACCCGGTCCTCCAGTAGTGTCACAGAGCGCAGAAAGCATCAGACCAATGTCCGTTGCCGTTGACGTCTGTGAGTCACTTGTAAGGAAGCACTCAGGCAGCAATCGGGGCGTCTGATTCTCGAGTGCTACGTTTACTGTCGTCTTCTTCTGGGTGACTTTCCGGGACTTTCTAGTGGTTGCAGCCTGCAATCTCGGCGGAGGAGTTGACTCGGGGGGGTCAACAATTGAGCCCACATCGTCCACTAAGGCCGTAGAGGATCCGCGAAGAGAAGGCCCTCCACCTGTATTCATCAGTGCATCGCTTTCCAACTGCAAGGACAGTGACCCTAAACTACAACAGTGATGGTCAGTGTCACCGTTTTCAATGACTGGATCTTTTTTTTTCCTCGACACCCGGCCTTTAGTAGGTTTACCTTGAGCCCCAGTTACTGTGACACTGGTAGAGACTGCGACCCCGGGCTCTCCCTGTGCGTCGGATTTCTTCTTCCTAGGACCCCGTTTCTTAACGACTTTCGGAGGTGGGACATCAGGCTCGCATGGAATGGGGATCTCGTTCAAGTCCGGGAGCATGGTAGCACAGCATCCCACCTTTCCTCCATCTGGCTCAGCAGCTTCAACGGTACATACTTTCTTCTTTCTCGCCCTCCGTTTCTTCGGTGACTGAACCGGATTTTCCACCGTCGAGTCCATGGCATCGCCAGTGGCAGCTGGAGTCTTTGACTTAAATCTTCGAGGGGGCTTTCTTCCCTCGGCTGCCTTCGTTCGCCTAGCTCTTGCTTTTCTAGTGGGCGCAACCAAATTCCCCTCAGCAGGTACATCGGGCTTTCGCAGCTTCTTTCTCGGCCTAGCCAGCAATTCCTCCGTGATTGGCTTAACAATTCCTGAGTAATCTTTTGGCCCGTACTCGCATTTATATCTACCATAACAACACGATATGAGAATGAGTGGCCAATTGTTGTGTAGTGACTCTGTTCTTCCGTCATTGTAATGGAGGTGACATCCTACAATGTACGTGACTGCATTAAGTGATCGGCACTAGCCCGTGACAGTGAACCCTAAAAGCGGACATTTCAAACGGGCGAGACTTCCAGCGGACCCAAAGCACAGGGAAACCAGTATTTCAAACACCATTTCATTAAACGAAGAAATGGCATGGCAGTCTCATGGGTGCGATTACAGATGTAAGAAAGGAACACTAAACGTACAATGGGAAGAAGTTTCATACCTGATGAAATTAAGAGCAGCTCGAGGCCCACCTTTCGACAAATTAAGTCGTCTATTCTACTTGTTAGGCCTGAACTTGCATTGCGCCCCTTCACGTCCGCATTGCATGCCATCGACAAAGTCAGCCACTCTATAAGTTGGGATGAAGCACTGCTGAACGACATGGCTCTTCTTGTGCTCTCCACGGGGAGGGCGATACTCCAGCTCCCACTTCAAATCACGGGGACCAAAGACTCCCGGGGGGGGGGGGGGGGGGCACTGAACCCGATCTTCAATACTCGACAATTGCTGTCTCAGTATATCGGCGTTCCTTGAGTCCACACCACCATCAGCATGACTACGGACCTTTTCCTCGCCTCCTACGCCGACCTCTGGTACAGCTTCCATTGCACACGGCAAGCACACAGATCAGGCAAAACCATATTAGGAAAACGGGCAAAGAAGCACATACAGACGCAATTCAAACCTCGAAAGAGACGACCTAAACCCTGAGACCTAAATTGTCCGAATGGAAGCCGTAGTGACATCGTGACTCTGTTGTACAGTCGTTTTTCATCGTGACGTCACGGAGTTTTGTTTTTTCCGGTCAGTTCTTGGGTGTGCCAGCGTGGCAGTGTCACAAGTCGTTGTGTCACGCCCCGACCGAGTGTCTCGGGTGGAGGAGACCTCAGTGTTCCGTGACGCGGGAAAAGTTACCTCGGCGCGATCGCGGGCAAAACGGGACACGCGACGTGGCCTTCCAGGCTGGCGGGCGAGGGCCGGGCCCGCCACCACTACATGGCATTTAGCGTTCTCCGTTGTAGAGGTGGTGCCGAGCGGAGGGCCAATGGAGATTGCAGCTCAGGATTGGAAGCTGAGCCAACGGCTCCTTCCAGCCTGGAGCAATTTGGCGCCCCGCTTTATAGGGTGCCACCAGCTCATTCAGGCTTCCAGGTTGGTGAGGGGGCTCGGGAGGGCGTTATGGGGGATAGGGGGTCTGAAGGAGTACATGGCGTATTTGGAACATTTCGTGGGTTGAGGAGGATGGGGGTTGACGACGCAGTCCCCACAGACTGAGGTGGGCATAATTCTGAATTAGAGGAGTTTATTGACGCTGGTACATGCAATGGTAGAAATCGACCTTTTGAAATTGGGATCCGTTATAGAGGTGAAAATATTGAATAGTCAAGGAGAAGACAAAGGTATGATGAATATGCATTTCCAACATTGGAGATTGAAAGTGAGGGTTTCAAAAGCGATGAATTTTTTAGTGCCGAAGACAATGACGGAGGAGAAGTGGAAGATTGCAACAATATAAAATATGTATTCCGCGACGCAACATGGAACAAGACTTATTTCACTTATGACCCGAAGCCTCAAGAGTTTGAAGGTGCTTCCAGGTCCAATATATTTTGGAGGTCTCTACCCACTATGTTGCAATTGTTTGAAATTTTTTGGACACATCACATTTTACGGGACATTGTTAAAGAAACCAATCGTTACGCGACGGCGGTAGGCAATGATGGAAATACAATGGGGGGTGAGGGGTGGGTGGAAATTACGATGGGAGAGTTGAAGGCATTTATGGCTATATGGTTGTATGTTGGTATGAAGCGTCAACCACACGTTGAGTCATATTGGCATAGGCGGGGTTCAATTTACCATTGCTCTACAATTTCAAGAGTTATGTCCCGTACTCAATTCAAGGCCTTGACAAGATGTTTGCACATCACCAATCTAGATACGTATGTATGAGAGAGAGATTTACCAGGCTACGATAAGTTAGGGCAAATCCGATGGTTGATTGAAAGCATGCAGGAGAATTGTGAGAAGTTGTGGAAGTTAGGGAAATTTTGTACAATCGATGAAATGATGATACGCTACAAAGGATTGTATTGCCCATTGAGACAGCATATGCCTCAAAAACCACAAAAGTGGGGCATAAAAGTATGGTGCTTGGCATGCTCAAAATCAAAGTTTGTGTGGAACTTCTCTATATATTGTGGCAAAAGTCAAGTAGTTCGGGATGATGAACGATTTATTAGAGGGGAACCAAAATTAGCGCATAATCTTGTTTTAGATTTGGCAAGTGCAATTGAGGGAAAAGGCCATGTCATAGCAATGGACAATTTTTTTACATGTGTTGGTTTATTTCGAGATTTACTTTCAAGGTTGATTTATGCGACGGGGACAATGCGTTCAAATAGAGTTGGTGTGCCTATTGTTTTGAGAGATACAAAGGCATATAGGAAAGAAGAGTAAGGTTGGATGGACAGGAGAATGCAAGAATCAAGGTCTATGGCTTCCGTCGTGTGGAAAGATAAGAAGCCCGTTTTACTTCTATCTACTCATGCACAACCAACCACCACTCTTGGTTTACCCGTGGATACCGCTCCACGTCGAAATGGAGCCATTAGAGAGGATATTCCAACATCGCGTATGCATTTGGAATATACAACGCACATGCGGGGTGTGGATGTCGCTGACCAACTCCGTGCATCATATTGCACTCAAAATTGTTCTCATAAATGGTGGCATCGGGTATTCTTTTTTTTACTTGATATGACCGTTGTGAATATGTTTTTGATTTATATTGATAAATGCAAGAATTCATTGCCGGTACGCAAACCAATGACTCATCTCCAATTTAGGACCGATTTATGTGAAGCATTACTACGGAATTGGAGGCAAAGGGAAGAAGAAGACTTCATTTCTTCACGAGCAAGACGCGGATATTGCTACCCGATGCATTCGAAGAAAAGAAATTATTGCGTGGTATGCAATAAGTCTAAAGACAAGAACAGTAAGAGACCACATTACTATTGTGCTTCTTGTGAAAACAAGTTTATGTGTTTCAAGGGTCCAAACTCATGTTTTCAAGTATATCACGATAGTCTTCGCCGACAACGCCCACATAATGTAAGTTTTCTATAAACTATGTGCATATAACCTAGTTTGTAGCTGTTGGATTCCTACGAAAGGATATTGTCCTTTAGACAATGTACTCCAAGATCCTACGGTTGAAAGTCTAAAATCACCATTTTTTTTTCACAATTATGACTTTCATAAGAATTGACAAATTTTGGACAATTTTCAAAAAAATTGGTCATGGCCGTTTAGGGGTTAAAATAGTGTAGCTGATCCTACACTCTCAACCGTTATTTTTAGTCACTTTATTAAATTAAAACAGAAGGTTTAGGGTACATATAAGCATGGATTCCCTTGTAGTAACGAAGGTGACTACATTTCATGAACTAATACATCTATCATACGACTTCAAAGGGAGATCATCATCCACTCATCATACTCCCACTTTTGCCTACACTGCTTACATTGTAGAATCATGTATTCTCACACTACAGTCTACACTACTTGACTAACTCGTCACTTTAGTTTCAATCAGACCTACCAAAGTCCAGTTACTTACGTCAATGAATGGATAGTTGAAATTCCTCACCTACATAAGAAGTGCAATTTCTGAGAACTGCCGTTGGAATCCAATTTCTTTCCTCATTTTCACTCCTGCAAATAAATGAGTCCTTTGAACCAAAGCACTCTAGATCCTTTTGCATCACTCTAATTCACCTGATCTGCCTCCTCGACGGGGATCATGACACGAAGATCCACTAGCACTTCCTCCAAGTTTACTCGACATATTCAGGCGGTACTGGACGGTTGTGAAACATCTCTCTCAAAAACGTACCTGCGCCGTCGAGAACTTCTGGATCCATTGTGTCACCTAGCTATACTCTATCCCCTGTTGTTACCTGTGTTCAGACAAAACCAAAGTTGAAAAGAAAATTTCATTTTATACCATGAATATGCAAATGCGAGATTAGATTTTCAAACCGGTTTCATCATTCAGTAACAACTACACATGTACACTGTGATGAACGGATTAATATCTCCTCCTTTCTTTTACAAAGTTTAGGTCGTTCACAGTTATCCTCCTGATCTAGTACCTAAAAATGGACAAACGGCAAGGTGTTATGTTTGACTACAAGCACAGGGCAATTAGCAAAGAAGAACTTTATAACTTTGGTAAATATTAGTAGTACCTGCTTCACGACGTTTATCAGGATCATGACAAAAATGTTTATATCAGTATATTGTAACATTGCTGCTGACACAGTCATTCTACTTGAAATGAATCTATCCTACACTACTAGAATCAGGGGCGGGGGCGAGGGCTGCATCGACAGAGGGTACGACTCAGTGGGGGTCGTTTGAGGCGCTTCGCTGGCCAGCCCTCCTTGCGTCGAAGTGGTCTTGTGTCAAGACCTTTACTAGGTTGCGTGGTAGGTGTGGGGTCAGTTTTTTTTCCCAGGTCGGGCAACATACCATCCCTTCTATTCTGCCCGGGTCCTCCACCGTAAAGCTTGTGGATGACTATTCGTTGATTCACTTTGTCGCTCAAACTTACCTTCACTGTTGACAAAGTCAAGAATTTGTACTGCGACTTCCTGAGGAATCCGTCAAATTATGCATACCCGTTGTGGGATCGGTTATTGCATTTCATTATCCGGGAACATGAGAATGGGTTGAGAACCATCCTACATTTTGCTCATGCCTGGGAGGTTATCGGTGTATTGAGTGTACCATATTCATACCGGGATTTACAAATTTTTAGTATTGAGACTTCGGTTTGGTACTCCCAAAGATTCATATTCGGTTTTTTGGGCCCATATCCGGCGCTAACCTATCTGAGGGGTGCATCCTGCGACGTCTAATTTAGGGTACCTAAAAAGAGACATTACTGATTACAATAGTCCAATTTAGGACATGGAGAGAATAGAAAGACGACGTGATATTCAAGCGGGAATCTCTGCATGAGTATCGCCTATTAATGAGTCGACGCTATATTGGGATACCATCCTAGCCGAGCATCTTCACCGACACGATGGCAACCATACGTGATTTTCCATGAATCCAAAATGCTTCCTGCTCCACCAATTCACACCGACCATGACACTACGAGGCCTTCTCGTTCATTAATACTGAGATGATTTTTTATTTAATATACGCGACTGGCATCGCATCATACACTGCTTGCTTCGATGACGATGCATGCAGTGAGACGCTGTGGACTCACTGCAATTTCTATCTCATTCACTCCATAGGAGTCCAACTTAGTGCGTATATAGACCATAGGACCCACGCAGCCATATTCACAACGATGTGCATGTAGCATCCTGCGCCTTGTATGGAACCAGACATCTTGAATCCCACATCAGTAACTCGTGCCGCCCACGCTTTGGAGGTAGAGCACAGTCCAGATTGTGTCGTTCATCGGAGGGGGAGGGGTAGAGTACAGGCACCGAGTGCTTGAAAATACGAAGAACGTGAATCCATTGTACTCTTGGAGGGCACTGCGGTCCACCTTTCAGAGCCTTGGATTTTGGACCCGGCCCAGTTCTTCCTGCAGCAACGTCCACTTCCTCGTGATCGGGTGGACGATCCAAACCGTCTTCTTCGCAGGTATGAGGGTTGAGGAATCTCTTGGTGGCTGAAATTCTGGAGGTGTCTTCGAGCACACTCCCGTTTTCCAAACTCGAACACCCCGGGTGAGGACCCCAGAATTGAGAGCCAGTGTGCACGCTGGTGGAATGACATTCGTTTCGTTGGGTTCTGCCCTGTACTGCGGGTGAGTACAGGTCCGCGTCCTTCAACTTCGTGTTCTTCCCGCGACAAGAGTCAGGTGATGTAGCTGCTGGAGCGCATTCGGAAAAGGCATGCTCCTCTTCTAGATCCGTATCTACGGGTAGCAGTACTGTCTCGCCACTAAGAGGCGACAAATCATGAATGTGATTCTCCAGCGCCGAGTTCTCTTCTATTGGAATTTAAAACAACAATTCATAGAAGTGTCATCAAGAACGACCGTTTCTGGACTGAGATTCATGACAAGAATATATATACAGTAGAGTAAAGCTGCGTGTAGACAGTAAATGAAATTAAAGTGTACTTACTGTGTTGGAAATGTGGCGATGCGTCCTGTGCGTCATGCGGACTTAAATTGTCTTCATGGGGATCTGCCATAGATCCAATGCATGCCAATCAATTGAGTTACCAAACTCGACGATCATCATAGGCCATTCTACAGTATCCAACCCAAAGCACAGAAATCGCATGATCAAATATCATCCCAGCACAGGTTCCTAAGGCACTTCTTAAAACAAGAAAGACAATTCTCCAATCCGGTTATCTTTTTTAATTCCGTTAATATAGAACTCTACGTTAGGCCACCAATGTACCCTTGGATTCACACGACTGGGTGTCAAAGCTGATGATGAATTTTCTTCGTAAAGAGGAAGACCTTTCATCCTGAATGTGGTAGATTTCAAGTGCACTTACTTTGTGGACTTCGTGGGATGGCCTCTGCGTATTGATTTGGAAGAGGATCGTTGATGTCGTCATCCGGCACATGACGTTCGAGATCACACGTGTAGTTGGATCTTCTCTGCGTACAGGCCTATTCTCTGATACAGCACCTCCTCTGATGAGTTGGAGAAGCTTTGTCAGGTTACTCTGAAGGAAGTCTATCCGAGACTCAATCCCCTCCTTCCACGAATGAGATAGTTGATCGATAGGAGACGAAATCTGTAAACTGCTGTTGCCCTATAGAAACGCAACAGACATGATACTTTAGAAAAAAATGTTACAGTCGGGAAAACTTACTGTGGGAAACTACAATCACCGAGTATACAAGGCCCATGATAATACTTACCGGTCTTAGGGATGTGGAGTTCACTACCTGAGGTGAATGAGCCTGGGACCCAAATGGGCATGTCGCTCCAAATTCTGTGGGGGCGTCCATGACCCAATCACTACACATCGGGGCATTGTAAGGATTCGCATACTGCAACCAGTATGCCATGTGTTACTGTAATATAGAGACGAAGGTGAAATGCAGAATGTTCTATCAGTCAAACAGATAATACTCAAGGTTGCAGAGCATTCATATCCTGAGCCATGGTCTAGTACACAGAGATGGAATATCACGGTTCGAAATTTATTTACATTCTCATCACCATTGGAAATAGTTTGAACATACCTTCACTGGCTGAGAGCTGGGGGTGTGGAATTCCTCTGACGCCGTCGAAGCTCTCTTATGGCGTGTTGGTGTTAAGTCAGAGTCAAAATCACTGCATATTGGAACATCTTTGCCCACCTTAAAATCGAATTTCTTTCGTGACGTCACTCTTGGCCTTCCCTTCGGGACTCTCCCAGAATTCGCGGAGTTTAACAAAGGCATCATGAGGGCAATCCTGATGTTGTCCTCCCGATGTCTGGACATAGTACTTGTGCCACCTATATCTATCGTTGGCCAAGATCAAAGACAAATATGATGACAGAATTTTTGGTTTAACTGGGGGGGGAGAGCACAATAAAGTGTACCACAAAGTGCAACATGTGATCACTAGGAAGTGAATATGAAGTGTGCTGTTTTTTATTGCTCAAAGCTGATTTTGAGCATTTTGGTGTAATTTTTGAGCATTTTAGTCACTTTTCAAGGTGTCACAAGGTATCTTATAGGCATCTCCATAAAAAAAACATCTTCAATTGAAACTTAATTTGACCGCTAGTTCTAAGTCATGAAAATGAACTTTTCCAAAGTCTTAATTACTTCATTTGGGGCCCTCTATTGTCTTTAGAGGATGTTTTTTCCAATTTAAAAAACAATGTTCGGTGAAAAAAACCTCACAAAAAGTTTCGTCAAAAACAGCTCCCTGAAAACGTCCCAACGAAACTTTTCGGCTGTACAAACTTCCAAAGGAATTGCTTAGGCCCATTTTTGAAACCGCAATTCACAATCGGAGGGTACAGCGCAGTCAAAAGTGATTTCTAACATTTGTGCACTCTTTTTTGTCCACTTCTTCAAATGATTGCATTCACTTTGGATCACTTGCCATGACTCGTAAGGCTTCGTAAAAGGCACATATCGGTTCCAAAATTTCATAGACTCAAGATGACCAAGTCTATTTTCTATACCCAAAGCCCCTTCCAACATATCATCAAATTATATGTCACTTTTCTTAGTGTTTACAACAATGGCTGAAATTGGCAATGAGCTAAGCACTTTTGTGGTACACTTTATTGTGCTTCCCCCCTGGGTAAACAAAGGAGAACCTTAGATCCAGTTCCCGCTGTATTGTGTTCAGTAACCACTTCCACTCTTTTGATTCTTTTCGGTATTCCCTGATTTTGCGGTCCACTGTAAGTTCTACTATCGATCTAACAGCAGCCTGCCATTTCCCTCGATTTCCGATTATTTCACCTTCTGAATTCGTTAAGATAGGGTACTTTATTTGACGACCCTCGGCATGAGCAATCCGCTTCAATGCATACGCTTCACTCTGCAGATTTCGAGCTTGTTTCTTTGCCATCGCCTCCCGATCTTTGGTTGCTGGACTTCAGGGGCGCCTATCATGTTTCTGTGGCCCATCACCTCGCATGTCCATACAAGTTTCGAAATTCGCATTCGTAGACGGGGGGGGGGGCAGTGTGGGTAGGACGCGGTATGAGTTGTGGTAGCCTACAATTGTAAGAAGAGGAACAACGTCGGCTTTCCAAGGTGCTCGGTGTAGGTCTCCCTGGCTCCGACCCTCACCACTAAGGGCAGGGCAGAAATGGGGGAGCGCGGAGGCTACCCCACCCTCGCCCTGCCCGCGACCTCCCCCGCTCCACTCCAACCCTCGCCCTTCCACGGCCCGCCCTGGGCCCTTCCCTCCCCACCCCTCGCTGTCGGGCTGAGGAAATCCCCGACGCCCATTTGAGCTGGCTCTCGCCCCCTTTGTTCGCCCTTGCTGTTCCCGAACGTTCCCCACGTTCCCAAGCATCTAAAAAAATAAAAAAATAAACTAAATTCAATTGTACTATCCTGTCCCTGCGGCGTAGCCGCACTAGTTCCTACGCCGGAACAGCGTCTTAGGGTTGATGACTCCTTCGTCGAATATTCTCCATCCTCTTTGGGTTTATGACATGTTTTGGTTAGTATTTTGGGAACTAAACCCTAAACCCTAAAACCCTAAACCCAAAACATGTTATAAACCCAAAGAAGATGAAGAATATTTGACAAAGGAGTCATCAACCCTAAGATGCCGTTCCGGCGTGGGGAACTACTGCGGCTACGCCACAGCGACAGGATAGTACAATTGAATTTAGTTTATTTTTTTATTTTTTTAGGTGCATGATACTTCCATTACATGGCAGACGAAGACATGATGATAATGTTATATCCCTTTTTAATTATGACTCAACTTAGACGACTGAGTTTCAAACAATAAGGAACCTCTTTGCAGTGATTCTAATACGATTACATGTCTTCAAAAAATAAAAATAAAATAAAAAAATAAAAAAATAATAGGGAGGGAGTCGGGCTATGGAGCGGCGTCGGGCGAGGGCGAGCCCATGAGAGCGGGGAGCGAGCCAGGCTGGCTGCAGGGACGGGCCCGTGGGGCGGGGCTGATGCGGGCAGGGCAAGGGCGGGGGCAGCATCCGCGCTCCCCCGTTTCTGCCCCGCCCTTAGTGGCGAGGGAGCCCCTCGGGGCCCTTAGTGGCGAGGGGCTCCGACAGTGGCCGGTGAGTTAAATAAGCAGCCCATCCGGGTAAAGTTATCTTCGGGGGTGACCCGTTCCCAGACCATTGCCGCGCTGGGTTCGGTCCCAGACGGACCTGCGTGCACGACCAAACAGAGCAGAACTCATGAGTTCAAGAAGCAACAACCGACCCTATGCACAGCACGATTTTGTTTTTAGGGTTTTGATGATGGACCCCGCTTTAGTACTATGTGCTGTTGATTTCATGTATCTGGTCTTCATCGAAGATCATTCCTAAATTGATGGACAGTATGAACGACGGGAAACAAAAAAACGGAATAAAAATAACACTAACAAAACTGGGGAAATGCAGACATACATATCTCGACAATTCACTTGGTGTGTGGTCGTCTACCACTCTGCCAATGTATCTCAAGACCTAACCGTCAATGGTTACAATTTCTAAAAAATAATATCCGATTACATCGCTTAACACTAAGTTTCTCGACCTGCGTGTTGCACTCGATTCTGCCCTAAACCCTAAGTGTGGGAATTGACTAAGTTGAGAAAGCCAGAACTACACAAGCTTCTTGTATGAACCCGAAATACGTATAGAAAACAAAATGAGACTGACCAAAGGTACTTGAGATGGCGTAGTTGGTGTTGCGCGGATAGGGGCACCACTTTGGAATGGCCTCGCAGACGCCATCACTTTGCTGTCGACTGCTCCGTAGCATGACCTCAAGTCCCGCAACAATAGAGGAAGTGGTACCTTGGGAGGATGCAATATGTAGTCGTCGAATTCAGAGACACCAGAGCAGCTACCACACTCGGAGATTGTCGACATTGAATGGGAGATTAGGGATAACGGGAAATGCGTCCCTACAAGCGGCGCTCGGACCTGACGATGCTGCCTGCCCCCAAATAGCCTACTTCTGGCTTGGGGAATGGCGGCTCTTCTAAAGGCTATGGCTTCTGCCTTGCGGGTCTACATAGATCCTAGGCAATGAACGGGGAGTACCGGCATTTAGTTACGACCTAGCCGGTTGAAATTGAGAATTGCCGAATTGATTTCAAAATCTTCGGAAAATATCCGATCATTTTAAGGGAAAATTGGAGAATATTCTCCATTTTCTAAACGCTTAGCCGAATTTTTTTTCCAAAATCCGGTTGGTTTCTAACAGTGTCGGATAATATCCGGTTAAGCCAAAAAACTCCCCGGACTGTGATCCTAGGGGTCTCCTGGGATTTGAGATTTTTTGGGTCAGGTTTAGTCCCACTCTTGTCGCTAAGCGATGTCGGCTTTCAATTTATACAAAAGCAGTGACTGCGCATTCAATCCTGCCTACTGCCCGCCGCAAGAGAGACGGGTGCTCCTTCAATGATATTCGGGAGTGCGCACCTTCTTCAAGTTATCTTTTCCCACTGTTCTGAAGCTGCGTCCTCTTCAGATGGAGGATTTCCTTGTAGAGATGACCGTGGGCTTCCAAAGTTTCCAACACCGTCTCGCAGTGTATAACTGTATGATCGTGCACACTCCGCACGTTTTATAATAAATGAAAAGTACGTATGACTTGGAGACATCCGAGACCCAAGTCCGTCTCCAGTACTTTACTTACGGGAAGCAAAGATCGTGATTTGGGACTGGAGTCTATGTGCTGGTTATCATTCTGTTGGTGACAATTAACATACCTCAACAACAGATTCGAGTCAGAAATTGACGTTGCTTCTTCTTTGCACAAAGGCGAAGTCCTACTCACGGTGTAGAACACGAGAGTAAAAGCTCTGCTCCTGACTTTCTTGAAAAAAAAAAACATGTCTATTGGACTGTGTGGATTAGACGAGACATCTATGGCCACGTAAACTCCAGGTACAACATGCAAACACATATGCTGGGAGTCTCTTGTCCTGTTTCACAAAATGAATTACGAACCTTACTGATACTTATGTCTCAGTGTTATGACGTGAGGGAATCTATACAAAAGTGACAATCAACGTACTTAGGAACACAACCTTTGTCAAACGTATCTGATGCTAGTCCGTCGTAATTCCTGACCACGATAGCTTACCAATTTAAACATGGAATGACGAGCACATAAACCGAGATAGAACCCATGAAAGGCAATGGACTCCTTCCTTGTCAGAGTTGGAGCTGAAATTAAGCAATACAGATGCTTTCTTAAAGACCCCGTAGTTACTCTGCCTCCCATCGCCCAGTCTCCATGAATTCTGTAACAGCATCCATTAGGGTGTCCCCCCTCTCTAGCAGACGGTTTGTTGTTTTCTGCCGTTTAACCTTTACTTCGTACTTCTCCACCATTTTCTCAACATCAGTACGTGCACCACCCACCATATCATCAAGCATCCGCAGTTTCATAGTAAGCCTCTCCAGCTCTTTCATAGCAGACATGCGAACGCCCTCGGATATAAGGGCAAGTCGACGAAGTCTTTGCAGGATTCCCTGCTCTGCGCTGGAGGATATGGCGGTCTCCAGTTCTGCAGAACTCAACTTCGATATCTTGGTAGATTTTGTGAATTTTTGCTCTGCACGTCGGTGGTGTCTTACCATCTCCTTCTGTTTTGTCTTCAATTTCACTTATTTGTCTTGAGCGCGCGTAATCTGTCTCATTGCAATGTCTTTCTCTGCGGCCAATGCGACTAACTCTTCTTTGATTTTTCTTTTGTTCAGACTTGCTGCAGCAAGTACCTCTTCCTTCATGACATGCAGTCCGCTAACGACATCGTTGTCTACTCCGCATACACAGTGCTCGTTTCGAACTTTCTCTCCCCGAGTACGTAACACAGGACCTCATCTTCTTCGATTTCTCCGTCTCCCTCCTTTGCATGATGGACAACTTGTAAGAAGCCAGTGTTACATCGCACCTCGTAGTCAAGCACCATGCTCCGGAACTTAAAACAATTTCTACTCTACACTGCATGAATAGGATCTTAGAGTGAAATGAAAACTCACATTTGAGGGTTTACGACGTTGTTGAGGCACAGTGGCTGCCGGGTACGCAATAGGCACACATTTTCCGTGGATCCATGGCAGGGGTGCATGTACGTTGCAGAACTTCTCCAAAGGAGCGAAAGGGGTCCTCTTCGTCGCCGTGAAGCAGCGTTGCATAGCGAAAGTCAGCCAGTTTACTTCCCCTCCAGACGCCTCCACGGCGAGGCCACGCGCAAATTAGTGCAGAGGGATTATCCGGCGTAGTAAGGGGCGCTGATGGACTCTTTCGAAAAGTTCTTTCACATACTCATTGTATTCCTCGCCGTCTTCGTCTCTGCACTCGTACCCGACTACAACTCCGCCCGCTCCCTCAACCATCGGCACAGCTAGCCCATACCGTGCAACAATATCTTTTTTCGGGAAAATGTGTCGGCTCTCAGGTTCACTAGGGAGGAATCCTCTCCGGTTCAGCAGCATGCAGCGCCGAAATCATCTTTCCCAATGGGCCTTGGATAGCTCGTCCATCTCTTCGGGGGAATTCTCTCACGGGACAAACCAATCCTGGGAAGAAATGTAATCTATACCAGTACTCCGCTAATCCCAGAACACTAAGATGACCTACTCGTCAGTTGGAAACATGTACAGTACAATGTGGACTATTGCTTCACTACACGGGACCAAGTGGCTACATTCATTAAGCGCCAGAGGTACGACATTGGGGTTGAGAAATTTGTACAGTTCCCTTAGAGCATCCCCAATAACACACCAACGGAACCCGCCAACGGTACTTGGCGGGCTCGCGGTGCCACTACCCGCCCCAATGGCCGCGCCACCTCCCTTGTCACTCTGCCGCGACCCTGCAAGAGTGCCCCGGTCTCGCCAAATATTCACAGCTTGACGGGAGAAGTTTGCTCACGCTACCTGCAAGTCAACCTCCAGCATGGCAACAATTGAGGCGAAAAGGGGGAAGAAGGGGAAGAACTTTACAGCTGATGTGGAGAGATGCTTGTGCAGGAGTTTTTTGTCTATTTCGCAGGATCCTGTGTGTGGCAATGGGCAACGCAACACGGCGTTTTGGGAGCGCATCACCACACTTCAATCGCAGCAAACCCAGATTTGCTCCAACCCGTCCTGCTAGGTCTCTTGAGACTAAGTGGAGCCACATCAAACATGATGTTGCGAAATTTGTAGGTGTGTACAAACAGGTCACAGATTCAAGAGAGTCTGGGGTTTCTGCAGAGGATGTGTTGGAGAGAGCTTTGGAATTCTACAAGGACCGCCACCCCAAGCAGCAAACATTTACTTTCCTCCACTATTGGCACATTTTGAAGGAGGTGCCCCGGTGGTGGCAATCAGCCTTAGACGTGCAGCGGCGAGCAGCAGGTGAAGGGTCTCCGGGAGCAGGCATGGCGAGAGGGAGGGCGGCAGCAGCGACACCGCCAGCTGAAGACTGCAACCAAGGGACAGGGAGCGCCGCACCTCACGAGGCAAGGCCCTCGGAAGAGAAGGTAGTCGTTGTCGCTTCGAATGAGAGGACCACCTCCCGCCCCTCCTGCCCCTGCCAGCCGCAGGGCAACAAGGCTGCCAAGGCAGACCTTGTCGAGCAGGGGAGGAGAGAGTCCATTCTCAAGTCCACAGCCCGAGCTACGGAACAGATGGCAGCTGCGAACATGAGGAAGGCTGAAGCCATGGCTGATCACGTAGCCATGTCTCTCTTCCGGATGCCCATGGAGGATTTGGATGAGGACGCACGAGAGTATTTCCTGCTGCGAAGGAAAGAAGAACTTGAGAGAATCAAAAGGAGAATGGAGCAGGAGAAGACGCAAGCCAAGAAAGAGAAGTTCGAACATGACAAGGTGGTGCAGGAGAGGGCTGCGGAGAAGCTTGCGATGGAGAAATCACAGAGGGCAACCCCGCAAAACGTCAGCGGCTGCAGGCCACCACCCCCGCAACCGCTGGTGAGGACTCGCAGCCCCCTCCCACGGAAGTGCCGCTCAACCCCAGCGCCATGCCGACAAGCAACGAGCCAGCCCCAATCGGACTAGCCAGAAGCCATGAAAACTCCCCCATCGACGACCTTGCAGGTGCCTTGCTCTTGATCACACGCTCTCTGTTTTTTTTTTCTTCTCTCACCGTCACTCTCTGCATGAGCTCCCTCCCTCGCTGTTCTTTTATTTTTTGAATGCCGCATCTCTCGAGTCCTCGTCTGCTCTCACCCCCGCTCTCTCTCAAATTTTTTTAGGTTTTTTATCTCCTTCCCTCCCTCACCTTCACTCTCTTTCAGTTCCCTCTCTCGCTCTCTGGTTTTTTTTATTGTTGCCGAATCTCCCTCATCCTCCCTCTGCTCTCACCCTTCCACTCTCTTGCGTTTTTTTTTTTTTTTATCTCCATCCCTCCCTCACCGTCACTCTGTTTCAGTTTCCTCTCTCGCTCTCTGTTTTTTTTATTGTTGCCGAATCTCCCTCATCCTCCCTCTGCTCTCACCCTCCCCTCTCTCGCTTTTTTTTTTGGAACCCCCTTCCCTCCCCCATCCTCACTCTGATCGTCTTCTTTGCTCATCTCACTCGTTGTTGCGCTCATTTTCTTTGGTCACCGCTTCAGCTTCCTTCGCTCAGTCTCTCGTAATGTTCTCTCTCCTCGTTTTTTTTTTTTTTCCTTTCATTATCTCTCTGTGTCCGCTCTGTTTATTCTCATGTTCTCTCGTTTTTTTTTTCTTTAATTTCACATCATATCTCTCTCTTTCCTCTCAGGTATGTCTCTCGTTGTTTTTTTTCACAATATCATTCAGTATCTATCTCTCCGCTCAGTCCCCTATGTCTTCTCTGTCGCTGGTGATCTCTTTTTTTTTTTTTTTTTCGTACCTCTCATATGGCTCAGTCTCCTCTCTTGCTCTCTATTGATGTTTTTTTTTTTGGTTTTATTTCGTAACTCTCTCGAAACTGAGTCTCTCTCAGGTTCTCCCTCTCACAGTCGTTATTCCATCCCCCTCTCGGCTGTCCCTCTACTCTCTGTTTCACTTTTCTCTCTCTTCCTTAGTCCTCTCTTGTTCTTTTTTAATCTGATATCTCCGTTTCCCCCACTCTCGTATTGGAACCATCTCCCTCACCGCCTCCCTCATCCCCCTCTCCTTGCTATTTCCTTTGATGACCTTTGCTTTTTGTTTATCACTCGTTGTCGCTGCTCCTCTCATTCACTCCTTCATTTTCATTTTTATTTATTTTTGGTTCTTCGTCTTCTATCTCTCACCTTCTATGGTTCAATTTTTCCATTTCCTACCTACACTCTCCATTTTTTTTTTGGTTCCTCAGTCTTTCTCTCGGCTCCTCTTATCAACTGTTGGTTTTTTTTTTTTTTTTTTTTTCTTTTTTTTTTAATTTCTTCACCCTCTGTTCGCACCTCCTCTCTCCCGTTTTTGACATTCCTCCCTCACCCTCTCTCACTGAGTTTTCTGAATTCTCTTACCACTTGGCCTTTTGTTTTTTTTTAATTTATTTTCACAGTCTTGATTCCTCTCAGCCACCTCTCTCGGTTTTTTTTTTTTTTTTTTTAGACACCCACAGAGCCTCTCTCCCCTTCCTTTGCGTTTTGAGTTCCTCCTTATTATCTGCTCTCACCCTCGCTCGCATCGTTTCTCTCCGACCCCTCTCCCCTGCTCCCCGTTTTATTTTTTCTCTTTCGTTTCTGAATTGGCAGTGAGCTCCTGGATGTTTTCCAATTTTTTTTCTAGCACTCTCGAAACAACCTCTCAATCCCCCGTGTGCTGCCCTCCCTCGCAGCACTCTCACCGAGCCTCTTGACTGTGTCTCAATTTATATTTCAAATTTTTTTTTTCTTTCTCCACTGTGTTTTATCTTTAACCAGCTCCTCCTCTCGGCCCATCGCCCTGCTCTGTTTTTTTTTTACTGCTATGTTTTTTGACACACTCTCTGTCGGTTTTAATGGACTCACAGACCTCTTTTTGCAGATGACTCACAAGCCGATGACTGGGAAGACACTCAATGCATTCCCGATACTCAACGGGGGAATACACCTCAAACCTCAACTCAAGGATTTGGAGATAGTAGGCACATGCAATTTGCTCAACCCCCTCCCATGTACCCCGTAGGAAACCCATTTGGCTTTGATAGTCATCACCATCCCATTGGGGATGGCCAAATGTATGGCTTTAGAAATTTTAGTCAAGGCTTGAACTTGAATGCAAGATTTTTTTCACAATAAAGAGATACATATCATCTTCCTAAATTGAGTCTCCTTCTCTCTCCACAAATGATCTATCAAATCATTCCTCAATGCAAAGTGAGTCTCAATGTTCTCAACTTGCCTAGTGCCATCCTGTAAATCCCGAAATGTGAATGGCATAGGAGTGCTATAGGAAGGTCCTCCCAAATCTGCAAATGGCTCAAGGTGGAGCCCCTTCTCATCCTCCAAAATCATGTTGTGCATAATAATGCAAGCCATCATAATGTTCTCAATAACCTCCATATCCCACTGCCTACAAGGGTTCTTGATAATTTCCCACCTTGCTTGCAACACTCCAAAGGCACGCTCGACATCCTTGCGTGCACCTTCTTGGCATTTTGCGAAATGCTCCTTCATCTCACCCTATGGCTCATGAATTGGCTGCACAAAACATGCCCATGATGGATAAATGCCATCTGCGAGAAAGTAGTATCTAGGATAAACGTTGCCGTTTACCTCGAAGCTGATGTCGTGGCCAGCACTCCGCAAAAGGTTTAAAAGAAAAAGAGAACTGTCCAAGACGTTGATGTCGTTGTTGCCCCCAGGCAGGCCAAAATAAGCATGCCATATCCATAAGCTCTGGTCCGCCACAGCCTCCAAGATAATGCTCCTATGCTTGTCCTTATCTTGGAATTGTCCCTGCCAAGCTACAGGGCAATTCTTCCAAGTCCAATGCATACAATCTAGACTTCCAAACATCCCTGGAAATCCCCGCTTCTCATTGATAGCCATCTGCTTTTCTATATCAACCCGTGTAGGCTGCCTCAAATAAAAAGACTCAAAGCAACCTCTCACTTCAACTACAAATCGAGTCAAGCACTCTTGCGCTGTAGACTCTCCCAATTTGCAGTACTCATCACATGCATCTGCTGCAACTCCGTATTCCAACATACAGAGAGCAGCAGTGCATTTCTGCAAAGAGGATAAACCCAATCGTCTTGTACAATCAGGTCGCTGTGTAAACCATAGATCAAAACTCACCACAGCATGATGGATCCTTGTGAAAAGTTCCTTCCGCATCCTATACCGTCTCCTAAACTTCCTTCGTCCATATGTAGGATTGTCAGAAAAATAATCCGTCAAGAGAAGATTGTGACATACCTCCCTATCAGGCCAAACGTACTCCCTTCCAGAAACACTACCGCCCGTCTTGGGTTTGATTTCGGGCTCACTCAAGAGTTCACTAGAAACAGCATCAACCATCTGCAAGAATAGGTCATTCTCAAGCTCATCCTCCATGTCCTCTTCAAACCCTATTTCAAATCCAAGTGCCCTCTCTAGCTCATCCTCCCATGACTCCATAGCTCCCACTAATTTTTTTGACAAGAGCAAATCCCAATTCGCAGACTCCGCTCAGCTCAACCTACAGTCAGTGAAACAAGTCCCTGCTCACTCCCTGCAGGAGCTCAAACGCCGCCCTGCGCTGAAAAGAGCTCTCTTCGAAGGAGAACCCTGCTCAAGGCCCGCCGGCCACCTAGGCAGGCACCCCCCACGCCAGATCACCACCCGCCCAGACCACATCACCCGGCCCCCAAGCCAGTCAAGACTATCACCCTACCGAAGAACTTGCGTACTCCAGTGCCCAACAGAGCCAACTTGTACTGAGCCAACCTTCGTACAGCCAACTTTGTCGCAGCCAACTTATAAGCCGACTTAGACATCCTCAACTTAGCACCCACGACTGCTTCTATCTCAAATTCTGTTACTTATGCAAAGCATTTTTATATGTTTACATAAGGAGAGGTCCAAGTCGATGAAACACTTGTACGGGACAAGTTGGAGGACATGAAGGTAGCAACATGGAACCTGACTGAGGAAGAACAGCTGCGTAGATCAACGTCGGCACTGAGGATGCCCCTAGGATTTTGAAGATTAGTACCCAACTGGAGCCGACATTAGCCCTGGCAGTCGAGGACTTCGTGAAGGAGTACACCAACGTTTTTGCCTAGACATACAAGGATCTGAAGGGCATACTCCCAGCAGTGGCTCAACATCTGATTGTGTTGGAGAAGGATGTTCCGCAATCTATCAAGCCAGATACAGGATGAATCCCGACTATGCCAGCATCGTCAAACAGTTAGCTGCAGGGTTCATCATACCAGTCAAAGAGACGACCTGGCTCTCACCCATTGTTGTTGTTCCTAAAAAAATGGTCAATCACGTATATGCATTGATTACAGAAAACTAATGCTGCCACTAAAAAGGACCCTTACCCTCTACCCTTTACTGAAGAGGTATTGGATGTTGTGGCAGGGTATGATATGTATACTTTCCTAGACAGTTGGTTTGGTTACTACTAGATCATGATTGCTCCAAAGGATCAACACAAGACCGCTTTCACCACCAAATAGGGTGCTTTTGTGTGACTAGTCATGCCTTTTGGTCTAACAAATGCGCCGCCGACTTACCAGCGGGCTGTGAACAAGCCTTCAAGGACTACTTGGGGGATTTCATGAAACTGTTCCTGGATGACTTCACAGTCTACAGCGACACAGCCGGCCACTTATACAAGCTGCAACTCTACTTTCAGAAGTGTCGAGAGTATGGCATCAGCCTGACCCAGGAGAAGTGTGCATTCATGGTGGCCTTAGGTATTATCCTTGAACATGTTGTTTCCAAGGTAGGGAAGATGCCCAATCCTAAGAATATTCAGGTCGTCCAGGAGATGCCGCGACCCTGACGCGCAGCCGACGTTGAGGTTTTCAATGGGTTTGCATAGTTCAACCGGATCTACATCAAGTCATATGCGCACATCATGTAGTATATAACTCGGCTGATGCGGAAGATTGAGGAGTTCGAGTGGACTAACAAATGCAAATACGTGTGGCTAGAAATTAAAGACCGATACACCAACGATCCAAATCTGGATGCTCCAAGGTGGGGGGTGGAAGTATGCTAGACCAATGTACTTTTTGAGTCACAGTACAATATACATTGACGGCACGAATTTGTACTTATAGTTACCTGTACTCAAAAGCTTTTTCTTTGGTTTTTGTTTTGTTTTTCCAAATACTACATATGTAGAGACTTCCTTTGCATTATTGAATCAATTAGAAAAGCAAGTTAAGTGTGTTCAATTTGTACTATTGTGCACTAGTACAAAAAAGTCACACAGTACTTGTATATGAGAAAAGTACAAAATTCTTCATCATCAAAGGCTCTAATTCTATTTTCGTTTTTCGCAAATGAGATAAGAAGGAATAGCCTATTGGAATCTATCCCTGATTTTACAAGTACATAGTTAATTTGGTCTGTACATGGAAGTAAGTGCTGGTTTCAGTTGCAACGGAATACAAAGTGGAAAATTAAGATTTTTTGTAATCAGAGGCATGATTCTCGACGGCGGCACGCATTTCTACAATGGCCTTCTGTCAAATAATGAAAATGGTCATTTTTCCGTTACTTTGCCCTCGATGTCTTCCTGTGTGCTTCTTGTACACAATGTACTCTAGAGTATATGATGTACATGGAATTTGTCATAACTACTGCCTCGTTGTTCAACAGATCCTGTTTTCCCGGGCCGCCATGCCATGAAGGCGCCGCGAGCTCTTGATTTGTCCACGTCATCGTCTCTCTCGCTGGTTCCTCTCATCACCCATGCAGCACAGTGTTGCGTCTTTGCTGTAGCATGCTCTTGCTTGCGAATTGAGGTTTACAATGTGTTGAAGATTTTGGTTCGTTCTGTAGTTTAGCTTGTTCATGAGTTTAAGGGCGGTTACTCTTCCTCTGTGAAGAATGTCAAAGTCGACGCAGCGGCAGGTTGTCTTTGTGCATAAACTGATAACATCATACTTAACTGCAGCTCCGATCACTGAGTTTGGTTCTTCTTGCTGCCATTCATTTTGTGAGGTTTCTGATTCGGGTATGTTGAAGAAACCCCAGTTTCAAAGCAAGGGAACCGCGATTTCTATCTAGGCAGATGCAACAGCGTAGATGAGTCCCCTAGGCGGTCTTTATTCATGAGTTTAGTTTCGTTATGTTATTCCGTAAGTAGCTTTGAGAACACACCTTTTGTTTCTGAGGGAAGGCTTTCAGTAGGGTCTCCTACTAATTCTTGCGAACCTGTTGCGTTCAGGAAGTGACGAGATTAATATTCGACGGTGAGTTGCCGCTACAGTCTCATGAAAGAGTTATTTTGCGTTTTTCTTCTGTAAATCCTTCACGGACTGCACCCCGCAACCATGATCTCAGATTATTCAATTTCAGAAAACTGATGCGTGTCTATTGTTTTCTACGTCTGTTTTTCTCTTAGCTTTCCAGCGATGGGAAACACCGCTAAGAGGCAGCGCTTGCGACAGGGTATCAACCGCCCAGGTCCAGCGGCTAGGCTTGCCGAAGCTCGCTTGCAGGAGGACTTACGGGCCGTAGCTACAGAGTGGGCAAGAGAAAGGAAGGCCCTTCAGAGAGCACGAGATAGACAAAGACATGAGGAGGCATTGGTTTTAGCTTCTGTGCCTCCGGATCATGAAGTTGATGATGCTCTAACTGTGCGGGAGTCAAACTGGATCTCCCTTCGCATAGCACAGTACATAGTCGAAGAGTTGAGAAGTTGTCCCGGTCCATCTAGTAGGAGAGATGTTATGGAGAAGGTCATGCGCCACAACACTATTTCGCCTTTGCTACCTGTTTACTATGCTCGGCCACAGGAAGCAAAGGTTATTCATTCTTTCATTGAGAACTTCAAGAACGAGTTACAGTTAGTGAAGCAGGCTAACTCTAACGAGCTGTTGGCAAGGAAGAGTGCGTTGTTAGATGCCGCAGTTAGCCAGGGGATCGAGGGAGTGAGGCCGTTGTCACGTGTTTTGGTTACGACACAGAAGAGCATCAATATTGCGCTGAACAGAAGGGTTTACGCCCCCAATACTCCAGACACGGTTTGCAGTCTTCGATTGCATCGGAAAAAGAGACCAGGGCTATCTGAATACGTCAAACAATGCATTCATGCATGGTGGAATGGTCAAACAAAAGTATCACCAAACAAGAAGGACATCGTCAAGCATAGAGTAGGTCGAAAAGACCGGGCCGAACCTCATCCAACACATTACTTGTGCGAGCCTCAGGTGAGATGTAACTTATTGATTTGAGTTTGTATAATATGATGAGTCCGATTGCTTAGTTTACATACTTTCAGTACCTCATAGGACACTATCGATTTCTGGAAGTTGTAGAGAAGTGAACATTAGTTAGTTTGTAGTTGTTGTGTAGCGTATTTTGCCTAGGTTGCATTCCATGGTATATAATTTGGATCAAAACATTGCAAGAAAAGGTACTATACATAGTCTTCTTCGGATGTGTACTCTATGTAATATAAACTTCTAGCAAGGTCCTGTTAGAGCGAAGTATAATTTGTACTGGTTGTGTAATTTGGAGTCAATAGATGATTTAGTGCTTTTGCGGACTTTGGATTAAAAGTGGAGAAGTGGTATTGTGAGTACTTTGCGTTCATAGTAAGTACTGGACGTGCGCCGTAATGTACTTTTTGACTTTGGACTTCCCCTAATTGCGATGCAGGGTTATAAATGTCCATAAGATGGTTCACACTGTACTTATTGTACTAGGTTAGAGTTTTTCTTTAATACAGTGTTTAGTAATTGACTAAATTTGCTACTTTTGAACACTCGGCTATAAACTAAGAGTACAATGTGGTCCTTAGAGTCATGTTCATACGTAGCGTTGCGCTCTATTGTACTTTCTTCATGTACCTTTTATACTTGCGGCATTGTTCAAAGTATTAAGGGGTACCGACTGTTCTTATCTGTGTCTTTCTTGTAGAGTAATGGTGTCAGTTTTCTACAATTAGTACATTTCATTGCATGTTTTGTATCAGGTTCTGAATGAAGGTCCTCTACTGTACTTGATGTACACTTGTGCGTGATTGGCAGACCTCATTCTACTTGCGCTTCGAAGAGGTCCACCCAGAATGTAGTGTGCGGCAGAGGGCTTTTGAGAGGTTGAAGCCATGGTGGGTGCAAAAACTCAAGGAGAGGAATACCTGCTGTTGCATATACCATGTGGAGATGGACAGTTCACAGGCACGTTTAATGAAGGACCTAAGCTGAAAATGCCCAGTGATTATTACCCTTACGACAATTGTCCTATTACGGGCTTGCCTCTCATTGAAAAGGAGATTTAAGATGGTCTCCTCAATCCTCGTTACTTTGAGGTGATGTCATTTGTGCACATGATGCAGAATCAACGGATGTCAGCATCGCCACGACATGTCTTTCTCCTCATGCACCTCTGCGAGCTTCTTCTCTAAAGACTTATTTCATAGTTTTTGAACTTTAGAGAGTTTTGATAAATGCTCAAAGTATTAGTAACTTTTATAACGTGGGGCTAGTGCATGTGCCATCAAATTGTTGCTTGGACGAAGTGTAGGTAACGCTGGTAGGGAAGAGTACAGCGTTCGTCTGTAATCTAATTTTGTTCCATTTTGGTCAAAGTTGTGTGAAGTTGAGAATGTGTTTCCAATTATATGGAGTGATGTGGCATATGATTGTGTTACGGACATATGTTCTTTTTAATTTCAAGAGTGCAACAAAAATCCCGGTATATTGTTCTCTTGTTATGACATGAAATCCATGCGGGATAGTAGTGGGTATTTCCATAGAAGACCTTTAGATGTAGAGTCGCTAAAGAAACATGGTGACATTTACATGTTGAAGGACTTGAAGGATATGCTGTGGAACAAGACTTATACCTAGAAGTCCACCCCTCTTCCCCCTTTAGACGTGTATCTTGATTGCACAAACACTCTTGTGATAGATCCTAACCAGGAGACAAATATAACGTCTTCTAATAACGTTTTGTATCCAACTCCTTGGTAGAGTCCTCTTGGTTGCCATTCATGTTTAGTGAGGAACATATTTCCTATCATTTGCAAACTAGCACAGTCATGAGAGAATGTGCAGAGTTTTGTGAAGAAACACCAACACTTGGTTCCTAGTCTAGATCCTTTAGATAAAAAGACTCATGTTCGTAAGGAGCTTAGGAAGTAGTTACTTTGCAAGAACTAGAGGGCTACTTTTGGGTTGCTGGAGCACAGTTCTATATAAATGTATTAAGTTCTGCTCTACCATAATGTTACCTACTATGTATATGGATATCTATCAATCGCAATATACTTCGCACTTGTTAATTTCCAAATTGGGTGTATTTTCGATTTTTGATATTTTCAATATATGATTTTATATTATGTCGTGGGCGCTTCGATCACGTTCCCAGATGAAGGTGGCCACCTTAATCTTGTTGTCTCCAGACCTTTGTACTTGCAATGTTATAGGAGTATATAGTTTACTAAGCCTTCTCACATACTCTTTTAAGGCGGTGGACGCTTCGGGTATTTTTTGAGTGAGACGGTTGCATGTAGTCCTTCATTGTGGGTCGCACTAACTACCCCCCCACAAACTCTACATTTTGCACATTTCGGGCAGGAGGGGGCTGCCCGGTACAGGCTGTCTCTCCCATGACCATCCCGGGTCGCAGTGGGACCCGGCCTTCTGACAGCGAACCCGTGACGGCTATGCCAGCTGTCTTTGCCAGCCCTGCGTGGCCTATGGATGAGCATTAACAACTTTTGGTTGGGCTCTGTTACCCCAGGCAGGGCTTGTCCTGCAGTGGGGTTTTATGAATGGCGGGTCCCATAAGTTTTTGTGCTGCCAACTAATCCGGATCTGAGAATTTAAACTACACTTTAGATAACGGATAATTCCGACATTCTTCTAAGAATGGGGGTATCTAAAGGTTTAGGCAAATCATGCAGTGCAGATTATTTGTTGTTCTACTAGGATCCAAAAATTAGGGTTCCTTTTGGTATTAGGGTTAGAGTGGATGCGGCTTAGGGTTTATGCTGCACCAAACACATGTTCTGCTTAAAAGATGTATTTCGTCCTGCAACAAACGTGTGCAATGAAGAGGAATTAGAGAGGAACTGATGTGGTTTAGGTTTCTTTGTTTTGTGTGAGTGAATTGTTTGTCTTCCCTTTGATTATGTGGTTTAGGGTTGGCTTACTACGTAGTTCTCAAAAATGGCCCCAGGTGTTGATCTGTCCAGTGATGACTCGGACTGTTGCATTGTCTCTAGGCGTTTACATGAAGCAGTGAAGCTCAGTAAGAAGGTGATAGGAAGTCCTTATGAACTAGGTGCAGCATTTGTTGACCTGACAATTGAGAAACATCTTGATGAAACTAGAGAAACAGGGAATGGAAAGTCTAGGGAGGATCCAATTCAGATTGGTGAGCCGTTGAAGAAAGGGGAAGTTGGTCCATCATTTGTTGATTTATGTTCTGAGTACAGCAGTGATTCCTCGTTCAATTTGAATGATGCTGGATTTAGGTATTCCAAGAGCTCAGTAGTGGACCTTTGGGAGGGTTCATCTCAGCCTTCTTTCTATGAGCGTCCTGTGCACATTGATGTCACAAGTGATAACACGTTGTCTAGGGACTTTTCAACTTACCAGAATTCCCAAAACTCTGCTGGTATAGGTGGTCCAGTGAGGAGGGAAGTTGTTAGTGATGAGTCTTCTATGCTATCCTCTGGAACTGATGATGTTATTGAGAGACTCCGTTCTTTAAGTACTGGAATGAAAGAGATGTATGTAGACTCTGAAGTATACTTGTCAGAACATTCTTCTGCTTCTGAGAACTATACTGATGTAGATCTGGGTAAGGGGAACGGTACGGGAGAATGTGGAAACGCAGTTGATGTCAAGTGTGATCAGCTGCCAACATTGACGGTTGCAGATTTTAAGAGTACGAAGGTCAATCTGACTGAGATTCAAGGCCCTTCAAAACAGGCAACTCCAGGGTGTCGGACGAAGTCACAAAACGTGGGAGAAGGTCTTTCTACCGATGGTGCTTTGAAGAAAGCTGTAGGGGCTCATGGTGCTCCAAAGGCAAAGGCCGTTCCTGCAGCATCACCTAAACGGCGATCTGCAAGGCCTACAATCCGGAAGAGGAACTTCTGTACACGCTCAGGAAAGGCACCACCGATTGTACTTGATGATGACTGGGATACCGAAGAGTTCCCTTACCAGGGACCAGAGCGCGAGAAGGAGCTTCTGAAGAAACTGAGGGAATTCAAGCAAACTCAACCACCAGGACCTTTTTGCAAAGATGACATCGCCTGGGAGCCAATTCGAACTCAAAGTGCAGGACAATACTTTTTACACGAGGTTGCCGTAATTCCATGGAGCAGATTGGATGACTTCAGAACTGGAGAAGGTATGGATAAAAATTTCCCGTGCAGGTTCACTAAGGAGACTCAAAGGAAGAGGGCACCAGGCTCTCTGAATATCCCTCGAGCAAATAGCGCGTCCAAGGTTATTAGGTAATGAATCCCTGATGCCTGTTTCATATGGTTTCGAGCAGATTCTGAAGTTAAAAATGAATCTGAACCTTCAAATTCTAAACGTTGTTCTGCAATACATTGCTCAGGTTCAGTTGTAACTACGGTCCTGCTGATGACTCCGCTATCTATATCAAGGACCTGAAGGGTCTCCTACAAGCAGAGCAATTGAAGAGGAAGAAGACAATAGCCACTGTATTACAGAAGAAGAAGCGAGGGAAAAAGCCCGTGGCAGATTATGATGTCATGTCCTCTAACAGAAAAACAGGCCATCAGAAGACTCGCATCGGTCAGAAGGAGGCTGGAACCTCGATGAAGAGGGGGTGCTTGCGGCACTTCATTGCAAAGCAGAACTACATGGATAACAGCTTGTGTCAGCTTGTATACAAGATAAGCGAGCATGTGAATAGCAATGGGGACCAGTGTCACGGTGTGGCAGTGGCTGGTTTCAAACATTCTATGGGCACATGTCTCTCTGATAAGAAGAAGAGTGAGCTCACTGAACTCCTGGATTGTGGCTTAACACCAACTCAAGTGATGGTACAGCACAAGGCGCACATGATGGAGCTCGCCTTACAGAATGTCCCAGTGCATAGGGACATGATCGTCTTGCCTCATGACGTCAGGAACTTGGCCAACAAGCGTGCAGGGGATTTGTGGATGAAGCACAAGAACGAGGTTGTGAGCTTGAGAATGTGGAAGGACGAGAACATTAAACGTGTTTTTTTTTACCAGGAGCACAGCTTGCTCCACATGAATATCACTGAGCAGCAGAACAACCCCTTTGCACTCAGATTTCAAACTGAATGGCAATTTGAAATGTTGCTGAAGTTTGGAAATAAAGGGGCCCTTGCAATCGATGCTACCTTCGGCACAAGCCACTCAAGGGTAAGACAATCTCAGTTGCTGTTTTGTGTTTTGTTTTGAATGCTGCTGTTGAGGAGGTTTTGTGACCTCATAGTAAACAATCGAAGTGTAGAGTGTTTACACATTCGTGGACTACGCCTAAGCATATCTCCGTTGTCTGGATTGCACTACAAGCCATCCCCTGTTACTAACTGCTCTTGTAAATATGTTCTCCAGTATCCTCTATACACCGTGATGGTGTTTGACAAATGGAGAAGCAGGATACCTGTAGCGTACTTCTTCTCTTCTTCAGCAAAAAAAGAACATCTACAGCCTATACTACAGGCCTTGAAGGACAAAGTCACCAAGAAACTACCTTCCTGGGAGCCTTCTTCTATCATTGTTGACAATGCCCAAGCGGAAATTAACGTCTTGCAGTAAGTTATTAGAAGACTTTAGGGTCTAAATGAATAGCATGTTTCATACATCAACACTAGTTTGCTTTGTCTTGTCTTGCTTTGTCCAGTGATCCTAACTTATTCATTGTCTTGCTGGACTGTAGAAAGCTCTGGCCGCAGTCGAAGATCCTTCTTTGCTTCTGGCACGTGAAGAAGGCATGGGCCGAGAATGCTAGAACAAAGATAAGTCGCATTGAGGATAGGGCTAAAACATTGAAGGAAGTTGGAGACATCATGTATGGGAAGGGATTCGTCCACGGGAATGATCCTGTGGAGTGGGCCAACAGCGAACTTGATAAGATTCGATTGCGTCGCCCATCTGCAGAGAGATTCAAGAAATACATTGATAAACATTGGAGGAAGAAGATAGGAATGTAGTGCATCTCGAATCGGAATATTCCTCATGCAGGACAGAACACGAACGCTGCTATAGAGTCGTACCACACTAATCTAAAGCGCATACTGTACCTGGAGAAGCAACGATTTATGGGGCGGCGAATGGATTGGACGGCTGATGATCTGCAGCGAGTAGTGACTGGGCACTACTGGTACTTCAGGGTGTTAAAGGAGTACGGATTCATTCGGAACAGGAAGCAAGAGATTATCATTTTTAGTGCCATATTGGCCGCCCAAGATATCCCAGATGACTACGTTAGCTTGAATCCAGGGGGCGAGGATATTGCACTTGTTGTCTCAGTGAACAATCATCCCCAGCTACATACCGTTTATGGACCTGATACTGAATGGGCTCAGTGTGATTGTTTTATGGCAGAACAGGGCACAATGTGCAAGCATGTGATGAAGTGTTTTGTCATGAAACACCCTGACATTGAGGAGGGCCTTATCCTTCGGGAGGCAGGATCAAAGTGTGGAGTACAGAGGACAATCCCACTAGCTCAGTGTTTTGAATCTATGCCCCGAGAAGAGGATGAGGATGTGGGCGGTGCAGAATCAGACAACAGTTCTAGTGCATCATGTGTAATAGGGCCAAGTATTGGTAGTGCAAAGAACCCTATCGTTCTGAACAGTACGGAGATGCAGTACAACAATGCACCAACAGCACAACGACCACTCACACAGGACAGCCCAGAGGTTGTTTTCAAGGACCTTCTATGTACTGCTGCACAACACACTGCACTGCAGCTTCATCTGGTGTCAGACTTAAAAATCATAAGAGGGAAGTACAAAAGGATGATAGCTCGTGGAATAGTTCGTCCTGACAGTAAGGATATCCCTGCGGCATTTCCACTTAGAGGTGGGGACTGGTCCTTAAAGAGAAAACCAGGTCGCCTTGAAACACCAAAATCTGGTAAACGATCTAGGGTGTAGCATTCAGTCGGGCCTGATACTTCTCTTTCCCTCAAGCTATGTGCTGTTTAGAGTTAATGATCATTACATGTGTGATGAAGGTAATGTGGAGCCTTTATTATGTAGTGCTCCTTATAGGCTATATCTTTTTGTCTGCTTTAGTATTTCTCGTTTGCCCGTTAGGCATATTGTGTACCAGGGTTCGTACCTACCATTTCATATATAAACATCAGAGTATTCTACACTAAGTCTACCACGTTGTTGCATTGTTATTGCATCGGACATGAAGGAGTTCCCTTTGTAATAAACAACAACAGTACCCATACATGCAGTACATACATTTTACCATATATATTTCTTATAAAATGTGCACAACAATCTCATGTGTTGTGGATACATGACACCACAGAGGTGCATCCACAATGCTTCAACCCTCCAGACTCCACTCTACTCTTCCATCTAGAAAATCCTCCCAAGAGTTGAACATACGTATTGCTGGGCTTAACACATTTAAACTGATCTCGTGTTGGAAAAGGCACGACTTGCAACGGTGCACCCCTGTGACTTGCACCACGTACTACTGAAAGCCCTCTATGTCTGTGTTGCTGCGATGGTACCTTTCGGCGATTAGAAAGGGACAGTGGCATCCGTCTCCCTGCTCCAGATCGGTCTACTTGAGGCTGCTCTTCTTGCTTGTCACGGGCGGGAGGACACTGAAGGTCCGCCATTGCCACCAGGATTTCCTTCACCTCTAACTCTAGCTTCTCCATAACCTAGTGGGTAAACGAAATAGACGAACAGAAGAATGTAAGGGAGTACACGTCTTACTCAAACGATCTCAAGCAATGGCTGTGAAAGAGAGGACGAATACCATACGGGTGAGATCTTATTTAGTCATCTCAATCACCCCCTACGTGGGCCCCCCTAAACCCTAAATTTTGTACAACTGTGCAGCCCACTTGGGCAGCACAAAAAACACCTATTTTAGGGCACCACCCTCACTGAGAACAATGCAGTTTAAATTAACAAGAAATCATGTCCATACATTCAGAGTACTCAGACAAAGTGTGATACCGAAAGAACTATAGTATCAAATTGGTCCATATCTTGTGCCTACCCCCATGTCGCCCCAGTTTTCTCTTTAATGCGCCCCGATCGCCGAGGTGGGGACGCGTCTTGTTTTCACAGTATTTTGTCATTGTAGTTGTATGTTTTACTATGTAATCATCTTAAAGAACATTCCCTCCAACTCTAAGTGATTCGGAGATTAAAAAACTTTCCTAAACGTCATACTTGTAATTTAACTTAATAATACAATTGATCTAATTAAGCCTTGACACCTTAGTTGTCGTCACTACTATAGTGCTATATATGCATTTTTTAAAACAACTTTAACTCCCGTTGTTGTATTAACTGTTCAGTATCTTCAAATATTTACTTTATAAATTTCTAACTCAAACAACTGTCTATCTCGTCTATCATTATTAAAATTGTACATTCTTTTATTTTTTTAAATTTATTTCATTTTCCTATTATATTTCTCTCGTTTTTTTTTTTTTTTTTTTTTTTTTTCAAGTGTTGCTTCCACCCTTGGTTTAATATTATCATTTCTACTGAGACAATCTCTCCAGTACCTTTATGAGAATTTGCATTACTTTATTTTTTAATTATATTTATTATGTTGTATTATATAAATTTGATTCATTTGCTTTTATTATTAACCAATTTTATTGTAATTGTTATCTTGTTTTTGATATTTGATCTCTAATTCTTTTATTTATTTTTTCTTTAGAATCATTCTTTCTTCTTTTTTGATTTATTTACCTTCTTTTTTTTTTTGGATAGATTCCCTTAACATCTAAATTTCATTTGAAATATCATAGGTCTAAACTATTTTTCGTTTGTTTCCTTTTTTTTCCTCTTATTTTATTTTTATTGTTTTGTCATCACTACTAATTTTCTTATTATTCCACGCTTTCTTAATTTTTCATATTGATAATTTCTCTTAACAACTTAACTTTGCTTTTTATTGGCGTTGCCTTTTTTGTATATAGTTTTCTTCATAACTTTTTATGGATTAACATTTTTTTCTTTTCGACATTATCTATTTTCTCTACTTTAACTTGTTTTTTTTTTAAAGCCCTTAATTCCTCAAAACGTCTTTGATTTAAATTATTTAACTCGTTGTCTTTTTACTAATTCATTTTTTTTATTTTTTATTTTTTATTTTTTTGTTTCTTAACATTTTTTATTTTTTTTTCATCACTGCGTATTTTCTACTTTCTTAGCGTCACCTTGCTCCTTACTTTTAAAAAAATCCCTTAAGAAATTCATTTCTCTTTTTTATTTTCTTTATTCTGATGTTTTATTTCTTTACACCTTCATTTCTATTTTTTAACTCTAATTAACCTCTTTATTGACCTTTTTATTGTCCAAAGATCCTTTTCTCTATTCCTTTATTATATTCTTTTTTTTCGACATTGTCCTTGACATATTTCCCCACTTATTTTTGCTCTTCATCGTTTACTTTTACTTTTACCATTCATTTCTCATTTTATTGTTTAGGTCCAAAACCCAATTTGTTGAATTATGTTTTATTCTGTCTTTTTTTTTCTTTATTTTTTTTCATTTTATCTACTTATTCATATCATATTAATTTGATTCTGAAGTTTAGAATTTTTTTCAATTTTATCTGGTTCTCTCCATTAACGTTCTTATGTTTGTGTTTACAACATATATTTTTACTTCCTTCTTTTATTATTTCTTTCTCTCTTTTTATTTACTTCATTGTCGTTCTGAATCTAGACAGGCTTGTACAATTTGACATTACAGCATTTTATGTTTTGTCTTATTCCTTATCCTCATCCTGTTTATGTACTGCATACTATTATTATTATTGGCTGAAGTTATACCTAGCTTTTATACTCTGCCAAGCAGCAACACACATTGTAGACGAAAACCACTGTAGATTACCTTAAGTACAAATTTATCTACTAAGCATCCAATGTTCTTAACGTGGACAATGCCACTGCAATACCACAGCAGCAATAGAATATTCTGATGGCACAACAAAACTACAGAGACAATACTACAGAATTGCAACGTTTATACACTTGTTAAACACCAGTTCTTTCTAGTCCATCTGATACCATCCAAGGTAGTGTCTCTAATTAAGTACTCATTTCCATAGGTGGGCTTCAAAATTTAATGTAAATCCAAAATTAGCACGTCGCTGCGACAGCAGTACAAGGTCGAGTCTTTGGCCAGTAATATGCTGAGTAGAGCTTTCTTGAGGTCGGATCTGACCTCTAAAACGGCATCATGTCCAAAGAGGTCGGTCATCTGCCACAAAAACAACTGAACCCTGTCAAACACATGTGGCAGTGGCTACATAAATGTAGACAAAAGTATCTTGCTATACAAAGGAGAGGATGTTAGGAGAGGTATTCAGCACTTACATCGCTGAACAGACCTGGTAATTCCATGTGCTTCACGTGGTTAGTCTACATCATCATGTAAGACATAACATAATAACCACAAGAGAAAGTATCACTTTGTTGTGGACACTTCATGTGCACCCAAGATTTAATGTCGCATGCCTTTCTCCATGAAGTAGAGCCCTGCATGTGACCCATTCCTATGCACCAGACCTTTGCTAGGGCCTCATGAAACTTCTGAGGGCCATGGAAATTAGGATTTCGGAGAAAACCAGAATCAAACTTAAGGAATCCCTTGTCACTCAACACAGCTAAGCTCCAGTGCTCGAAGTCACAGACTGGGACTATGAGCGTAGTCCAATTCCTAGGACAAAGACCAAAATACTCCTTAGAGAATTCTTGTAGTGCATGTATTTTTGTAGTCTTGTTCGTGAGATCCCGCAGTTCGATGGCAAAAATTGATGGGCATACCAACATTTCTGGAGATAACGACATCTGAAACCAGAGGGAAAAAAAGTCCATCAACGGAGCACTGACTTTCCCCTGGTCGTCATCCAGTGCTAGCATATCGGGATCAGGCCACAAAACCGTGCTCCCCGTGTTGAAGGTGAACTCTATACACCCGTGCTGTACGTGACCGCGTTCTTCGTTAATCCTTGCTGACATTACCTCGTACAAACTAACAATTCAACTCTTAGTGAAGTGAAGCCCCGGAAAAGAACCACATGGACGATGTTAGTATAACAGTAAGCACTTGCAGTACACGGCTCACTGTTGAGGGGGTGGCAGTTGATCAAACCTTGGTAAAGAAGCTTGGTCAGTAGTGGATTTTGATATTCCGTCGTTAGGGCCCCCGAAGTCTGCTGGCTCTGACTGTTCTGCCTGCATAGGTACTGTAGCGCTCGAGATAAAATCTGCAGTGTTACTTTGCAATGGGGTAGCGCCCGAGCCGACCTTGCTGTCATCTGAATCGGTGAATGAAACATGATGTTTTGGAGTGTAGTTGTCTACTACAAGGCTGTGCAATACATCGGAGGGGAGCTCGGACTTATTGTAACCCAACAAATCGTAAGCAGCCTCCAATCCCTTATCTCGTAGGTCCACGAATGCTTGAGTTGCATTGCAGAGGGTACTGTGGATGTCGTTCGAGGGGTTGGTTGTTTGTCCTACACCCAACAACGCCCACCCAGTGTCCACATCTTCCCTGACTGCCAGCACTGTTGAGAAGACCTGCAATGGCCCAAAGGTAATCGCACATTAATTATCTTCTTCTTTCTTGACTGTCTTTTCATGGAAATCATACTATTTTGTATGGTAAAGAAGCTAACAAATTCCTCTGCACTAAGTAATTTTCAGCATCTACACAACACTACCTATGCACTACATTCATCTACGGTTACTGATAGTACTGACAACCTATCCCGTACTTAAGAGAACTTACTTGATTCAGTTCGTCCTTCCCTGAGATGTCACTCTCGGAGTGATCCAATGTCCACATCGCTAAGAGATGTTTGTAGGTGTTGCTTGTCTGGCGCATATCAAGGAGGGCCGGTTGTGCCATACGAGAAAAGAACAACTGAATCTTCAGGAAGACGGCCTCTTGCTTTGTCCTGTCTACGCCAATCAATGAGTTCACGTCCTCAGCGCAGTTAGACAAGGGCTCCACATTGTCAGAACAAATACAAGGGAATAGCGTCCATCCAAACTCGGACAGTTGCTGAGCGCAGAACAGTAATCTTTGGGACTCCACGTCGTCACTGGCCATCTCTAACAATTTCAACCGTGTACAACCCAAGGTAGGATGCGACATTGGAGAAAACCGCGTCTTCGCTAGGCGTCCGTGTAGTTTCAATACACGGACTACATGGGGACATTCGTACTCCAACGTGGTCTTTTCTCCCTGATACTGTCCTTCTATTGCACGGAGTATGGCTATTAACTCCTCTTCTGTGTGCTTCCAAGGCCTAGGCGGTGCTGTCTTTGGTAAGTCCAAGAGTAGGACTTGGAACATTGAAGACCACGCCCAATCCCGGTTCTCAGCCTCAATAGTCTGTCTGGATTCGTAATCACTTAGAGCCCTCTCAATGAACTTCTCCTTAGCTAACCTTAGCAAATTCGTAGCCCTCACCTTGTATGCACATTGCTCTTCAAGGTATTCCAGGTACGAAGACAACTTCGAAAGCTCATGTTGTCTTCCATCGAAATCTGGGTTGCTGACATAGGGATTCCATGCCATAGTCGTGAGGTGCACAAATTCTTCCTTGTTGTCCTTCTCCAAGGCCGTCTGCAAAATAAAGGTCATTTGTATTATTTCCATGAGGAACACCTCAATATAAAAAACAGATAATAGGAATATCAATGACAGACCTTACTTATGATATTATGAAGAACTAGAAAATCCAGGGACTCACCAACTGCGCTCTTTTCCAGTGGATCCAAGGCCTTACTGCAGCCATGATCTTTTCGCTTAGAACACCGTTTACCTCTAACTGGTTCAGAGCTGTCATACAGTCTGCAGGTATCTTCAGAAGAGCCCTGTCAACGATCTGTACAGGAGACTCGGACAAAAGATAAAACAAACCCGGTACCTTCAGAATGAGAGGGGGGGGGGGGGGCCAATCTCAGGTAAGTCTGCAAGACAAATGCATTCAGCTTGCTTTTGTGCTGCAGCGTACACTGCATAACGAGTATCCCTACTTCCACCATTGTGACCGTCGTTGGAAAATTCTGCACTTCCAAGAGTATTGATTTCTTCGTCGTGAACTGGAGATCCATGCTCTTCCGTTTGAGGGTCCACAGAATTCTTTGATTGTTGCAAATTTGAGGCACTACAAACTGCAGCACAAGACAATCTTCTATGCTGGTCTGCATGTACGGGCTGTAGTGACGACAAGGTCCGTCCTTGCTGTCTAAACCAAAGGTAATATCGTGGGGGAGCATCCTCCTCGTACAAAATCTTCCGCTTGGGATCCACAGATGATTCTGATTCAACTTGCTTCTTAAGGCGCTTGAAAGATGTATTACCACTTCGTAGCCTAGGCTGAGTTGAAGTGTCTTCTGGCTGTACATTTTGAGCACCTATGTCGGTATGAGCTTCATCTGTACCTCTATCCGAAGCCTCCATTAGGAAGGAAGATCCTTCCACCACCGTATCAACTGTAACGCTAAGTTTGGGCTCCGAGTTTGCAGAACTTGAACTTGATCCCTGTAAGTACACTCTCTTTCTTTTCTTATACTTCGTTGTGCAATGGTCCTCTGAAACTATCTCCTGTCTAGGTGCCCACGGTCTATGTTCTGGACGGGCGGGAAACTTAAGTCCTGCCTCCTTCAGAATAGTCTTAACTATCTTCTTGTCACTCGGAGAAAAGGTCGGGTACATCTTTAGAAGTGCTCCCGATTTTCCCTCGCATTCCTTCCAAGCAGAACACTGGTCCTTCTGCCGGTGGTATGATAGACCATTCTTATCTTTAAACTCCTGCTGGCAGTACAAACACCAAGACCAACGACGTCTATCATTGTAGAAATGATACCTGCAAGTGTAGTGTGATTCGATGACGAGTTGCTTGAATTCTTTCTCCGTATATAGGCACACACAGTGCTGCCTACCCTGCTTCAAAGAGTACCGATGTAGAGCCTCTCCTCCCACTGTGACACCCTCAATAATGCCCACAGGTCCGTTTCGTACCAAATCCAGCCACTTTTCAAACCCTAACACCTTTATGATCCGATGATCTACATTGACATTTATTTTTTTTGTCAAAAACTTACGTTCAACCGGCCCTCCAGTAGTACCCTCACCGATTTTAGACTGTGCGACAATACCAAACAAAACAGCTGGAGAAGTACTTGGGGCATACATTCTGTTGGCACCAGATATGTCTTCACGTAAATATGTCGATGAAGCGCCTAGAGTTACCCTCATGTTCAATCTATCATTCTCCATCAAATCCTGCAACCCCACCCCAATAGAACCAACCACCTTCGGACTCCTTTCCTTGTCTTGCTCACAGGATGTACTACCGTGCATACTTCCTTGGGCATTTCCTTCCATACTGACCAAACCTTGATGCTCACCTTGTAGCTTTCTCCTAGATACCCTAAACCATAGAAACAATTGATTAGAGAAACCCTAACTGCCATTGTTACACAGCCCAAACCGACCTTTAAGAACCAAATATTTCCAATCCAAAAATATCTCCTTTGGCGACCCTAAACAACCTAAACCAAAAATTACACACAACATATTCGAAAAGCATAACAACGTCATCAGCCAAACAAATTAAAATAACTTGACCTATATCACAACTTAAATGCCATACCTCGCAGCTGGAGCCTTCAACTCTACAAACCGACGTTGAACTTCGCATCTCCACCTACGTCACAATACCAATACTGCCGCACACCATACCGGAAGCACTCCACGCCATCCCGACACCGTCGCTGCAGGTCTACCTAAACCCTAATGTACTCATCCTACTAAGTTTTACAGGAAAGAGAACTAAAAAAAGTTCCAAAACAACTATCTCATTGCGATAACGCAGCACAATAGTGGGTGGCAGCACAGCCACATCAACGTAGAACAAGACTCGGCCCAGAATAAAACCCGACTACCACTGTAGACGATGAAGTCTAATGAAGGAGCGAAGGGAACTTGGACGGAAAGGTTTGCAAGCTGGCATACCGCGTGGGCCCGGGACCTGGGCCATCACGGGCCGCCCGGGATCTGGAGGGAGCCGGGCCCGCCATAGACCCAGCCGCCATTTCGACGGGCAGGGTAAGGCAGCCCGCAACATTGGCGGAATGGGGTTTGTGGGGGGGTAGCTAACGTCCGGCCTTCATTGTATTCCGATGTAGGGTTGACCTTATTTTGAAATAAGAAGATTAACGTGGACATCTTAATGTGCTTCTTGTATGTTGAGTTTATGTCTGTAGTGATTATCAATTTAATAGTCAATCGTTTAAACTTTGGATTGTTATTTTTAAAGGTCTTCAAAAGGTCTCATTGTAGTTATGTTTTTAGAATATGACGTTGTGTTATGTGTAACGAAGAGTTTTCATTCTGATGTACTCAGAATTTACAATAACCATATATATATATATAGATATATATATATATATATATATATATATATATATATATATATATATATATATATATATATATATATATATATATATATATATATATATATATATGCAGACCTAATGCAGCTGAGTTTTGAATCTAAGTGAAGATGTAGATTAATGAGGTCATCGATGTAATTTGTATTTCTTCTCGATGTGGTTAGGTGACTCCGTTCTTAAACATTGTTTGTCGTCATTCTTGGCACGTAAGCTTGGAAGTGCCCTCAAAGATCCCAAAGGCCTCCGCAATATTAGTAAGAGAAGATTGATCATTTTTGACCTTAACAATGTGCTCTGCAACATTGAGTATGTCAACAAGAAGAAAGAGGATATTCCGAAAGGGACATATGTTTCAACAAATGAAGCTTTTCAATACAAAAAATAGGCTTCAATTAAGGCTTTGGCAAAGGAATCGTATGGGCTAGTTTTTGCCCAGCCATATGTCCGCGATTTTCTAAAGAATTTTTCAAGCGTGTCTCATGTGGGGGTCTAGACTTGCATGCGGTGACATATGGCTCTTCCAATTGTGCAGTGGTTGTTTGGGGATTGTAAGCCTACCTTTGTTTTCCCCCCAGGAACATTGTACCACCTTAAAGCATGAAAAGGAGAACATTATGGTCTGTTCAAAGAATTCATTGCATGAAGAGTATTTTAAGGAGTTGCCTTTATTTTGGAAGATGCCTTTTAGTTTAGATCTGCAGATATTTCTTTGGTGCAAGGAAAACACCTTACTCATAGATGATAGCCTTCTAAAATCTTATCTGGATCCACCCAAAAATTGCGTATTTCCTCATCCTTCGAGAAGCTTGAACGACGAACCTATCGAAAAGGAATTGGAAATAGTTTTGAATTTATCTCAGTCCACTCTTTCTGTTCCAATGTTTGTGAAGTCATTAATGGAGGATGCAAAGGGATTTAGAATTGGTGCTCAAACTCCCGTCTCTAAAACTAGTCCGCTCAGAAAGACCTTAGAGCCATACACTAGGTTGATTAGGCCTAGCATAGTCGTACTTGCACGGAGTCGTCATTAGATAGTTCACCAGGTCAGTACTATTAAGGTGACCGCCTTAATACTGTTGGGGGTTCTTTCTGGGAGACTGGAATTTGTAAATTAATTTGTAGTTCATAAACCTTCGCGTAATATTGAATGGTGCTGATTTTAATTGACTTAACTTTGAGTTGCACAATTACTGTGATTTGATGTTGGAATGTCGTTTAGATGGTGAAATTGATTTTAGCCATCATATGTTGTAAATTGCTTTGATCCATCTTAGAATAGTTGTCCAATGGACGATATCTGGGCAGTAAATGTTTGAGATTCATGCTAGTGATCGTGCATATATTGACAATTGTTTGATATTTGTCAAGGTTTAGAAGTGAGGGAAATTAGTTTGTCCTTGAAACACTTTGTTTGTGTGAGTAAACGGCTTCACCAAAATCCTCGCGCTTGGTATGTCCTACCAGCAATGGAATGGTCTGCATCGTCTAAACTGGAAGACGGTGTCATTAACAATAGACTGTATAGGAGCAACGAAATAAAATAGTATTGGACGGTAGTGCACACGTATGCAAATGTGAACTCAATATTCCACGGGAATATGTTCAGCAAATTCCCTAGAAGGACGTCTATAACTGGAATTCATCAAAGGTTAGTGTAGTTGGTCCTATGCCGCCTCGAAGTAGTACATCTAGCAAAGATGCTATTATAAAAATTTATGAGGAAAGAAAGGAAGCCAGAGCATTAGATGCATTTCATTGGTCTGATGATTGCTAGGTAGTGTAGAAGTAATACGTATTGGAAAATGACGTTGTTTATGACCACCAGTTTCTGGCTTATAGAAAAAATAAAAAATTACCAAATGGTTTATTTTTTGGTAAATGTAGCGCAAAGCAATTGAAGAATGCCTTCACAGCCTTGAGAATCTTCCCTTGAAATTGCACAATGTAGGGAAAAAAAGTAAGAGATGTCTCTAGGAAATATAAGTAGTATTCCTCTAATACAAGCTATGGTAGGAATATTTTGTGACGTGACGTCACAATACATATATGAAAAACATCACTCTACATAATGTGGACAATTTGATGTCACATATCATACAATAGCATTCTATACAATTTTGCAAATTTGATACTTTTAGGTTGCTATATATATTCACATATCAAAATATAAAATCTCCTTTGCACAACTCTACTAAGTTCAAATGTATATTCCTTATTGAAAGCAAAATAGTACCTAAAATCCACTAATCATGTCAATATACACAAATGGCTTATCATGAAAGTACATCTTTGTGATGTATGTATTGTCAATCCTAATGTAGAATTAATAATATGCTACAGAGGTACTCTAAGTTTCATGAAGATCTAGTGATTTTCATCAAATGCTATTTTGATGTGCTTATCATTCTGCCGTCCATAGAGTCCCAAATTTGCCGAGTTTTCCCAAATTAATGAATATAGTGTTTACGATAATTATTAGAAATTTCAGCAAGTTATGAAATTTGGTAGAGAGTTTGTGCACTCAGAAGGAGATTCAAATGGCTCTAGAGCGTCATTCACTAAATCTCCTTCTAGTTGCATTTGCGATTTTGAAGTTTCAAGGTTTATATAAGATATCAAAGTTTTTGTTCAAACAAAAAAATTGACATTAGACATTAGGTTATCTACAAGGTTATTCTTTAGAATTACATAACATCCTTTAGTACCAATAAGAGGTTTTCTTGACCCCTAAAGTTCTTTGACTATGTTTCACCAAAAAATGCTCCAAAACTGCCATTTCTAATGTAAAAAGCTTGAATGACTAAAAAATCATTATTTTCTAATTATAACCGTAAGATCTTCAACTAAATTATTGTAATAGACAGCTCAAAAAATTTCAATTTAATCGAACATAGAGATTAGAAGATTATAGCAATTGAAATTTAAAAACAAACTTTTTTGACAAGAGTTTTGACTAGGTTGATACACTCTAACTTTTTTTTTCTTAGGTTTTTTGCATTATGGATTTTGGCGGTTTTGGTGCATGTCAAAGAAGACTAAGTTAGGTAATTTATAAAAAAAATTTACACCAAAAAGTCAAGTGTAGCATGTTGAAAACAATATTTTAGTTAAGTTGAATACATAAGAGTGCTAAATCTTATTTCTTTCCTAGAAATTATATTATTCAATAAATTCCCAATCCAAATGGTCAAAGTAAAGATTGATGTCCATATTTTTACTGAAAAAAAGAAAAAACCAAAAATAATGTTTTTTGTAACTTTTATGAAGGAAAGAAGAAGTTTTTTTAGTACACTGCCCGAAACGGTGAGAAAACTTTGATATTTTGTGGAGTGAACATTATGCACTCAAAGTTGTTTTTTTTTTGGAAACCTCAAAGATGACATCATGAAGTATTTACAGAAATATTTTCAGAGGTAATTGATATATTTAGCATCGCTGCCCGAATTGCCCTTTGAGCAGCTTTTTCCACTTTGATTACCATAACTATTTTTATGAATTTCCAATTGAAAAAAAATTAGATTCCCTGAAAGTTCTTCTTATGGCCTACATTCACAAAAAGTTTCAAAAAATCTCGACTTCAATTGAAGTCACAGGTACATGCCCGAATTCTAAAAAAGCCCATTCTAGGACAATGGTCCTTTAGGGGTTAACCTCAAGAAGAAGAAATGTTTTGAGAAGATTTTCATTAATTATCCTACAAAATATTCAGTAATAAAGAAAGAAAAGAGTTTGGTGGTTGGTTTCATCGAAAGACTCCATTGCAGTTATTATTTACTTCAACTTTTTTGAATATGTAGCAATGCTAAAATTTCAGAAGAAATCAAGTTTTTTTGAAGATTTAATTTGAAAAAGAATAAATTTTTTATAAAAACTTAAATTTTTGAAAAACAAACCTTATTTTTCTAGAAGAAATAAATATTTGTTCAAAGGTGAACAAACCTGCTATCAACGTACGGCAGTGTGGAGTACTAATATAGCATGAGGTACCAATATAATGCGGGACATCAATATAATGTGAAATACCAATATAGTGTGGGATAGGGTACCAATACAATGTGGATCACCAATATGATGTAGGATACCAATATAAGGTTGAACACCAATATGATATAGGATACCAATATAAGGTGGAACACCAATAAAATATAGAACATGGTATCAATATAGATAGAACATTAATATAGTATGTAATAGGATACCAGTATAATATAAGGCACCAATATAGAGTAGGTACTGATAGTCTCGGATAGGGTATCAATAGTCTTGGATTAGGTATCAATATTGTCTTCGATAGGGTATCAATACAGTCGCGGATTAGGTATCAACATACTCCTGGATAGAGTACCAATATAGTCTCAAATATGGTACTAATATAGTCTTGAAAATGATACCAATATAGTGTGGGATACGCTACCAATATGGTGTAGGACAGCGATGTGGTATAGGTACCAATATAATCTTGGGTAGGATACCAATATAGTGTTGGATATCAATATAGTGTGGCATAGTGTACCAATATAGTGTGGCGTCGTGTACCAATATAGTGTAGGACACTAATATAGTGCGGGATACCGATATAAGATAAAAGCACCTAAAACCAATAGCACCCCCAGAACCAACCTATAGATGTCCCCAGAACCAACCTGTAGATGTCCCCAGAACCAACCTGTAGATGTCCCCAGAACCGCATTTTGGCTGATCTAGCATTGTCAGACCACCCAATTCAAATTGACCAATCAAAACACTCAAAAAGACTCAAAAAGCTGGTGGTTTTGGCTACACTCATGAGTGGAAATTAGTACCAACTAGGAGGGGAGATGGGAAAAGTCTACAGATCAGTTTTAGGTCACGAAGTACTTTTGTGTTTAAAAATTTGTATCTATTTCAATATTGGGAAGAAAAATTTGAAAAATTTGCATTCTATGAGAAACCTATTTTCCTACATGTGAAAAATACACCCCAAAAATAATCCCCAAAAAAAAAAGCTCAATATCCTTAAGTTGTTGGTTTCAGGTGCTTCTACCTTAGTGTGCCCAAACTCCCAAAAGCCAACCTAAAAAACCTAGAACAAACATTCTCCACAGAAACAAAAACCAAAAACCCCAAAACAAAAACGAAGTCCCGTCGCGCGAGCCGGACGCGGCGAACCCCGCATCGCAGCCTCGCGTCCCGTCGCCGCCGCCGCCCTCGCATCTTCTTCACGTGCTTCCCCGAATCCCAACTGCACCAAAACCACCACGTCCACTAACCCGCAACTCCCACTTCCCCGCACACACACCTGAGCTCGAAGGGTCCACTTAATTTGGAAAGGACCACTTGGCCAGGAACGGACCATCATCGGAAAGGATCCCTGTCCCTGCCTGCAGAAGACCGTTTCTAGCACAACGGCACTCTCCGAATCCATTCCGTTCATAAGGGTGGCGGTTCACTTGCCAGGATTCTCAGGGCCGCTTCCCACTATGGCCGAAGTCGAGAGGAGGAGGGAGTGTCCACTGTTCCAAACTTGGTCGAGAGGAGAAGCCTTTGGACTGAAAAGTAATCTTAAAATAATCCACTTGGGAGCTTTGGCTGGGCATAGTGTGAAGACCCAAAGGAGAAGGCCAAAGGCCAAGAAATATGATAAAAATATTCAGACATTTATAAAAAATCTGAAAAAAATAGGGGAGGTATATAAACTAATGAAGAATATGTGGAAAAAATTTCAGCAAATTCTACATTGTTATGACAAAGTTATGAGTGATTGAAATTCAGCTTATTTTTGGACAGCATTGGTCTAAAGCCAATGATTGTCAAAAGGTTCATTAAATAAAATATGACAAGGCTAGTGGAGCATGACCAGCTCTTATTAGCCCATGAGCCTTGTCTTCTTGTGCATATTTTAATGAAAAAAAAGTTTCTCCTCTCGACGGAAGTTTGGGTTGAGCATTTTGCTCGACCCAAACTTTGGGTGAGAGGAGAAACTCTTGGCGCCAAAACTTGCTAAAAGTGATGCCACCTAGGCTCCTTTGGTGGTGACGTCCTTTGGACTTCGGCCTCTAGTGTGAAGGCCAAGAAGAGGAACTTTGGCCATTCTAGTGTTTTCATTGGTTGGAACGCTTCTCCTCTCGAAGTTTGGCCATAGTGGGAAGCGGCCCTCACAAGTGTTTCGGTTACGAGTACTGGTTGAAAGGTTTGGGCTTTGGATGAACTAGCTCGAGTGGCGTTGCTCGGAGTGGAGTTTGGGAGTTTGGAGTTGGGTGGAGATGGCGGCGTTGTGCCAGAGAGTGTCGTGGCACCATGTGTCGTCGCAGTTCGTGCCAGTGAGGAGGGACGGGGCGGGGTGGAGTGGGGCTGGGAAGAGTCTGGGAGGCTGGGGAGTGCGCGCGAGGAGGGAGCAGGAGTCGCCGTTTACGGAGAAGGCGTCGGTGAAGATGCGCGGGGGCGGGCATGGTAGTGGCGTGGCGCTCAAGAGCTTGGAGCTCTGGGATGCGGGGAGGGCGCGGGAGGCGCAGCCCGGGGTGTCGAGTGACGGGTTGCAGAGCTTAACTGGTGCTTCTGCTGAGTTTCGTGAGTCTAAGGATGAATCGTCAGGTGAATGTCGATCTTCTTCTTTCTCTCTTTTGTGTGGAGGGTGGGCTTTCGGTGGGTTTCTGTGTATGCCGGGAAATTGAGGTATGTAGTAAGAGTGGACGAATTCTAGCAGAAAAGTTGTAATGTGGTTACTTGATCGAAATTGACGATTTGTGTTTGAAATTGAATTACTTCTTTGGTTTTTGCTGCAACTATTATGGAGCATTAGAGTTCAATGGTTGTTGTGTCCTGGTGAATCTGCACTGGTTCTGTTGCAGCTAGAAATTTGAGTGAAAGTTGTGGGCCGCTGTTTTTTGAACGCTGGGAGTTTGATTTGTTGATACCTTAATTTTTTACAATTCCATGCTTTGCTTGTCATTCATCGAATATATATTGTTTAAAAAAAAAAACTACCTCTCGTAATTGCCGAATTCCCTTTTTCGGAGGGTTCGATACTCGATCAAACCGTGTATTTGCTGAGGTCAATGTTGCTACTGGGCTGCTAGATTTCATCTTCTCATGCAGATCATTAGTCTCCCAGAATAATAATCAGTACAATTTGAAAATTTAACCTTGATTTCAGTTGAACCGTTGAACCAGAAATCCAAATCTACTAACTAACACTCGAGCTACTTTAGGTTTTCTCCATTGCTCCTGAATTGAGTAGATTTTGCGCTTTGTATTGAATTCGTGTGCGTTGAATTGTGGCAATGCAGGTCCAGGTTACGAGGACGATGACATCGCAGCTCGGTTACCTGAGCTCAGAGAAGTGCTATCTCTTCTCTGCACCCAGTGGGCTCAAGAAGAAGCTTCTGGATCACAGAGGAAGAGAGGACCTGGAAATGTATTTTTGGTAGGGACTGGTCCGGGCAACCCAGACCTCCTCACAGTGAAGGCACTGAAGTTGATGCAATCTGCCGAGCTCGTTTTGTACGACCGTTTGGTGTCCACTGACATCCTTGATCTCGTGCACGATGGTGCACGTCTCCTGTATGTGGGCAAAACATCCGGCTACCACAGCCGAACTCAGGAGGAGATCCATGAGCTTCTGTCGAGCTTTGCAGAATCTGGTGCCACTGTCGTGAGACTCAAAGGAAGAGACCCTCTTGTATTTGGTCGAGGGGGCGAGGAGATGGATTTTTTACAGGAGCAAGGTATTAACGTGCAAGTAGTGCCCGGTATTACGGCAGCGTCTGGGATTGCTGCTGAGCTGGGGATTCCTCTCACTCATCGGGGAGCTGCCAACAGTGTGCGATTCTTGACTGGCCATTCAAGGAAAGGGGGAGATGATCCGTTATACGTTGCAGAACGAGCTGCAGATCCCGATTCTACTTTAGTCATCTACATGGGCTTGGCTACTCTTCCAGGGCTTGCTGCGAAGCTCATGGCGAATGGACTGCCGAGTGATATCCCAGCGGTTGCAGTGGAGCGAGGCACCACTGCCCAGCAAAGAGTGGTGTTTGCCCACTTGAATGATTTGCCTGCTGAAGTAGCAGGAGCCAAGTTGGAGTCACCCACACTGATCATCATTGGTCGTGTTGTAGCGCTTTCGCATTTGTGGCCATTTAAAACCATTGCTGTCGCAGGAGAGGCTGAGGACCAGAGTGCACAGCTTGAAGCAACAGCCACATCGGTCAAGGCCGAAAAACCAGAGGACATGAAAAGAGAACCTCGTGTGAGGAGTTTGCGTGGCCCTGACCCTATTCTTCCTAGACAAAATTAATTAGAATTTAGAATCGATTCTTATCGTAGCGTAGACTAAACTATAAAAATATAATTTATTCATCGTTGATAGCAATTTGTGATTGTGGCAGATTGCTGGTATGTCTTGAATAGGAACCCGCTTCATACGAGGTAATTTTCTGTAACATGTGAGCCAAAGGCTAGCCAATGGAATAAACAGAAGGTGGTGAGATAATCATGTTAGAGCATCCCCAATCGTTGGGCACTATACTGCCACTCCAAATCAGGTTGGCGGCCTCCCTCTACAATGGCGAGGGTAGAATTTCCAATACGGCCCCAATCGAGCCGCGGTAAGGGTCCCTGCAACAGTGCTTGGTGGATGATGTGGTGTGGGTGGGCATGTGTGTGGCATGGGGGGCGGGGATGTGGCATGCGGGGCCCTCTCACGTGGCTGGCGGGGCATTGAGCTGCTGCATTGTCTCACGACGAGCTTTTTTCAGCTGATGGGCTGCGAGGGAGCTCCTTCAGAGAGAGAACAGGGAATTGTTTCGGGTGTTCTTGATCATTGTAGACTGAATTGAGAGGAGGGTGTGGAAAGGAATTTGCATGTGTTTTTTAATTTGAGAGAGCCATGGAGTCATGGGAGGATGAGCTAGAGAGGGCACTTGGTTTAGAAATAGGGTTTGAAGAGGACATGGAGGATGAGCTTGAGAATGACCTATTCTTGCAGATGGTTGATGTTGTGTCAATTGAGCTCTTGGGAGAGCCATCCATCAAGCCGAAGGCGAGAGGCAGTGTACCTCGAAGGGAATATGGTTGGCATGATAGGGAGGTATGTCATAGACTTCTTGTGAAGGATTATTTTTGTGACAATCTTATATATAGCCTAAGGAAGTTTCGGAGGCAGTTTGGGATGCGCAAGGAACTTTTCATTACCATTCATGATGTTGTTGTGGCATTTGATCCATGGTTTATACAACGTGTGGATTGTACCAAGTGTTTGGGTTTATCCTCTTTGTAGAAATGCACAGCTGCACTCCGTATGTTGGCATACGGAGTGGCGGCTGATGCATGTGATGAGTACTGCAAATTAGAGGAGTCTACTGCCCAAGGTGCTTGACTCGGTTTGTGGATGCAGTGAGAGGTTGCTTTGAGTCCATTTATTAGAGGCAACCTACAAGGTTTGGTATAGAGAAGTACATGGCCATCAATGAGAAGCGTGGATTTCCAGAGATGTTTGGAAGTCTAGATTGTATGCACTGGACTTGGAAGAATTGTCCTGTAGCTTGGCATGGTCAATTCCAAGATAAGGACAAGAATAGGAGCATTATCTTGGAGGCTGTGGCAGATCAGAGCTTATGGATACGGCATGCTTATTTTGGCTTGCTTGGGGGTAACAACAACATCAATGTCTTAGATAGCTCGCCCTTTTTTATTAACCTCTTGCAGGGTGCTGGCCATAACATCAGCTTTGAAGTAAACGGGAATGTTTACTCTAGATACTACTTTCTTGCAGATGGGATTTATCCATCTTGGGCATGTTTTTTGCAGCCCATTTATGAACCACAGGGTGAGATGAAGGAACACTTTGTAAAATGCTAGGAAGGAGCACAGAAGGATGTGGAACGAGCTTTTGGAGTGTTGCAAGCAAGGTGGGAAATCATCAAAAACCTCGTGAGACAATGGGATTTAGGAGTTATTGACAACATCATGATGGCATGCATTATCATGCACAACATGATTTTGGAGGATGAGAAGGGCCTCCACCTTGAGCCATTTGTAGATTTGGGGGGCCCTTCCCATAGCACTCCTATCCCATTTACATTTAGGAACTTACAAGATGGCACTAGGGAGGTTGAGAACATTGAGACTCACTTTGCATTGAGAAATGATCTAATAGATCATTTGTGGAAGATTAGAGGTGAGAGGAGAGAGAGAGTCAATTTAGGAAGATGAAATGTATATCTTTATTGTGGAAAACATCTTGAATTTAAGTTCAAGCTGAAATTGCGGAAGCCATACATCTAGGAATCCCCCATGGGAGAGTGATGACCATCAAAACCAAAAGTATTTGCTACAGGGTACATGGGAGTGGGCTGTACAAACTGCATGTGTCTATTGTCTACAAATGTTTGTGTCGAAATAGGAGGGGTCCTCCCCTGTTGAGAGTTGCTGAAGCCAAGAGAATTGTCCCAGTCCTCAGGCTGCGAATCCTCAGCAGACGGAACAGAGACATTACAATTAGCGCAGTCCGAATCAGGAAGAGACAAAAACTTGCGAACAGATACCAAAAATAAAACCAGGAAGGGCGCTGTCTGATTGACGAGAGTGGATGCGAGGCACAGGCCGAGCCAAAGCGAACTGGCATATAACGGTGACGAAAAAAAACAAAAGACAAGCTGTGCTGAACCACCGAAGCTGAGAGGAGCTGCGAAGAAAATAGAAAGGGACAGGGTACTCGGGATAGGGGATTAGGAGAATTGAAAGAAGATGAATCCAAAAAAAAATAAAAAAAATAGGAAACAAAGGGACAAATTGAAACTCTTGCATGAGACACTGAGCAAAGACATGTGCGGGTGGATGATGCTCGCGAGTGTACAGAACATAGTGAGAGTTTAAAAAAGGAAAAAACTGTAAAGAGGAAGACCGAATTCAATGGGAAGAAGTCGAGAAGGGGAGCCATAGAGCTCAATTGAATGAGAAATAAAAAATGAAACGAAATGGACAATGAGAGGAGATGAGGGAGAGAGGAAGCCTAGGCCGAAAAAAAAAAAAAAAAAAAAAAGGAATTGTGATTGAAAAGAGCAGAGAGGGTGCGAAAATGGAAGCAAGAATGTAGCAGTAGAAAAAGAAAGTGAGAGAGGGCAATGAAAGAGAAGGTGACAGTGAGAGACTTCGGAGCTGAAGGAAAAAAAATAAAAAAAATAAAATGGGGGGTCAATGAGAGGATAAGTGAGGGTGCAAAATTGAGAGGAATCTGAAGCAATTGAGACGAAAAACCAAATGAATGAAAACAAAACGGTGAGGGACTGAGGTAAGGGAAATAAAAAAATAAAAAATGTCACCGTGAATGAGAGAAGAGGTGATGGTGCGTCATCGAATTCATGGAGAATGCAAACAGAAAAGAGCGGTGACAGATGAAGAATTAGAGACGGTGAGGGACTGAGAGACATGATAGGAAAAAAAAAAAAAAAAAAAACTGTGAGAGAGAGGAGAGGTGAGGCAGGGTAATTGAAAGCAAATCGAAAGCATTAGAAAAACACCGAAAGAGTGAGAACGAGAGACGTTGAGGGACTGTGGGAGATGCAACTAAAAAAACCAAATGAAGGTGTCAATATGAGGAGAGGTGAGGGTTCGAAGTCGAAGGCAATACAAGAAACAAATGAGAGTGGGAGCCAGTGTGTGAGACGGTGAGGGACCATCACTATCAAATTGGGGGGAAAAAAAAAAAAAAAACAAGTGAGCAGGGTCACGGCATCTGCGAAATAGAACATGGAGGGATACAGATCAAAACAAAATGCACTTGGGCTAAGAGATAACATGTACGCAAAGACTATGAGATGACATAAAAAATTAAAAAAAAACGAGGAAGAACGAAGCAGTGTCAATTCGGTGAGAGAAGCATTTAAAAAAACGTGGAAAAAAAGAAGAGTGAGAGAGAGAAGGGACTCTAGAGATAGAAAGATTGAAGTTTAAAAATATAAAAAACAAATGAGAGGAAGAGAATCACATCAAACAAAAAATATACTGAATGGTACAGTGAGGGCGAGGTTCGGAGGGAGAGGTGAAGTGAGACAGCTAAAGATTAGAAGGTGAGGGAGGGAGAGAATGGATTCGGAATGAATAAAAAATAAAAAATAAAAAAAAAAAAAAAAAAAAAAAAAATAAAAAAAAAAAAAAAAAAACAAAAAAAACAACGAGACTATGAGAGAGAGTGACGACGGGAGAGGTGAGGGAGAGACAAGATGGAGAGAAGGTGAGGGAGAGAAGGTGAGGGAGGGAGAGAATGGATTTGGAATGAAAAAAATAAAAAAATGCGTGGGCCGCTGAGGGACAGATTCCACAAGAGAGAGCCAAAAAAAAAAAAAAAAACAGATTGAAGCAATTGAGACTTGAATCAAAGCAAATTCAGAGAGAACCTAAAACCTAATTGAGGGAGAGAACATGAGGTAAATAACGCACCTGGGAGAGTGTTGTTGGGGGAGCCTTCCGGTGTGCGAGCACGGCTCGGTGTTCTAGGGCTCGCAGAGATGGTGCAGGGCTCTTTCATGGGCTCCGTAGGACTTGGAGAGGGCGGTGGCTGCGAGGCCGGTGTTGCGGTTGCAGGGGTGGTGGCCTGCAGCCGTTGCCGCTTCCCGCTACTCCCCTCCGCAGCCCTCTCACGAGCGAGCCTCTCTGCAGCACGCTCCTGCACCAATTTATCGTGCTCCAATTTTTCCTTCTCAAATTGCCGCTTCTCCTGCTCCATGCGCGTCTTGATCCCCTCCATTTCTTCTTTTCTCTACAGGTGAAAGTACTCCCGAGCATCATCGTCCAAGTCTTCGATGGGCATCCTGAAAATTGACATCGCTGCATGATCTGCCATTGCTTCTGCCTTCCGCATGTTCGCCACCGCCATCCGCTCGGTTGCCCGTGCCGTTGATTTGAGGATGGACTCTCATTGACCTTGCTCTGCGAGATCTACCTTCGCCACTTTATTGCCCTGGGTCGCGTAGGACGGATGGGGGTTCTCTCTGACAGCGGCAGCAGTACCTCCTCTTCAGCACTCCCTGCCTCTGCGGCTTCAACGCTGGCACTGCCCTGGTCAGGCTCCTCCGGGGATGCGACTAGCGTAGCTCTCCCTCGCCCCGCACCCGCAGCCGCAGCCCCGTCTCCAGAGCTCCGCCGCTGAACGTCCATTGAAGTCTGCCACGACCGCGGCACCTCCTTCAAAATGTGCCAACAGTGCAAAAAAGAATATGTAGACTGCTTGGGATGCCGATCTTTGTAATATGCCAAGGTTCTCTCCAACACATCCTCTGCTGAAACCCCAGACTTTCTAGAATCTAAAACCTGTTTGTACACACCTACAAATTTCGCAACATCATGTTTGATATGACTCCACTTTGTTTCAAGAAACCTAGCAACACGGTTTGGAGCACATCTGGGTTTTGTGCGATTGAAGTGTGTGGTGATGCGCTCCCAAAACGCAGTGTTGTGTTGCCCATTGCCACACACAGGATCTTGCGAAACGTCCAAAAAACTCCTGCACAAGCATCTCTCCTCATTAGCTGTAAAGTTCTTCTCCTTCTTCCCCCTTCCTGCGTCAAGAGCTGCCATGCTAGAGCTTGGCATTGATGATAGCGTGACAAAATGTCTCCCGTCAAGCTCAGATTATTTGACGTGAGCGAGGCAGGTTTGCAGGGAGACGGCAAGGTGGCGTGGGTAATGCCGCGGCTATTGGGGCAGCGGGTGGCGCCGCGGGCCCGGCATGTGCCGTTGGCGTGGGCCGTTGGCGTGGGCCGTTGGCGCCCTATTGGGGATGCTCTTACCGGTTCACAAGTATGGAAGGGTTGGTCATTCACAGTACTTTTCAGAATACCAAACAGTTAACATTGTATTGTACTGTACATAACTTAAGCTACTAAAAACAATTTAAAAAGAAAAGTGTTGGAAGCTTATAATAGCTTAGACCAATCCACCACAATTGAACCTAAAAATAGGACATTATATGGTAGGCCTTCACATAAACAGGTCAGAGCAGGTTTGGGACTTCTTGCATTCACAGTGCTAAAATGCCGATTCCACATCAAACGGATCACCAGCTTGAAGCCAGTGACTTGATGAGACTGACTACCGTAGTCTAGAGCTTCAGAAGATGTTCCACCACAAGAGCTCAATGTAAACTTGGGTAGCAATAATCACCACTGTGCCCTGATCAGATATTTCAGTGATATACACATCCAGCCTAATTAATTCATTGATAATTTGTTTTTGTAGCTTGAATCTGTTTCTTCACTTTGCATTCATGGAATATTTCCAATTTCAAATCCTCTTATTTGTGAATTCTGAAATGACAACCTAATCAGTTGAACTGGGTTTTTAGAGAATTTTCTTTTGTGTATCTAGAGAATACTCTTTCATGTATCTAGAGATTACTCTTTCATGTATTCTAGAGAATTTTTTTGTGTAGGAATCCTAATAGAGAGCACTTGCCTATACACCATTGTTGTCTCAAATGAGCATATGAAGGAGCATATGACGAACTCTATCCGAAAGATCATTTCCTCAAACCTTATTTGTAATCATGATCACTAAATCGAACAACAAAAACACTTTGAAAACCAACCATCACTTTATTTTTAAAAAGTGGAACTTCAAATGATTCATAATAACAATATAAGATTAAAAGTTTGGATTAAATACTTTCAAAAAAGTTATATCAAAGATGATCACGCTACATGTAATTTTATGAGCGGTGACAATCTATTCTTAGCTCCACTATACACAAAAACGATGAAAATGTTGTACAAAGCAGATACGTGATTATGATCGTTTATTGATGGTTTCAACAGAGCAAAACCCCCATGAAACCAATTTTATATCATCATTCTACAAATCTTGGCGTCTATCATACCTCCAACTAGAACATTCTACAAATCTTGGCGTCTATCATACCTCCGACTAGAACAGAGCCAACTTCAGGGAAGCACAAACCTTGGTCAATCAGGCTCGATAAGTCCTCAACCTCCCTTCTCCAAAAAGCTGTTGAAGCCCTGCCTGAATCATTTACAGTAAACTGCTGGATGATGATTAGAATAAGGCAAAACAGATGAAAACCTACAAGGACGCCCAAAACATTTTACATGTAACCTCTAGTTATCATCTTTAGGTGGCTTTCGATAATGGGTTTCCAACTGCTTGGCAACAATAAGGCCAGTCGTGACGAAAGTTTTCAGGTTTGGGATGGTGTAGTTCTGCGCAATGTACACCCCAGCGAATGTACCAAGCGAGAACGAAAAACTACTTCTAAATATCCCCATTTTGTTGCAAACTGCTGACCTTCCGAGTTACTGAATATTGTTTCCAGCTTCCCTGCGAAAGACATCCCAAAAACTCAGGCTTCCAAAGTTCCAAAACCACAACTTGTAAGATGCAATTCAACAGCAAATTCTTCAGGTCCTAAACTTATACAAAATACGAAAAGAAAGAAACAAAGAAGCTCTAAAAAACAACCTCCAAGAACCAACTCACAGATTATTCCCATATGCCAGACGCATCCTACAGGATAAATATTCTCTAAGCTTTACAAAAAAATATTCTCCCATATTCACCCAATCTACGTCAGCAATCGATTCTTCAACTTTACCTCAAACACAACCAACATCCACGCTTAACCGCGTGTAAATAATCCCAAAACATGTCAATCCAGCTACCACGACAAGTCAACCTTTCCTACCCAACAATCACTTACCATATTCCTACACAGCATTTCAAACAACACGTGCTGAGACCAAAATAACCACACCCACAGCTCTCCACGTTCATACTCGAAAGATAGACACGGAGGTCATACAGTAGTTCCCCCAGGTGTAGACGTCCCAGAGCTACACACGTAAAAAAACAGGTGACAAACCCCAAACCCATGTTGCTAAGCTCGCGACCCACTAGATTCACATCTAGGAATAGTACTCATAAACCGTAACCACACCAAGGAAACCCTAATGACTGAAGGGCAAGCATTCACACGGAACCACTGTACAAAACCAGATTTGTCTCCTCAATCAACTCCAGACACTTACTGATTCAAGCTCATTCATCATAACATCACATCACCACTGTACTTTGTAGGCGCAAGTGCATCACACCCAAGGCATCCAATGGCTCCCAACCACAACACATTCAAGTACTCCTCACCAACTAAGCCCCCCGAGCCACCCAACCAGAACCACCCTGCACGATAACTCCATTAAGATTACAAAATCCAACGTCACTCAGTATACGATTCATCAATCTGTCAACCCCTGCTACGCAACAGGCACTCGATTTCTCCTGTTGCAACCCATCACGAACAAAATAAACATCCCCACACGAAATCCAACCACATCATCTGAATTTCCCTCCATCCTGCTACCTGACCACCAAAGCATAAATCCTCACAATCAGCCTTCAAACTAGTCTTAAATTCACAGAATCCTTAAACCTCTAAACCAAATGAACTCCCAGACGGTTCATGGAACTTACTCACACAAACCAGAGCCTCAGAATTCCAAAATCAAGTCATGACTTGATATCACTACTTCCCCCTGGAACCCTAATTTTTCACTCCAGACTTCACAGCGCACGGAAAAATCCTTTCGAAAAAATCCCTGGAACCCTCAAGAGGTGGCCGAGTTGAAGAAGATGACGGTACCTAGAGATCGGTGAGCGCCGGACCAGTGCACGATGGTTGCCAAAAAGCCTGATCGCATCCGCTGTTGCTTCACCTCATCGCTCTTTTTCTTCTGCCTCTCTCTCTCTCTTCTCTGTTTCTCGCAATCTTAGACTCGGGGCTTAAGTTGCCAGGGTTTCACCATAGTATCAAGCAGGGTGTCGTTAGGTACCAGTCGACCGTAGTATTGACGATCAGGTTATCCGCCTTGCGCCGGGTACATTACGAAAATCTAAAGGTTATATGAATTCTATAAAAAAACTAGGGCTACGCACAACTGTCGATAAAAATTATAATTTTTTAATTTTAATATAAAAAATAAAAAGATGATTATGTAAAAATAAAATAAAATAAAATGATAAAGTGGATGTATAGTAGTTTTTATTGTATAGTTTTATTGTATTGATTTATAGAAATAAACTCAAAATGGTTACCTAAGCGCCAATTATTTTGGTGGCTCATAGGTCATTACAATGTTCAAAAGATGTATATATTTTTCCTTAAAATTTACGTTTTAACATACATTTTTTGTTTTTTTTAACTTAGAAGTCAAAGAAATCCTTTAGGTAAATAAGATTTGCTTTAAAATTTATAATTCTATTGTAATATACATTATTTGGAAACTATAACTACTTTTTTTGTGCAAAAATCCTTTTTAAAAATGAGTATATTAATGTTTTATAATATAGATTTAGTAATGATATTACATTGGTGTTGTAGACACCAATGATTTGTGGAAGCTAATGATAGTCCACCACATATTCTTTTCTATGTAATAAAAATATTTATACATTTACTCCGTGAAGATTTATATGCATTAGAAAAATTATTGTATCTTCTTGATAATCTAAAATATAATATAATATAATATAATATAATATATTGACTCATTTCTTATTTAATCTCTGATTTTAGAATCAAGTGAAAAACAATGATTGCATATATATATATATATATATATATATATATATATATATATATATATATATATATATATATATATATATATATATATATATATATATATATATATATATATATATATATATATATATATATATATATATATATATGGAGTGGTAGAAATATAATAATTGTGGAGTATATTATAAAATTATAACTCTATATGAAGTATACTTTGAAGGATTTGCTGAACTTTCAAAATAGTGTAATTTGAGATTTTAGTAGATAATATATTAAATTATAAATTTTTAATTTGAATATAAAAAAGGACAAGTGTTTATGCAAAAATGAAATAAAATATAATTTACACAAAAAATGAATGAAGTCGATTTTTTTTTTTAATTTTTAATTTTTTAAAAATATATCAATTGATTTTTAAATATTGTTTGAAATAACTTTTGGAATAACCTTTTGAATAACCATCTATATAATCTATATAACCTTTTAAACAACCTTTCAAGTTCCCAACTCCAACTTCAATCTCTTTTTTTCTTTTCACGACCATATAGGACCAATATTACAAAATGACATACCAAAAAACATGATGACGACGACGGCCACGACGCTAGTCACGATGCTGATTTTCCATTAAAAGCAAATCAAAAAGGGATGTACATGACATACAAGTTGTCAATTGTGAAACATAAGCTCTCCCAATTTTGTTTGTATATGCACAATGCCTCTTTAGGTCGTATTCTTGAGAGACCTGGTAGAAAGAACTGAAATGCACAAGTTCAAATGATCAATGTATTATTCATTCAGATGTCGCAACTTGTTCAATTATAAAACTGTAATAGATTGAAGAGTCACTTAATAATGTTTCCAGCTCATAAACCTGTTTGAAACACCTCATATATACCCCGCACCTCTCTATACACAACAGTGCACATTCAAGCCTCATATTTAGAAAGGGCACTCACATGGCCTAGTTGATTGTATGGTGTCCAATGAAAGTGAAAAGCCAATTAAAATTCTGGTTATCTGAAACTAGCGCCATTAAACCTGTCACTAAATAATCTTCCAAATCAAAACAAAAAACCATGATGCAAAATCAAAAAAGGCGGCTAACGGCTTCAACGAGATACAACAACAAATTTTATGAGCAATCGTAATTTTTTTCGGATTGATCACTGTGATCGTCCTCAATTCTCTCAAATAGCAAATACAAACCCACCGGAGTAATACAATTGACATTTATTCCTGTATAAGGAATCAAACACCGTCAAGAATCTCAGAAACATTCAGATTCCTAAAACAACTTCACGAGGAAAGTGGCGAAAACAAACAAATCAAAGAACTGTCTCTAGTCCACAATTCTGTCAAATAAAGCCAATTACCTCAAGAATTTCCTAACCTTCCTTGACGTAAATCGTAGAGCTACCAAATGGATAACATTGCTATCCAGATTCCCCAAATTCAAACAAAAACCACCAAGCAGAAGTAGAAACTAACTAGACCATTTGATGTTTTCCCTTCCAAAAGCACAATGGCGCAATTCACCAATAAAACACTTGTTAGAAATTATTTTGACTTTGGAAGAAGCCCTAAACATGTGCCTCGGTTGTGCCCTTGGTACAGTGCGTGGAATGAGGTAATCGGTTCAGAAGGTAATTACCATTGGTGCCAAGCTTTGATTCCAGCAGCATGTTCGCAGGGTTCGGCCAATGGTTGCAAGAGTTTAAGTTTCCTAGTGCGACCTAGGTGGAACTCACACATGTGTAAATACAACTCAATCAGATTAATATACTACAGGGATTTGGACATCTAGTACCATGGTGGGCTGATTATACTCGAGCGAATGTCCTCCAAGCTGTTTGAGTTTTCATATTATAAGATTCTATTTTCTATATTTTATGTGCACTTGGTACTGGAGGGCAAGCCGTGTCAACAGAAACAGTGACATAATGTTGCAAGGGAATGGATGACGCTGCAAATTGGTTCGCTTACAGTCAGCTTCGGAGATTCGGAGTAGGTCTTTTGCGCCAAAATAATCGGCATCTGAGGTGGTCTATTGCGGCCGCACAATAGTGTTTCCTACTGTATTGCTTGGTTTATGATGCATGTATATTATCAATGGCAAACAGTCGGCGTCCACAGTCGGAGGTGCAATCGATAGTCATCTACAACAATCATGACGCTGGTGGACAGTGGATTCTGTTGCGTCTGGAGGTTGGTAGTTGGGTGACGCTAAAGCCTGCCCCCACTAGGCCGTGGGCACAAGATTCTCGTAGACAAGGAGATGAGAATAATGCAAGTGCTTACAAGGCACAAATCGTTCAGTTCTAGTGGAGTTACAGTATTGTTCGGGGGAAGGTTGTGATGAAACTCAAGTCCGTTTTAATGAGGCGTGCATATAAGCGTAGACAAATCCACTTGGACCCCGTAGTTTCAGCGACTGAGCCTAGAGCCTGCAACTATCTTTTTGCATCATACTAGGAGGACTGGGTCCCGCCCACGTCGATTTTAGATGTCATCCTCGTGCTGCATCACGAGGTTGGTGAGGCGACTCGTAATGGCCGAGGTTACAGGGATCTGAGGGCTGATGGAACTTTTTACTTCAGGTTTGTGTATGTGCCGCCGTCTGACAATCAGCTCTATGGCACTCTAGAGGCGCTTCCTCTTCTTGAGCTAACAGGCTCAGAGTGCCCCCCCCCTTGATATGCATAGAAGTGAGTTTTTTCAAAGAAAGCTTGCTGTCGACATTGGTGCCGCAATGAAAGGCTCAACATGCAATAGGGCTGTCCATATGCACTAGTTCACGCCGGTGCATGTGCTGGTGGATTTCTTTGCTTGTGCGGATAGTGTACGAAACACTAGATCCATGTACATTTTTAACAAACCTTCAGAGGAACTCTTGTATAGCTTGATGTCAGTGGGTTGGGATGTCAAGTATGAGAAGGGGCGGGATGTGTTGAAGTGTGTAGTGAGTCTCGACATCATTAAGTTTATATATCATCTCAATTGGCAAATGCTTTATGTGAACTACTAGTACATGCATTATAGATGTGTTGAAGAAGACGCTCAGGCTGCGATTGATCAAGCAGTGGCTTTAGAGATGGTTAGGACCATTGTGATATTCGGAGAGTCCTTGTTACCAGCCATTGAAGTGGGCAGAATGTGGCCAGTATCGCATCTCCGGAACGAGATTGCTATCATTCTCTCTAGAGACTCACTTCTAAAGGAGTATGACCTAGTCATGCAGCGGCCAAGTCAGCCTGATACCAAGGTACAGCCGCAGGCTGAGTTGATTGTTAATGGACATTGCAATATTAATCAAAGAATGTATGTGTAAAGAACTTAGTTGAATTCAACTTTGTGTACCATTGTTGTGCATATAAATTGTCGTCACGAAAAGATTACACTAATCGGTGCGGTGTTGGCCGATCATGGTCAATTCAAAATTGTTCCAGTGTAGATAGCCCACGTTGTTGTTTACTATTATTTTGCTGTTGTTTATAACTATGAAACAAAACACTGCCCAAAATTCATTTTTTAATGCATATCGTCATTGATGGCAAAGAATATGCTTCAGTTCTCATTAAGCTTAATCATCCAAAATTAGTTTTATATATCCACATTTACAATATGAGTGTGCAAGATTAGAATATAAACGAGAAAGTATGTACTAAATTTAAAAACAAAAGATTATTTGTAGGGTAATGGTGTTTGCTGTGGCATGTCTGCTTCTAAACACTGTTCGACGAAATGTGTTAAATTGGAATACAAACGTGCTCTTGATATGAGAGAGCAATTCAACGAATACAGTTAAACATGAAAAGACATTACACTTACACTAGCAAAGTCTAAGACCGTTTCAGTCAATAGTTATATGTTGCAAAATTGTATTACAATTACTAAAGTATATCAAAAACAAAACTTTTTACAATTTTGTTTCTTAGACAAGGAAGTAAAACTCGATTACTAACATAGTGTAAACCTGTAAAAAAAAAAAAAAAAACATTATATTAACACCTGCAAAACTGGGAAATGTCTGTCAACGAGCAATATATGATTTGAATTCTATCGAAGAAAAAAAACAGAAACATACATCTACTACAATTTTAGAAAATATAAACTACTGTATAATCAATGATAAATGCGGCCGGACCCAAGGCATAAACTCTTCATACTCCAATTTTCTTAATCCATTATTGTACTTACATATTTTTCACCAACAACAATATATCTGTTCCCTTTACCTTTCTTGGTTTCCTGTAATGGAATTGTGTCATTGTGTTTCCGGCTAGATTCCCCTTCAACATTGACTTCTGGGTTCAAACTTGAGATAAATTCATCTTCGGTGTCAGCAAACTTCGAAGGCTCACCTTCTTCCCTTGAAAGTTTAATTCTCTTCTTACAGCCTTCCGTATGAGTACTTCCATCATCTAGCCCAATTTGAAGTGCCCATTCACCTACGTCCGAAACACCATCCACCACAAAACCATTACAGTATTTTCACTTCTGGAGGGGTGTATAAGTCAGCGCCACTGATGATCTTTTCAAATCCTTGTCCACATCACCGTCCATTCTTGTAACAGTCGCATTGCTTGTACTTGCGTTTGAGGACTCAAGTTCTTTGAGTGGTGCATTCATTTCCCGACTCAGTAATGTACGCACCACAGCAGGGTCTTCGTACATGTCAGGTTCGTCAATGTCATCATCGCTAAGAACAATTACTTCTGTTTCACGTCCACTTCCAATAACAGCTCTGCCTCTTGCTGTCTGCGAATGGGCAGCATGTCCCACGACAATTTCAATTCTACCAGTTGGAATGCTGTTGTTTTCATCTTCAACCATTGCGGAATCATTGTCTGTGGAGGCGAAAGTTGTGTCATTGTCGGTAGAGGTAAAGTTGCTGGTTGGTGGGTCAGAGTCTCCCCATTAGCATCATCTTCAACATCGTCCGATTCAAAAAACAATTCGTTGGGGAAATCTTGGCCATCGTTCCACTGAGTTAGCGTTCTTTCGTACTCAGTTTGGAACTCACGCCTTTCATAGCTTTGTCCGTAACCAGGGTCCTCCATCGGTTCTCCTATTTCAATAACGCGATGCTGAAAGTTTGATTTGTTTTCAGAAATCACGTTGTCCGTGTCATTGACACTATTGTTCTCTGATTCCTTCATGCTTACCAACGTATTGTGTTCATTTTCTGAAGCATCTTCGAGATAATCATAAACAACGATAACTTATCTTACAATTATCACCAATTTTAATTGACCTACTCTCCAATCTGAAATGAACAACGGAAAGACGGACTAATCACAACTTCGAAAAACAATATGCGTCTGAATCATTTTAACAAAGCAGGGACATAGAAAAAGATTCCTCAACAAAGAATGGTACTACCATGTTATAGTACGAGTCCTACAGCTTCAATGTTGAAGTTGTACTCACCGGAAATGTGGAGACGCTCTTCGCCGTTTGAGGGAGTCGTCACCATGAGAGTACTAGAATTCACTGCAATTTAATACTTAAGTTACATCAATATAACATACAATTGCGAAGTCATTCAGTAAATAATTCAAATATTCTGGAAGTTAATCGGAACATTTTTTTAATGTAAGCTACGTTGATTGTTTTAATTGTGCGTATCATCAAAAAAATATGGTTAGTATATCCACCTCCTGCTTCAAGAGATGCTGATGTAGCAGACATGTCACTTGATATTGAAATGTCGTATCTCATTTTTCTAGCGTTCAAAATTCAAATGTGTTTCCTCGGTGTACCGCTGTATGGCAATATGTTAGGTACCGTGATATTCCCAGCACTTACGCCCTAACAAATGTACATCTTCACTTTTGGTATCTCTTTCGGTCATCTGCACAATAATGAAAATTTATTGGAAAAGCAACCTGTAAGTTGATTATCCGAAAACATCAATGATCCACTAATAAAAATTCGAGTCATTCCATAGAATTAATAAACAACGGTAAAGACAACAACATTTACCCAAATAGTAATGAAAAAACCATATAAAAAAAATGAATAAAAATCTGCAACAAAACACGTGAATTCTTGCATGAATGATTATCTTTCATCCAATCTCTCGGCTATTGAAAATGAAGCGCATATAGAACTGTGAATTGTCGAGAATGTTAACCCAAGAAAATTAGACGTCGCTGAACAAGCTTTAATTCTTGGTTGTTTTTCCGTTTTGGACTTATGCGAGGAGTTATCAATTAAATAGTTTTCCTCATTTTGTTAAGTACACAAATACTCTCATTTTAATTACATGGTGTGGGAGAACGAGATCGCTTTACAGTTAGAGAACTACAGACTTGTCACTAACCCATATGCAAATTTCTCCCAACTGTCGACAATTTTGTACCCTCCCTCTAGTTCAAGTTTTCGGCTGCCAAACCTGAGAATTCGACATAAATCGTATTAGAAAAAACACAAGAGACACTTCAATTTATAAGTTTAGAAAATGGGAATTGCAAACAAACAGACCATATTTCAAACCTCGACTTCAGTTCCAAAATATCAGTGACATCATTAAGATCATGAACAAGTTCAGAGGTTGATAGAAAACTTACTGATTGCTCCTCAATACAGACATCAGATTCATCGTGACATCATAAACTCTTCAGGCATACAACATTCTTGTTTACGACGGGTGAATGACTTGAACTAAGAGCTGTTTGACATTGAAATAATTTGGACACGAAGAACTATTTGCAGCAAACTTCACCCCTTACGCGCCTACTAGAATACAACTTCCAAACTAATATTAAGTGAACATGAGCATGCGCTTTCGGCGAAGAGTACCCCGAGGCCACCAAAAAGGTTCAACAACCTCCTTAACCCTTTAGTGCCCAGGGTTTTTTTCCAGCAACTCTGTTTTTTCTGGCTTTCTGCGCTATACTTGGCAAAAACAAAAATAGGTTTGTACTACTCTGTATCTAACCTTATAGTAATGTAGCTAAGGTAAGTAGAATACTATGGGCAAAACATCGACCTAATCCAACCGTGGGAACTTGAAGTATATAATCCGTATATGGAGGACAGTTAGATTGCAATTTTGTGTAAATTTTCAGGGGGTGTAAGTTTGGAACCCCATAAATCTCGGAATAAATTTCTGAATTTAGTAAAAGAGCGGTTCAGCTATGTCCCATGTTAACATCTTTAGGATAAATAAAAAATATATATGTGCTAAATTAGTAAAAGATTTAGAGGATTTTTAGGGTTTAGGCATGAGAATAGTATACAGTTTAGCATGTTTTTTGTACACTAGGCCTCATTGACATAACTCAAATGTAATGCAATCCACAACGGTTGAAGAATTAGAATGTAGGCATAAAAGAAAAAAAGTAAATAAAAAACCTCAAATCTACTGTATTTTCCTCTAAATACATTACATGTACAATATTATTGTAATACCGTATTGACAAGGATGTGTATTGTTATGGGAATCATCTTTAGCCTTACTCCAATGACACATCACTTCTTTTCTAGAGAATCATCCATCTACATTTACAATGTCAACGAAAACAACCACTCATGGACTAAAACTTTCTTCATGAGCAAAGTTCATCCCACCAAGACCCTTATCTTTTGTACTCTCATCTCCGTATTTTCTTCAAGTCCGCCTTTCTTTTTGTTGCCGTATGTTGCTACAGTGATGTATTCTTATCATTTTAGACCCTCTACACTACTCCAAATTGAGATCTGATTGTTGCATTGTGAGCCCCTCAGAAAAACGTAAATCTGAACATGTATAATTGAGAACAAATTCATTTTGGATTTCAAGATATACATCTCCAACTGAGTTTCGCAACCACATTATGGTTCCCTGGGCACTAAAGGGTTAAATCTACGCATTCTAGTATTTATGAACACTTTCTTCATCTTGAAACTCCCAATACCACATGTTTTACAAGCGTAGATACGAAGAGAGTAACTGAAATCTATGAGAAAAGATTTGCTTTACTATCATGACAAGTGTGAGCAAAATGTAATTTAGACAAGACGACTGCTTTCACAAGAGCCTTAAACTGTCAATTCAACAGCCACCTCCAATAACTCCACATGATGAAGGTTTATTGAAGGCAATGTGAATTGGTTTCCTGAGTGACTAGTCACTAAATCATCATGATCCAACTTTGTGATCCTGTACTGCAGTACATTGTAGTCAATCACCGTGCCTCTTTTTATTTTCTTCAAATATCGTAAGAATTTATTACGAGATGTCTGAGTATTGCTAATATAATTTAAGAAATGCAAAGACAGAGTAATACCCCTTCCAACATTAAGTTGAGATTACACTCTAAAACTAACGATAAGTTTTAAAAATTAGAATGTAAAAAATGATTCTAAGCAACATAGGTAATAGCTTGTTATATACATTTTTATAACATTTTGCAGTACAGTATATTCTTGTCACCGATTAGGAGAATTTGTTTGTTCTTGTGTACATTACTTATCAAAGGTTAAATAATAGTGAGACGTATTGCAAATTCGTGAACAGATTAAGGTGGAATTGTTATGTGTAACCTGGACGTATTGTATAATACTAATGCATTAGTACATTCTTATCCATACATTATAACACCCGAAATGTTATAAATAGCTCAATAAACAAAAAGGTTCAACTGTTAATCTTGAAGCCACAAAACAAAATATTCGTGTAAAGAACTACAGACAAAATGCACTGTGCCATTCTAAAGAGAACATAAATTCAATATTCCTATGCAATTCAACAGAAAGTCATTTGAGTAACTTGTTGTTCAATACATTTCGACAGTGAATGTAATAAAGGATTTCAAAACCAATATCGCTGTACTAAAAATATATGGATAATGGAATTCAGTTCAGGATCTGAATAGATAATTTCCGTATGCAAATCTCGATGTCTGTGAGGAAAAAAATCTTCCACGGTAAGTAAACAGGTACGTAACCTCTGATCGCATGAACGAGAAAGTCCAATCACACTATTATTTAGACAGTACTCACTCTGCCTAGTTCGTGGATTTCTCCGCCCAAACACATACTGGAATAATGCAAACAAAAACACAGCAACAGATAAGTTTACCTCCTGGCATACATTATGAGACAGTTATCAGCATTGAAGAAGATTCAGTTGTTGTAGAGACGTCAATACCAGTAGGAGAGGCGCAATTGTTCTTCTCTGTTTCCATTGTTTGCAATGGAGCTTGGATCTCTTCTTTGATGGTTGTCTGTGATACATTGTAATCAATTATCAGAAATTTTATTGTTTCCCGATGTTCCCACTCTCGGTCAATTGTTGAAACATTCTAATACATTTGAGTGGAACTCCGCTTGTTACAACGAGGTCAGTCTTCTTGGTAGAGTTTCAAGCTTACCTTACGAGGAGTACCTTGCTCTCATCGCATCACCCTTCACTATTCCAGGCTCGTCGGCCATGAATCCTATTATCATTGGCGACGAAGAAGACACGAACTCCGAGAAGTCTGTGACACGGAACACTCTGTCCTCTTCATTCAGAAGTTCTAAAGGTTCAGTTGGTTCAAACAGAAGCAGAGGCAAATTCCAACCTCCATCGGAATTTACCGACTCTTCTGAGAGCGAAGACAACCAGGGCTTCAGATTTCAATGACTCAATGGCCACGCATTGTCTAGGGAAAATTCAACACTCTTTGGTTAGTTCAAATTTTCAGTCTATTATTCTTGTTGGATATAAGGGTTTGTAGATAAACTTGGTCAAGTTCTCCTTGAGTTCACGTTAATTTATAAGCATTTATAATATGTGAAGTTTTCGTTACTATTGCTTTCAGTATTTCACATAAACAACTCTCACATGTATTTTAATCATGTGTTTTATTCTGTTCCAGAATGCGGCATTATTGATGAACTCACCTTACAACGTTCAATCGAAGTCTCAGCAGAAATTAGATACTCGTAATCCTGAAAAAGAGCAACACAATTGAAATTCCAATAAGTATAGATACAGTCATATTTTTTAAGAAATCCATTACTGCCCCTTATTACGTCTTGCAAGTTTTGGTTGATTTTATAAATCCACCTTCATCTGATTCTCTAATTCCTACATACTTGATCATAGCAGAGTACTCTATAAATGTTTTTTTCAACAGAATATGGAACATGAATAGTAATGTAAAGAAAATGACTTTTGTTAATTTGTAAATGCTTGTAAACAATTCTCCACTCACCTCTGTCTATGGATGTAGTGCAATTCGTGGATGTTGGATCTGTTACGGTTTCACTTGTTTAGCATGGTGTTTTGCATACTGTATTTTAAATAGCCGATGGCTTTCCACGAAGGATGACTAATCCAAAGTACGATCAAGGGCACTTTGTTCTCTTCGAAATAAACATAAAAAGAATCTAATTTTTTAATTTTTTTTCAACTCTGTGATTGTAAGGTACTTTGTACAACAACGTCGTGGCAACTACATATTGTTAGTGTTATTTTGTGAACCAATTTGGAAATCAAGTTATGATCACGAAAAGTGCACAGGGTTCAATAAACGGATGCAATGTAGATAAAATATCAATTTTATTAAAATATAAAGAAAGAAATACAGCTCTAACCACTTCTATGTCAGTTGATTGAGTCACGTTTCCTTTTCTTCTGCACCTTGCTAGATCGGTCATTTCTTCTAGTTCCTGAATTCACAGTTTGGAAGGAACGCAATGCAATTGCGTTGTCGATATTGCTCAAGAAAATAGCTCCCGTCAAATCAGATTCATCTGAGTTCCTCCGGAACGACCTAGTCGGCACCATCCCGATTGATTCCACATTGGTGTAGATATACACATCGTCATCTTCCTCTCGTAGTCGCCTTGATCGAGCTTCTTTTCGAAGTATGACCTTCTAGTCTGTTCCCTAGGGGTGGAGGTCATCGTCTGAAAAAAAAAACCTGAGTGCATTGACTTGGGAAAACGTAAGGGTCCAGGGGGGAAGCACAATAAAGTGAACCAAAAAAGTGCTTATCTTTTCACCAATTTCAGCTCCTTCTGTAAACACTAGGGAAAGTGGGATCTATGTTATGTCGATGCAAGATTGAGTTTGGGATACGGAAAGTAGACTTGATCTTCTTCAACTTCCCAAAGTTGTGAGAGAGGACATTGAGTTTACAATGGAAAACGGAGACGTTGAACTCGGGCAAAGTGAATGGGCTCATTTGGAAAAGTGAACAAAATGGTTTAGGGTTTTGTCCGAAATCACTTTTAATTTCGCGGGGCCCTGCGTATGTTTAAAAGGTATTCTAAAATAATCAATTCATATACTCATTGATTGATTTAGGGTTCCAAAAGTATCGCAAGGATGCTTTTTAAGAGGGTCTTTTCCGCGATACTTTTTGTCACTCTTTTTTCACCGAACATTGTTTTTTAAATTGTAAAAAACATCATCTAAAGACAATAGAGGGCCCCAAATGAAGAAATCAAGACTTTGGAAAAGTTAATTTTCATGATTTAGAACTAGTTGTCAAATTTAGTTTCAATTCAGAATGTTCTTTTCATGAAAGTGAGTGTAAGATACCTTATGACACCTTAAAAAGTGACTAAAATGCTCAAAAACTACACCAAAATCCTCAAAATCAGCTTTGAGCCTTCAAAAACAGCACACTTCATATTCACTTGTTAGTGGTCACATTTTGCACTTTGTGGTCCACTTTATTGTGCTCCTCCCCTCCACTGTCCAAGACAAAATCTGCTTGAAGTTTACTACAAGAAAGCCATTTGCATCGCGGACATATGTTTCCCTTCTATATCCATATACTCTTTTTTTCCATTGACAGGAAAACAATGTAATTGACGTCTTCAACTTCCCATAATCCAATACAACTATGTCTTCTAAAACACCAACATAATCTTTCCCAGTTCCTTTTGAAATCTTGTTGACTGCAAAACAAGCTACCCCACTGTCGAAAGAATTAAGAGACATGCATAATCATCTGAAACTCTCCAGTGATTTCCATATGCCTTCATGCGTGAATATCATTTACATTTAAGTGAAGGAGGATTGTAGAGTAGAACCAGGTCTGCCTTGTTCGGGTCTTGCATGTCCAATTGTTCGTCATGGACCTTTTTTCTAATCCATATCTTGAGTGATTCCACATCTCCCCCACTTGTCTCCATCTCCGTTCGCCATTGGTTGAAAAAAAACAAAAAACAAAAAACAACAAAAACAAAACAAAACATATTGATATTAAACATCAGTGACCTCTTTCAGTCAATAGTGTGAGTGAGTGCATCGTATATTAATGACATTTATTATCTGCGATAAATTTTAAAAAAATAACAACAAAAGTAAACCATATTAATAAGAATAGAGATTGGATTAATTATGAACTGTTTGAGAATACCAGTCTTTGCAAAATGAAGGTCCCAATACAGGACGGCGGAATCACTTAACAATTTGCATTTGACGCAGCTAAACTCCAAATTCACCATTCTATAGTGACGTCTACATTTACAGGGTTTGAAGTGAAACAAATTTCATCTATGAAGGTATCAGCTTACTTGGAATAGGGGGCTGTGAGAGTGTTGTTGCATATGACGTAGTGGTGGGCCAAATCTCGCTGAATTCTAGTAAGCATCATATCAATGGCTGCACCCTCCAGAACTTCGTACTCTGCGCAGTCATCCCAGACTCTACATTGAACTACATGAAATCCATACATATACAAAGTGGCGAATCCCATAGTCTCGTCTAGGAGATAACCATGAGCTATAAAAGCTTGTGGCCTTCCTCTGTTCATCACGTGATTTTTCAACGTCATCATTGTTCTTTCCATTGGATACATCCAGCGAACTTGAGTGGGTCTGAGGACGATTAGCTCTTCCACCAAATGCATCGGTAAGTGAGACATGATGTCGAAGAATGACAGTGGAAAGGTCATCTCAATCATGCACATCGTAATGGCCACATCGTCCCTTAAATTCTTAGCTTGACGAGGATCCCACACTTTGCAGTACAGACGTCTGAACACCCTTGCCGCTCTCATTATTGCCATACGGATGTTAGGTTCCATAAGACCTCGGAGTGCTAAGGGAATCATAGTTTGCACATGAGTATATGGTAATCGTGAGACTTAAGCGCACCGAATTTGCGGTTTCTAATATACGTATCTATCTCAAAACAATATCCCAAAGGAACCTTCAATTTCTCCAGTCGCGTGCAAAAAATTTCAAACTCCTTTAGTTTTAAAACGTAATTAGCAACCGGCTTTAGCATCCTTGATGGATTAGACGGGTCCTTCGTCATCTACAAGTGCTTGTGTGTGCCTTCCCTCTCCATATCCCTGCGTACATTGACATCGTCTTTCTCCTTCGCTCCACATATGGTTTTCAGAATGTTCTTTGCGAATTTTTTTTCGCAATGCATAATATCAAGTGAATTCCTGATCTCCAGGTGCTGCAAGAAAAAACAGAATTATTGTAAATAAGTGAACAATGGGGGAGAGCACAATAAAGTGGACCACAAAGTGCAAAATGTGACCACCAACAAGTGAATATGAAGTGTGCTGTTTTTTAAGGCTCAAAGCTGATTTTGAGCATTTTGGTGTAGTTTTTGAGCATTTTAGTCACTTTCTAGGGTGTCATAAGGTATCTTATATACATCTTCATAGAAAGAATATCTTCAATTGAAACTTAATTTGACCACTAGTTCTAATTCATGAAAATGAACTTTTCCAAAGTCTTAATTTCTTCATTTGGAGCCATCTATTGTCTTTAGAGGATGTTTTTTTCAATTTGAAAAACAATGTTCGGTGAAAAAAAAACGCACAAAAAGTACCGTGGAAGTGACCCTCTTAAAAAGTATCCTTGCGGTACTTTTGGAACCCTAAACCAATCAATGAGTATATTAATTGACTATTTGAGAATACTTCTTAAACATATAGAGTGCACCGCAAAATTAAAAAGGATTTTGGACAAAACCCTAAACTGTTATGTTCACTTTTCCGAATGATGACCATTCACTTTGCCTGACTTTGACGTCTCCATTTTCCATTGTAAACTCAATATCTTTTCTCGCAACTTTGGGAAGTTGAAGAAGATCAAGTCTTCTTTCCGTATCCCAAACTTAATTTTGCATCAACATATCGTAAATCCCACTTTCTCTAGTCTTTACAGAAGGGGCTGAAATTGGAAAAAAGATAAGCACTTTTGTGGTTCACTTTATTGTGCTTCCCCCCAATACAAATGCAGCTTGGAAAATACATATTCGTAGCAATAGCGTTGTTACATGTATGTGCATAGAAAATGTCACAACATTTGCAAACAGTGCAAGACTGAGTTAAAGCACACAAATTTAATTAAGAAATAACGAATTTGTTGTAGAGTAAGAACCTCCCAGTCAGGGAGCTCGTAGAAGATACTCCATCGCTTTACACTGTGTGTAACTGGATTCGCACTCTCTGGCGCTGTTGATGTCGTCCTTGGATTCCTACCGTGATTGCCTGACCGTGTTCCTCGATGTCGCATATTTTCCCTTCGCTGACTGTCCTCACAGAGTAATTCCGACTGCCTTCTTGACTGTATATTAATTGCTCGAGTCCGCTGACTTGAACGACTTGTCGCACTGGTTCTTAATCGAAAAGTATCTCTCCCTTGTGTACTGCCATCAACTGTTGCTGAACGTCCTCTACTAGCAGCAGCGCTGCATGATTCACCTTTCGTTTGCGTACTTGAAGTATACACACTGTTTGTTAAAACTACGGTACATTGAAATTTAAAAACTTGTTTACATCATCAGATTTAGTTTGAGTTCTTATGCAGATGTTTCCTGCAATCAATAACTTTCAAATATTCGATGCTACACTTTATCACAAATTCTGAAAAATACAGAAAGAAAGTCAACGTCACCTGACTAGACACTTATCCAAGGTCTCCATGTGCATCTTGGCTTTCGTTGATATCCAATTGGGCTTCTCTAACCCTTCTGCTTCTACGCTTTGGTTGGGGGGGAGAGCACAATAAAGTGGACCACAAAGTGCAATATGTGATCACTAAGAAGTGAATATGAAGTGTGCTGTTTTTTAAGCTCAAAGCTAATTTTGAGCATTTTGGTGAAGTTTTTGATCATTTTAGTCATTTTCTAAGTTGTCATAAGGTATCTTACACGCATCTATATAAAAAGAACATCCTCAATTGAAACTAAATTTGACCGTTAGTTCTAAATCATGAAAATGAACTTTTCCAAAGTCTTAATTTCTTCATTTGGTGCCCTCTATTGTCTTTAGAGGATGTTTTTTGCAATCTAAAAATCAAAGTTCGGTGAAAAAAAACGCACAAAAAGTATTATGGAAGTGACACTCTTAAAAAACATCCTTGCGGTACTTTTGAAACCCTAAACCAATCAATGAGTATATGAATTGACTATTTCAGAATACCTCTTAAACATACAGAGGGCACCACTTCATCAAAAGTGATTTTTAGATAGTTTTTGATTCTTTTATAGCCACTTTTTCAAATGACTGCATTCACTTTGCTTGGGTTTGAAGCCCTTATACAATAACTTTAAAGTGTCCACTTTGCTTGAAACTTTTTCAAGTTGTAAAAAACAAGTCGAGAATCTATGTTTGTAAAAAAATTTGACTTCAATTACATCTTTCCATCACTTTTGTGCAATTTTTGCAAAATGGCTGAAATTGACAATGAGACGTCCACTTTTGTGGTCCACTTTATTGTGCTTCCTCCCTGTGATATAAACTATTGATATTTCTTGAATGCTTCTTATTGTTCTGCCGGGGATTTTGCGACAGGCGCCAATCGTAATTCAGATTTACCATCAAAGAACTTATCAAATTTAGAAGATCTGATGTAGTGGTCTGGACGAACCCATCTTCGTGCGTCTCGATATACAATCTTCTTACTTTCGTAAGTGTAAGTACCTCTTAATTGATCTCCACAAGGAAAACAAGCTTCATAGCCTTGGTGTGAACATCCTGATACAGTTCCGTATCCACAAAAGTCATGAGACTTGTACAAAATCATAGCCCTTAGAGTAAAACCTCGCCGACCTTTGGGTCTCAAAACATTGTAAGCAGGTACTCCTCTCCATAACAGTTTCAACTCTTCGATCATTGGACGTATCCAAACGTCAAAATGCTCGAAAGGAACTTGGTACTTTCCTGGAATTAAAATGGTCAATAGAGTATAGAATTTTTTAGTGATGAGCCAAGGTGGAAGATTTAACAAACTCACGAGAACCGGCCAGGCTGACCAGGTAGATCTGTGTAGCTTGAAGGGACATATTCCATCGTAGGAGACTTGTAAGCGGACATCTTGATATGCCTTACCAAAACCATGTGTATTGAAAACAACTTCATCCATATTGTCCAGCTTCTTCCACGCCAAAGAGTCAGTCGGATATCTGACTTCACCATCTCCACTTCTGTTTTCATTCCACCATATCATCACTTTAGAAAGTACTAGTATTTTGAAAAATCTTTCAAGTCTGGGAATAATCGGGAAATACAACAAAACTTTGAGTGGGGGGGGAAGCACAATAAAGTGAACCACAAAAGTGCTTATCTTTTTTCCAATTTCAGCCCCTTCTGTAAAGACTAGAGAAAGTGGGATTTACGTTATGTTGATGCAAAATTAAGTTTGGGATACGGAAAGAAGACTTGATCTTCTTCAACTTCCCAAATTTGTGGAAGAAGATGTTGAGTTTACAATGGAAAATGGAGACGTCAAAGTCAGGCAAAGTGAATGGTCGTCATTCGGAAAAGTGAACATAACAGTTTAGGGTTTTGTCCAAAATCCTTTTTAATTTCGCGGTGCACTCTATATGTTTAAGAAGTATTCTCAAATAGTCAATTAATATACTCATTGATTGGTTTAGGGTTCCAAAAGTACCGCAAGGATACTTTTTAAGAGGGTCACTTCCACGGTACTTTTTGTGCGTTTTTTTTCACCGAACATTGTTTTTCAAATTGAAAAAAACATCCTCTAAAGACAATAGATGGCTCCAAATGAAGAAATTAAGACTTTGGAAAAGTTCATTTTCATGAATTAGAACTAGTGGTCAAATTAAGTTTCAATTGAAGATATTCTTTCTATGAAGATGTATATAAGATACCTTATGACACCCTAGAAAGTGACTAAAATGCTCAAAAACTACACCAAAATGCTCAAAATCAGCTTTGAGCCTTAAAAAACAGCACACTTCATATTCACTTGTTGGTGGTCACATTTTGCACTTTGTGGTCCACTTTATTGTGCTCTCCCCCACGGACAAATCCAATGGACCATATCCCTGTATCTGGGACTCTGACACCGTGGACATCTCTCAAATGTTTTAGTTTCTTCTGTATCAAAAAGTATACACCCCTTCGGACAACCCTCGATGTTCTTAAAGTCAAGCCCTAGTCTTCTCGTTAATGACTTTGCCTGGTAGAATGATCCTGGTAAGCAGTTTGCCTGTGGAAGCAAATACTTAAAAGTAGCTAATATATCATCTGCCGCTTTTAACGCCATATTCATTAAATTGGCCACTACACGTTATATTGGCCACTTGAAATAGTGTGAGTTCCTGAAAATTAAAAAACACGTACGGTGGCATAATGCAATGGTGAGTAGATTATGGAGGGATTAAGGAGAAATAAAAAATAATATTGGAAATAAATTTCATTGAAGGTAAAAGAAAAGGTGTTAAAGAAGAATTTAGCATGTTTGACAATAATGGGATATAAAGAAATGTTTGTAAAGATAAAGAATTTGACTCATGTAAAGATAAAGAAATATTTGTAAAGATAAAGAATGCGACTCATGTAAAGATAAAGAAATGTTTGTAAAGATAAAGAATATGACTCCAAGCTCCAGCAAGCTCACTCCCCCATCCATCCAGCACCCCCACTCAGCATACAAGACATCCACAACCACTAAGCATAAAAAAACAGCCTCGCCTCCATCCTCAACTCCTACCTTCAATAGCTTTGTCAAAAACAAAGAGAGGGCATTGGCAAAGCATTCAGGTTTTTGAATAGGTGCAAGCCCATATCCCATATCGAATGGGTCTCCTAGGACAGCCTTGAATATAAGTGAGAAATGGGTGTTCCCAAGATGTGAAAGGGGAACCATGTAATGCGAAGTTGTCGTGGCAGCCACTGTGGTGCTAGTGCCGGATTTCGTTCACCCATGGGCCCCTCTCCACCTACCCCGACCCTAATCCACCCTACCCTACCCTGCCCTACCCACCATGTCCACTAACCTTTTTATGGATTTTTACACAAGTTCTGTATTATATTTTTCTCTTTTAATTATAAATTTCCAGCACTTATTTGATGTTTTGAAAATTGAATCTCAATTCCCACTTAAATAAAAGTTCTAAAAGTATAATCTTCCAATTTGAAAAAATTGATTATAATGTTTATTTTTTGATTAGGGATTATTTAATTCTCTATTAAATTTTGTATAAGATAGAAATTCAAATTTTTTGTTCTTTGGTGATTTGAATAAAATGATTCATGTGAATAAGTTTAAATGTTTCACAGAATGAGTCTCAAAGAGGTTGAATCCATTCATCATGTAGTAAAATAGTAGTTTCCAACTTTCCAAAAATGCAGTCAAACGTTTTCATAATTAGTATGATTTTCCACATCAGTTTTATTTTAAGTGAGGCATTTGAATATCAGGATCTAATGAAGTAGCATATAACATATAAAACCCAAAAGTATGGAAATCTTTTGTCATAAAACTGACTATACAATATCAAACACAATTTAGTAGTTTTTGAGTTCTTAGAAACCCTGAGTCTTATTCTTTGAAATTTGAATGTTGGTGTAATAAAGTATGAAAAATTGACAAGTCAAGGACCTCATCTATAAACTCAGTTAGAATTACAACCAAAACCATTATAGTTATGTTTATGCTTGTAGACAATGTGTCAACAGTCTTTTACAGCCACAAGAAAAGTCAAACCATACATATAAATTATCAAAGGAAGAGAGGAAAGACTCCAATTCCAATCATAACTTGGAAGCCTTAATCAACTATTCCATCCAACACTATGCTTTAGCTCCACACCGCTATATACCTCACAAATGATTTATCATAAATTTCATCTTCTAAACATTATATTATATTTTATTTTATTTTATTAAGATCCAATCCTCGAGAGATTTTACCAGCCACTGTATGATCATAAGGACAAAATGATTCAACTCTAATTTTCGAGGTATCCAAATTTTGGATGATGTGACTAACAATTAATATTTTGACCACTTTCAAGCTTTGAACACCACATTGGCCATCACAAACTAGCTCAGCTTTTTTTGCACTGAAATGGAAAACAAAACTCTGTGACACAACAGCTCAATGCGTATCAAGTCTCTTACCGTCGTGGAACACAACTTAGGTGGCTTGGATAAGGCTGATGAGCTAGTGTTATTTGACAACCAGGTCAATTACTGGAATCAGAATCCCTTCACTCGAAATATAGAACCAATGTATAATTTATTAATTTACCAGATTTTGCAGAGGAAACTGGTATTTCAGGGAGGTAGCTTCATTTTACAAAATAGGAAAAAAGGTTATCATCTACATTGTTATTTTTATAATTTCACTATGGAAACCGGGCCATGAATCTGATTGACCTCCACGGCCCATGGGTGAGTTTACATCCAAGTTCTGAGTCTGCTTTTATTTACATTTTTTGTAGAAATTGCAATTGTCTATTGGTGAAGTACTTTATATTTACATTATTCTATGCACAAATCATGCTCGGCACTTCCAATCGAATGTCCATCCTCTTGGCATGAACTTGAAGTGTCAAACTAATATACAGACTCGTTCTGTAACAGTTTCAAATTCCAAGCTTAACCCAGGCTGATTGAACTTTGCAGTAAGTTTGCTCCACACAATATTATGTGCACTGTGCAGCAGTTGCATCTCTGTCCAGCAAGTTGATCAGCTAATTAACTTGAAGTGTGGGCTTCTCAGGCTGCTGTGCTAGCTCACATTGCTTGTACCCTAATCCATGCCCACTTTCGAACAAGTTTTGCACAAATGTCTCAAAGTCCAGTACATGGAGGCTTGTGCTTGTATTTCCGATAGACATACAGAGACAATGAAACTAAACCACCAAAGTAGCTTTACAGACAAGCATGTGATCAGAGTGGTGACTTAGGGATAAAGATATAAAAATATAAAGTATATAAAAATATAAAGTATATAAAAATATATAGATATAAAATTATAAAGTACCATATCAACTACTACAGCTATTATTTTACTCTAAATCTATATCTTTGCTTCTCTTATTGGCTCCATTAACTATTTTCATTTTGGTATATACACAAGCACCAACTTGTGTATACCCAATATTCCTCCTTGTTCCATGGTAAACCATAGTAGCTTTGAAACAAAAAATTGTGCCATGCCTTGGTTGTAAAAACATGCCATACTCTGGCATTAAGAATTCTCCACCTGCACACCAGTACCTCTATACTGGTTTTTGCTATGAAACCAACTAATAAAACCAAATCCATAATCTTTGTCTAGATGTGGCAAACTAGCAAAGTTTTCTGTGATTCCCATACCTGAAAATGGACTATCACCCATCCTACCAAGTCCAGTGGGATTCTTGTATAAGTCACATAGGCTTCTATAAGTATTTGGAAAATACTTCTGTAGATGCTTGGAGAGATCCTTAACAAAACCGTCTGCTGCAACCTCTAGCTCAAAACCATCTGCAATCTTCTGTTCCTCTTTGTCTTCTGGAATTTTCTGTCTCTTCACCAGTGGATGTACATACCTACAAAATAAATAAAATAAAAAAGATTAAAATAAATAAAATAAAATAGATTAAAATAAGACCATCAAAATAACACATTCAAAATAAAACAACTGTAACATTCAAATTGAATGGAAAAAAAATTACCTTCCAAGTTTCGCAGCAAAGCGCCATCCAAACATGGCCATCAACCCGGATAGTTTATCGGGGGACCTTTCAACATAACCTCCACTTCCCCATAACCGAGATGCCCTACTTCCTAATGATGAAGCTTCATCATCTGAAATTCCATTCAACACTAAAATTCCTATAATTTCCTCTCCATCTAAAATAAGACAAGAATTAACTAATTCTACAGAATTAACCAAACTTTCTTCAAAATCGAATTCTTTTGACATTTCCTTGTAATTAAAAATTTTCAAAACCTTTACTACACACTTGACACAACTAGGAATATCAGCCCCCTGTTTACGAAGTCTATCAATTAGTACCATTGCTTTTTCTCCCATCAAAACTTCTAAGGGTGAGGGTTTTTCTTCCACCTTACTCTTCCCACTTACATATGCAAGAGTGGAGTGTACTGGAGAAAACCCCCTCGCAGCAAGAACTCCCAAGTGCATCTTTCCCAAGTTGTGCGCTTCAACTTGATTCATAGAGTTCAAGTTCACACTGCAAAGTCCACACGTAAAGCTCACTTTCCCTACATTCTGCACCCAAAAAAAATAAAAATTCAATTAATACAATGATAGTTTTAAAAATAAAAAAATAAAATTGAAATGGAGAAACTGAACTGATCAAATGAGAGACAGTGAGAGCAAATTGCAAATTGCAAAAAGCTCACAAGAAGAATAGAGGAAGTGGAGACATTTAATCATTAGCAATATTTCCACAAAGAATGGATAATGCAGAAACTGAACTTTATCACTTCCAGAGAGACTAATCGAATATTTATAAAAAGAAGAAACATAAGAGAATTTTTAAAAACATAATTAGATCAAAGGATAAACCGGTAGAAGATACACAGAGATACATTTAAAAAAAATAAAGGTGAATCAAAGGATAAACCGCAAGATAAAGCTCTTTGAGAAACTAAAAAAATAAAATATAAGAATCAAATAACAAACTCTGTGAGAAATAGTAAGCTCTGTGAGAAATTTAAAAAAAAAAAAAAAAAAAAAAAAGGAATCAAATGAGAAAACGCAGGCGACAGCTCTGTGAGAAACTGAAAAAAATAAAAAAAATTGATTCAAATGAGAAAACGCAAGAGACAGCTCTATGAGAAATTGAAAAAAAATAAAAATAAAAAATAAAATATTGAATAAAAAGAGAAAACACAAGAGACAACTCTATGAGGAATTAAACCGCAAGAAGGCTCTGTGGGGAAAAAAAAAATCAATCAATCCTAAACAAACAAACAGTAAACTAGTAACTAAAATGAAACTAGTAACTAAAATGAAACTAGTAACTAAATACTAGTAACTAAATGCACAACAAACAGTGGTAGCAGTGAAAGGCGTATTGAATAAAGAAAAACTCCAAACTGAGAACCAAAACCCAGTTAGCAAAATAAAAAGGTCTAAAAGGAAACTGAGAACTTGAAGCAACCAGAGCAGAATCAATTAGCAAACAATAAACCAAATCTGCTAAACCAAATCTGACTGATACCCAGTAAGTAAAACAAATAAACAAAAAGACACCCAGTAAGCAAAACAAATAAACAAAAAAGCAGTAAACAAATGAACCACATGAAGCTCCTCCTGGCTCTAGAACTGGGTACAGTGCAGTCATCAATTGCATGGTTGATGAGTCCGAAATTTGATAGATACTTTAATTCTCCATAGAAGTGGAATTTGTGAAAACTGAAGCAGAAATTATAAAAAATTGTGATACATTATGGAAAAACTGAGCAAAACAGAATAACCATGAGAACAAAAATCAACCGGTAAACAAACAAACAGTAAACTAGTAACTAAAATGAAACTAGTAACTAAATACTAGTAACTAAATGCACAACAAACAGTGGTAGCAGTGAAAGGCGTATTGAATAAAGAAAAACTCCAAACTGAGAACCAGAACCCAGTTAGCAAAATAAAAAGGTCTAAAAGGAAACTGAGAACTTGAAGCAACCAGAGCAGAATCAATTAGCAAACAATAAACCAAATCTGCTAGACCAAATCTGAAACAAATAAACAAAAAGACACCCAGTAAGCAAAACAAATAAACAAAAAAGCAGTAAACAAATGAACCACATGAAGCTCCTCCTGGCTCTAGAACTGGGTACAATGCAGTCATCAATTGCATAGTTGATGAGTCCGAAATTTGACAGATACTTTAATTCTCCATAGAAGTGGAATTTGTGAAAACTGAAGCAGAAATTATAAAAAATTGTGATACATTATGGAAAAACTGAGCAAAACAGAATAACCATGAGAACAAAAATCAACCGGATTAGTGACCAAATCATTGTGATCAAATCAAACCAAATCATTGTGACCAAATCACAGTGACCAAATGAAAGCAAATGAACAGTGACCAAGAGCAAATGCACAGTGACCAATAGTAAGAGCAATAGTGAGAAGCAATGAGCAATAGTAAGAAACAATGAGCAATAGTAAACAAATCAAGAGCAACTCGTACATAAAACTAAGGAAACATGAGAAGAAACAAGGAAAAAAAAAATGGCAAAAGAGAAAAAAAGACAAAATAAAAAATGATCAATGACTAATAAATATGTAATAAAACAACTACTTACTTTTGAATCTCTACTCTTCTCCTCTTGAGTTTTAACCCTTTTATCTTCACTTTTCACCTTCTCCTCTTTGCATTCTCTAATTTCAAGCTTCTTTTCAACTTCTTCTCTAGCTCTTTTCCTTTGTCTTTGGCTTAGACTTTTAGAACCCATACCTTCCAATCAAAACACCAAACAATAATTAGTATAAGATTTGTTAGTATAATGTAAAATGTAAAATGAAATATTGCATCATATGTTGTAATATATGACTAAATCTAATATAAAAGTGTTGTTTAGGACCATAGAAACAATGGAAAGTGGAATCAAACTTACAATTTATTGGTAGGGAAAAGGAATTTCTTCCTTTGTCCACAAGTCCAATAGAACTATAGAGTTTTCTTCCTAGGTATAAGTAGGTTTTAGTGGATGAATACCAAAATTGATATTGATATCCCAAAACCTACAAAATACCCCCTCCCAAATTTCCACACCTCTAACAACATTCTTATATTGATTCAATCCTCTACAACAACATATAACACGACCTTTCAGAATGCCATGCAAAACAAGCTTTAACTATGCATGAAATTAATACTTCATTTCAATACCTCCTCTTAGACGAAGTACTACATGTAGAGTAGACTCCTTCTGGATGTTGTAGTGAGCCAAGGTATGCCCATCTTCTAATTGCCTATGAGCAAAGACCAAACGCTGCTGGCTGGGAGGAATGCCAATTTTATACTGAATTTTTGTCTTTACAGCATCGATGGTATCAAAGCTTTGAATCTCCAAGGTGATGGTGTTGCCAGTCAATGTTTTCACAAAGATTTGCATACTACCCTTTAGCATCGGTTGGATTTTACTTATGTGTTTGGGCCTATGGCCAAACTGCAAAGTCAGAAATATGCTTGCAAACAAAGCTATTAATTCTACTCTGTAACCGGATGAGCATTGCTTGTTGACGGTTCTCCGCATGGTCTCTGTTGCCACCACACAATTAGGCTGGTCAGACTCTAGACTTCGCAACTAATTTTAGTCAGCTACAAAAGAAACTAAAAAATCATTCCGGATGGTTGGCTACAAAGTGGAAACTTAGATATTCAACGAGCTCAAGGTATTAGTTATGGCTGAATTGCATGTCCGGCTCTGACTAAGAATCCCACCTGGGAACCAAGCGAAGAATGCAGCCATGCGGCACTCATCAGCACGCTGTGCACCGGGAGCAAGGACAATCACAATGTCGCCCACTTCTGCAGCCTTCACACCTGTTTTCTCAACGACAGCCTGCATCCAAAACTCGAGTTAAACGAGTTACTCCAACAACTGCGACCAAACTACCAACCCTAGTAGACTTATGCTCAACTTCCTGATCGACAGTAAGTGGCACAGGCATAACGAACATAACAGTAAAATTACAATGAGCTAATAAAGGTGGTAGAGCCTCTGACCCTAAGGACTGGTGCCAACAGGTCATGTGGGTAAGTGTCCTTGAAGCCCCCCCTCTTCGCTCTGCAAATTTCCGTCCGGTATGCTCTGCAACATGAAGCCGAACATGATTTCAACACTCTTTAAAACCGAGTTCTAAGAAGTGCCGCAAAATGGATTCAACACTAACACTCGATACGTCACTTCACCAATAGGTTGTCAACAAAGAGGGTACGACTACAAAGACAGAACTCAGTATTGAAGACTTCATAGCACTTACGCCACAACAACGACATCATCGAGGAAGTCGGAAGACCGCTGATAAGCTGCGCTATTGTTGGCGATCGAAGACTGCAAGAGGAAAACACCACATATCAAGTGTGTGAACCATCAGCATCGACTTCAAAGGGTTAATTAATCAACGAAAATTCTCATTTGTCCATTCTTGCATAAGTCAGGCTTAATTTCTCGTAATGGTAAAGAAAAGCAATGTCGTTTACAACCTTATTCTACTTTATTCCCACTGCCATTGCCAGCAGACTCTTGGCCACTGCTTCCTTAGGCTGAAACTAAGCAAAGCAATTAAGAACAGTAAAGCTTTAATTATTAATGTACTCAGTAAATGGCTCAAGCACTATCACAGTGTAGAGATAACCGAGTCTGAAATACTGAATTAATTCAGAAATATGAAACACAAATGTTGAGCTCTACAACAGCTACCTTGCTGTCTTTTTCCATCACAAGAGAACGGAGCCGTAAGTGAGTTGTCTCCACAATTATTCCCTTCGTTAAATAACACTCGTCGCTGCCCTGTACAAGACCCCGATGAATCAATAAGTAAACAAATGCCAGATCGATAGTACAGTACTTTCAATTATAAACAGTGAATAGACAAGCAGTGTTCAGCTACTAGAGCCTTTGTGGAGTAAAGAAGGTGCTCACACTTACTTGCAGTGTTCTAGATAATCTGTCCACGATGGCTTTCTGCACCAACAACGAACCGTTGGGAGAATATTAGGGAATGTGTTAGCTGGCTCGAAGGATTAATCAAAACTCTCATTTATCCATTCTTGGAGGAGTCACGCATGATTGCCGCTAATGGTAAAGAAAGGGTACATAAGTGAGTGCTTGGGTCATTGCATTGGTGTCATACCTTGAAGCTTTGCTCATTGACAACTATGGTGCTCACAATGAATGTTATCGCCATCACGAGTAGAGCCAAGTAGAACAGCTTCGTGAACCAGACCAACTTCTTCAATTTGCTGCTGACAACTAGGCTTTTCCCTGACGGCTGTGTGATCAAAGAAGCGAATGGTTAACATGATTCTGTAAATAAATCACGTTTTAAAATAGCAGCTAAAGGTATTAGCGTGAATCTCTACGATGGGTCCGTGGGCTTGGCAAGGCAACAAAAAATGCCATAACTGTCCTCAGGAAGTATGCGAGGCAAAGCCTGTATTTTAAAGAAAAACAAAAACGAACAGAATTTATTCCCCTGCAGAACGTAAGCTGACCCTCAAAGTGTCAAATGTACGAAGTGCAAAGATCCTTCTCGCTCTCTCTCTCGCCCGCCCTCACAACTTACTGAACTCGCTACAAAACAGATCCACTCACCGATACCAGAAACAAAAAACCCAAACTGCACCGCTCAAAATCCTCACAATTCATTCACCCGTCACCCGTGAACTCAAAACCTACCACCTCCGATCACTTTCTGCTAAGGCAGCTGCTATTCCACTCACCCCGTGACTTTCTGCTCAACACCAAAGAGCTAAACCTTAGATCAACAGCAAGCATGCTTCCCCTATTCCCCTCTCTCAACCCGAGAACCCTCGCCTCGGCACACAGGTGACGGAACTCACACAAAAAAAAAAAAAAAAGACGCCCAATTCCCCAAAACCAGCTGTCAATTAGCCAAAGCCATGCTCCAGCAGTCTAGTCTCCGCAAGGCAAGTTGTAAGTAAGGCAGAAACAAAGTGCAAATAACTTAGGTTTGCTGAAGATAATGAAGGGCTCTCATTCATTTCAATGAATCTTTCCATCCAAAAACTCAATCTCAAAAGCATCGCACAACAGTACACGGCCAACTACACCCGTACTCAAGTTAACACCATCTATCTCATACCTTCTCTTTCTTCTTCAGCTCCTCCTCCTTGGCCTTCAACTCTTTCTCCTTCTTTTTGAACTCCTGACAAAATGGATAGAACTTCGGCTTAATGACAATCACCAAAGCATTTCGGTACTGGTTTACTTCGAAGGGAGCTCGAAGCTAAAACAAAATAAAATGATACACTTGCTCCTTACCTTTGCACTACCAAGAGGAATGTCCACTGTTGCATCATTTGCAGTTGATGAACCAGAAAACACCGGCTCGTGCGGAAGAGGTGACATTGTATTCACCTGTGGCACACTCTGCATACAAAACGGAGCTGATTCAATTCGGTTCTTTGACAAGAGTGCTCTGTTCTCCACACAAACAGAACTATACGAGTGGAAGAAAGTTCTACAACTCAACTCATGAATCTCAAGTTATTCCAAGCACAAGAACAATGATCGTGCTGTATCAACAATTCCTTTCAAAGCATTAACTCACAGCGTCCACAATAGAAACAAAAAACTATAATCCAACAACACTCATAACAACGACAGAGGATACTGTTAGGTCTTTCCAGATGCCAAACTAGGTCAAGAGGAAGCACTAATTCTAAATGCGCCTTCGATTTCTGAGGCTGAAGCAAACAATAGAATCGATCCATTGACTGCTGCTAGAGTCCAATACCTTGTCATAGAAGCCCCCGCCATACGATGACTTTCCTGCTTGAGCTCGCACTACTGGATCCTGCACAGTACAAACAAACTCAATCACCTCCACATCCGCCAAAACCATCCATTGAAATGATCAACTCAAGTCTCATCTTTCCATGCCCTTGTGCCAATATTTTGGATTGGAGAGTAATCCAATACAGATCACTCCACATTGAGTTCTTCAACAATAGTACGATTACGCTGTTTCACGGAGACACACAAACAGGCCATCACGAGCTCACTGATATTCTTGAGAGAACAGGCTCTGCCAATGTGAACTCGTTCGCCACGATATTCGCCAAAACTCAACTCCAAGTAGCGTAAGGGTTTCTTGGTACACATGTATTCTAATGCAAAATGAAAACTGCTTTGCGCAGAGGCTGTCTCAGAATAACCAAAATCACGAAAAATGTAATAGATCACGGTTTAACTCCTTTCAGCTCTGGATGCTTGCAAGATTTCATACCGTAGCCCTTGGTTTTGCATAAGGAATCCAGTTCCACCACGACATTTTCGAATCATCACAGACAGCAAGAAAAATCACAATCCAGCAGAATATCAAAGCGACAGTACACTTACAGAAAAAGGATTCACAGAAAAAAGAACCCAAACCAGAGAAGAGAAGCCTGGAAGGGAAGGGAATCACCAAATCTCCCACCATTGACCTCCTCTCGATCTTCCTCTACCGAGCAGTCCACAACCAGCCACCGCTGCTCCTCTTCTTTCGACCACAGAAACCCAGCGAATCTCCAAGCAAATCAGCAACCAAAACTGAGAGCCGAATGCGCATGCTGCCGCTTCTCCTGACCTCAGCCTTCCTCGACACAATCACCGCTCGTCACCAAAACCGCACTAGTCGAGAACCGCACACAATGCAGAGAGGGGGGAGCGAGAACTCACACCCCTGCGACGGCTGCGGCGGCACCAACTAACCTAACCTAATCCCCTCTAACCTAACCCCCTCTAACCTAACCCCTAACCTAATCCCCTCTAACTATGCCGATCCCCTAATCTAATCCCCTCTAACCGAACCCCCTCGAAGATCATGTGTCAGAAGAATGTGGAGGAGAATGAGATACAGTTTATGTGATGGAAAGTGATGGAAAGTGATGAAAGAAAGGCTGCGAGAGCAAACCAAAATTACTCCCTGTTCCAATCTTTGCCATCACACTCTCTACAGAATCAGCATCTTCGTAGTTCAGAGATTATTCAGAAATGTCAAGGCGGCCGGGTTTTCAATAATCACAAACAAGGGATTTGGTCATGAGGAATTACCAAAAGCATAGTTAAACTGTAATTCCAGTGATGAAAATTCCAAGGTTTTTAGCAAAATATTTGGAGAACTTCAAAATCATTGAAAGTTTGAAAATTAGAATTGGAAGATTGAAAATCATACATGGAAGATTGAAAATCATAAATGGAAGATTGAAAATCATAAATGGAAAGTCAAAGATCATATATAGATATGAGGTGCATAGACCAAACTCTCCTCTTTGAAAACCAAAAAATGAAAATTAAAGATCCAAAAATGAAAATTGAAGATTTAAAAATGAAAATTGAAGATCCATAAATGATTTTATAGAACATATCTTCATGAAATACCTATATAAGTAAAATCAAGTCTTCAAATATATTCATAGTAAAACATATCAATCTTCAAATATGTTTAAGTCTTCAAATATATTCATAAATAAGCTTTTTCATCATGCCCCCCCTGCCTTGAAGTTAGTGAGGAGTGGTCTTTGTTTTTTTGGCCAAAACAAAAATAAGAGAGTCTAGTGCAACGTTTTTAAGTCATGTTATCAAGATTTGATTAGACCCCTTTATATTGAAAGAATGGTACATGTTGACTGTTGACATAAGTACATTTCTGTTTACAAAGTAATATCTAGGTAAAATAAATGTGAACAAGTAATGTCATGTCTTCAATGAACTTGGCATATGCTAAACACTAGTAGTCCTACATATATGATGTTTCTAAGAAGAAATTACAATGTTTTTGTTACATAGTCACCTTTGAAAAGAGTTCTACTGTTTTCTCCATGTATAGGGTACTTTGTCATAAGTATTATATTGACGTAACAAATCATGCGATGTATGACATAATATGACAATTCAATACTCTAATAATAATCAAATCAAGTAGGTATGTGAGAGGTCAATAAGTCTGACACCAAGTGAGTGATAATCTTTCCAATCCTCTTCATTATTGTCTATGTGATTCCTCCAGAACAGTGTACGCTTCTTTTCGAGGTGGAAGACCTCCATCCATTGAAGAGCGCTATTGTCCTAAAATTGGCAAAAACAGTCCAAGTCAATTCAAATTTTTCAACTGCAAGTTTCAAAGTAACTAAAGATGTAGGGAACACAGTGTAGAGCTCACCAGCATGAGCAGAATTAACATCCTCGCGGGAACTGTCAGGGGGATAATCGGAAGAGTCGCTCTCTGAAAGCACTTCTCTGTCCTCTTTAGAGCATCTCACTGTGGGGTTGGACCCAATCTTCAAAACGACAATTCAATACATCAAACAGTGTAGAGCAAGAGTGTCCCCGTTTATATTTGATAATAAAATTGAAGTAAAAGTTGCATGACCTAGAAAGAATGAGAGACCGTCGGATGTGACTGTGCAGTGTGTATCGCAAACACATGAACTATACCGACGAGTGACACGGGTTTGGATTACAATAGTACTTAAAAATGGTGACTTCTGGGCCAAAACAATTAATAAATGATTTGGAATTGGATGTTGAACATGGTTGAAGATCCTTAAAAATACGAGTCATGCCAACACCATATTCACTTCTCTTACCTGAGTAACCCCTCGAATTTTTAGCAGTGGTAAAGAAGTTTGAAAATTTGCTGGACTAGAGAGCAATGAAGGGAATTTGGGATTATTTCCAACAATCAAATTATTCAGCATGCACTCTCCCGTCGTGTTGTGAACCTGAATAAGAAAACAGTCACTTTGAAATAAGAGCTCTCATTGTACATTAAAAAGGCCGGATATTTCATTAAGTTTGTAAAACATTTACATTGGTATATATAGTTCACATCTTATCAAAGATTGTACCGTGTTCAATGCCCTCTTTGGACTTCTAAATGATGGGCGAGTTGTATGTCAAAAAATCCCAATCATACCTAATTCCTTGTATATACTCCTCAAAAAAGTGTGTAGAACTAGAATAGGGGGTGGAAAACTCGTCTACAAAGTATACTAAAATGAAGGGGGGCACGTCCACCTACGGAAAAATAATGATTGTTTGCAAAACTATCAAAGCTCTCAAAACATTGTTTGCCAGGTGGATTAGCCTATATGGGAAAAAATGTTCACAAATGTTCACAAAGACTATCAAAGTTGTCAAGACGCATGGAGTAGTATAGTACGACCTCTTTGAGCACCCTCTTGAACTACAAAATCCTCTCAAACCTAGATCACTGCAATGGAGTTGATGCGGAGTCCTTGTTTCTCATATCCACCTGGCTGGGTACGTCCGTTACATCTATTCCGGATGGTACCTGTTTGGAGGAAATAGGTATCAGCAACAAGCTGATAACAAACGGGCGAATCTAATTACCTTGTTTACCATCAAACTGACTTAGTAGGAGAGGATCGGGTGTACATGGGACAACTTCGGGTTCACGTTCTATGAAGATGGGACTCACCAGTAGGATAGATGGATCTGGAATCACAAGCGCAGTTGAGGCAGGAATAACAGGCGGTGGAACTATTGGAGATCCTGCATTTGAGATACCGGAGTGAATCTCTGAACGGTTACCAGGTCTGGACGATGGCTCAGAGAAAGGAAATGGCACACGGCCAGCATGAAAATCATCATATATGGCCTTTAGGAGATCCTGCTTTGACTCAGCAAACTTCTTGTTCACGCGCTCAGTTAACTCCACATCAATCTCGGCTTTCCGCTTTCTCATCCACCGCTCTTCAACAAGTTCAGTCTTGACGTCACGGAAAATCTCTGCTTCCAAGCTCGAAGGCGGGAGTGGGAAGGACGCGCTACCAGGCCCAGAAGATGTTGGCTGCAACGGAGTTGGCACTAGAAGAGGCTCCGGGTCTGGCTTCTCGGGCTGAACGATCACTGGGCAATGAATGAGGCCAGCCCTATTGACCGCTCTGGTACCCTTTCTTGGCACCACGCAGTTGTATTTCCGCAATAGCCTCGCACGAACAACTTCGTCCTCATCGTCAGAGGAGGAGTCTCCGTTAAGGAGAATTCGAGGGGGGGGAGGCTTGGCAAATTTCTGAAGGAACAGTTGATTTTCCCTTTCTCGCTCCTCCGCCTCCTTGGCACGCTTCTTGACAAGCTTCTCGTCTTCCGCTCTCCACGCCTCCTCGGCCCGTCTTGCCTCTTCACGCTCGGGTATTGCAACGTCCTCTGCAATAGACGACTTTCCTGGAGGCATAGCACAAACAGTGGAACTCAGAAGCTGTCCATCCCCTTCCTGATCCATGTGCATAGCGTCGGGAGTTGGCTGCGATTGTTGTGTTTCAGGGACGTTGGGAGCATCATGGGGCACGGGCTCCTCAGTCACAGGTTCCTCACTAAGCGTCCTCTGGGCCTTCTCAACAAACACCGGGGAGGCATCGACTGGTCCGAGGTTGCACTCGTCAACATCCATTATATCCTTGTGGAGACTCGGGACATCTACGACAGCCTCCTTGGGGGAAGATATAGCAGGAAAAATTAACTTTCGCACTTGAGCAGGTTCGGATGTCTGATCTCCTGCTGCAGGCAAGACAACCGCTCGAGCTCCAGGCACGGAGTCTGAAGAAGTGGCGACGGCGGCCTCTCCATCCAAGGTAAGCGTCTCCTGTGATGCGTGCTGCAACAGAGTTGCAGCGGTCTTGATTCCGACCCCAGCAATCTCTGCTGCAAGCAATTGTGGGGTAACCGAAGTGGAGTCGTTCATGGCGGTCAATCCTCCCGGTTCTTGCGTACCAGTTTGACGCTGTGCCATCTCAATCACTACCTCCTCCTGAGATGAAAGTAGCTCCGAAGCACCGCAAGGTTGCCTGCGGCTTTGACGTTGCTCGTCACGGCGCTTCTTCTCACCCTCGAGAGCTCTCAGAGCTTGCGCTTGCACCGCTGCGGCTCTGTCAGACCGTGTTTGGACCCTAGACTCTCTCTCTTCAGATTCCTCAAAATGCTCCTTCCCCTTCTCCGATGTGTGACTCCGACTAGAGACATCGTTCATATCTCCTTCATCTTCGGACCAACCCTTTTCTTCAAACTCGTCTCCGACGTCACTTGCAGAGCAGTGCAGGGAACAGACGTCGTTGTCTTTGGAGTAAGAATGCGTACTGAGAATGTCGTCATCGCTCTTTGAGGGCGCTGCAGGGTTTGATCTCTCGGGACACGCAGAGGCTGCGGTGTGTGTGGCTTGCATGTCAGCAGCTGGAGAATGAAGACCTGGCGTCTCCTGAGTGGATACGGTACCAGCCACGCTTGTCTGAGACAACCTAAGGCTTTGAGGGTCATCGTCTGTGTAAAATCCGCCCAGTCTAACATTTGGGTGAATTTCGTAGTTCACTAAAATCTGGGTATGCATAGGGTCATACTGGTCAACCTTATCACCGACCATGTTATCTTTTGCAGGGAGATAGTAAGTCCGCCAGAGAGAGGGGGCTTCGGTCACGGCCTTGCTAAGAATCTTTGCAGACCGTTCACTTATTGACTCGAAGGAGATGGTATTACGCTTCATCATCTGCGGGACAATCATTTCTTAGTAACCAAGAGAAAACAGCAATTGCAAAGCCATTGTCGGATTTAAATTATTGCGATACAAAAACCTAACGGAATTAAATTCGAACTTAAGTTCGTAAGCTGTGACGATTGTTATAGTCTGGCTTAGGAAAAATGAGTAGAGAGGACATTCAGGACATACGCGGCAAGCCATCAGGGCCTTGGCTCCAGCAAATCCGAGAATAACGTTGTGATTCATGCGGGTATGCCGTCCAATGAAGCGAATATACGTCTCCATACGCAATTCATCGAGGGCCAAAGTACCTCTGTGCTCAGCCCGATAGTACTCTCGCTTCTCAAATTGATCACCGAAAATGGTCTCCTCCTCAACATCGTTTGAGACGTAACACTGTGAACCATCGTCATAAGGGTCGTAAGCAACTTCCAAGTACGAGATTTCAACCCGGGAATATTTGTTCTTATGGCCAGGCTTCCCATGAGAGTAATTGTATGGAACGTGCTTGCATCGATGGTTCGGAAAGAAATGAGAACGGAGTATATTCACCAAACTTCGCCTATCTCTTGGAGCGATGATCATCCACGCATCATTTGTCCTGAATCCAACCTTCAATGCCCGTACCTCCATCATCTTCATGATCTGGTTCCAACTACTGCCCTCCTCTGCCTCTTCTGATACCAACGGAAAGTGACGCAAGTCTAGTATGCCAGCATCCAGCCTCTTTGGATTGAATCTCCACTCGAACTCTGTGACTAGCATTCCGCTCACGCCAAATGTTGCAGTACTTAAGGAGAATCTCCCTTCTGGCTTCCATTGAATAAAAACAGACCAATTTCCAGCAGCGACGGACTTAGTGCGGCGATGATTGACTATTGCTTGGTCAATCTTCACAAGCACGTCGTGTGGCGGGAAATCTGGAGTGGTTGCGTTCTTCTTAATCGTCTCGCTTACAAAAGCAGCAGCCTCCTTAGCAAAGTATATGCACTGCATAATTGTCGAAGAAATAAGCTTATCGTTCTTCCACCTCCTCCAGTTTGTCTTGTTAATCTCCTGGTTCGCGTCCAGGAAAATGTTTGGCTTTTTGGGACTGAAATAATGAATTCGGTCTCCAATTGCCTTCACCAACACATCTTTCCATTTACGCCGCTCACACCACTTGTCAAGGGAGAGAGCGAATGTCCATTTCTTGGGGGCCCTGCCAAGGTAGATACGTGGCAGATTACTCAGTATATGGTCCGCTGCTACTCCAAGGCTCTCGAAGCTAACGCTGGCAAGTCCACGAAGTAAGGTTCCATTAACGTGAGCCAAATTCATTAGATCCTCGGCATTGCTGGATTCTTTAATTTCTTTCATAGTGTCGAGGTCGATTAATTCTCCAGCTTCGTACTTCTTGAAAACAGACTCCCATTTTGTCCAGATGTGGTCAGGAGCCATAATGATTTGTCGCTCGCCACGTTTCTCCCACTCTATACGAACTGGTTTGTCTGGATGCTCCTGCTTGACAGTGTGACTTAAAGACTGACATGCTCGCACGCGGAATGCCTACAACAAATCCAGAGCACAGTTTAGAAGGAGGCATAATCAGATGAAATTAGAATATATCCATGCTCATTCACCTGAAACTGCTTGCGAACTAAAGTTCGTGAAGTAATCCATTTAATCAACAGAGAAATAGTAATATCAAAGACAGTTGTCATTGTTACATTCAAGATCCTCCCGTCTTAATTTTGATATACCTCCAAATTTAGTTAGAATGAATTTTATAACTGAAAATGTATGTGCTCGAATAAACGCACCGAAGTGCTTAAATAAAGCGCTGAGGTAATAGACAGAAGAGAGGGAAGTTAAGTAATATCTAGACACTACAATTTGAAGGAGTTTACTACAAACTCACAACCAATGCTTGAACCGGAGAGATCATTGAATTCAAGGCACATCACATTGGGAAGAACTAAATTGTAATAATAAAATCTTACTACCTACAACATTAGTACAGGGCGCGAGATAGAGAAAGTCGAATAACAGTTTCACAGCAAGTTCTTACGAACTGAAGTTCGTAAGTTAGTCTATTCAATCTGCAGAGTACTAAATTGGTGTTAAACTTATGAAATCCAATGAATTAAAAACTGAAATGCAAGTGCTGAAATACAAAGCACTAAATTTTAAGTGGGTACAGATAAGCTTGTTGACCTCATATTTAGATTTCGCTTCCAAGTCAACTGCACTCTCTTCATTCTGAGCAGCTTTCTTCTTTTTTGTAGAGGCGTTCTTGCGTACCATCGGTGGTTTGCCTTCCTGTTCGAACAGGACACGGCAATGAAGAATCGCACGTAGAAGGGATGTTAGATGTCTTGTTTCGTTCTGCCCCTCGTTGCATTTGTAGGACAGCGCATGCAAATGATGAACTTTATTAGTCCAAACAACCTGCACATCCCAAAGTTTCATCGTTTCAATGCTTGGGTACGCTTCTCGCAGAATAGCGTCACTGAGGCAGGACTTAGCAGCGTGCCATGTGTGTTGGCCGTTTATTATTTTGAATTTCCCGGCATTAACGCACTCAGCCCAATCCTTTGGACGATGCGCCAGATTCGGCATGACTGTAAGCACTGGCTTTACGAAGTTAGCCAAAATTAGATTTCGCTTTATGTCTTCGGCCCCAGCTTTTTCGAAATCCCGATATATCCTCCCTGATCTGTGATCACTCGGCTCCATGTGTTGAAGGGAGAGTTCAAAAATCTGATCACGTCCAAATATGTACATGTAGTCGGATTCTCGAGTGAACTTCTCATTAAGCAGGGCACGTCGTCTCAGCTCCGCGGCTTTGTCTTCTACCTTCTTTGAACTCACGACAGTGACAACCTCGGTCTCCAACTCCTCAGGGATCTGCAACGTAGCATCTTCGTTCCTAACTATTGGATTTGCACTCCATTCTTTTTCCGAGAGTATGAGAACTTTTGGAGGTTTAGGGGGTGAAACTCGTGGCATAATATTGAGAACGTCATCAAGTCGGCCAGGCAGTTCTCCACTCATAATCACAGTTTCACCGACGTTAGAGGTTGCTCCAGCAGTGATAATTTCTCTGGAGATGTCTTCGGGCTGGCTTCCAGGTACATCATTTGTGCAAGGAGGCGTCTCGTCATCGTCTAATCCTGGTTGGCAGCGCAGCAACGTGGACTCCGGGATAGGCGCCGGTGTTACCTGTTTTGGTTTCCTAGACTTAGAAACTAGTTGCTTTGGCCGCGAAGTCTTTCCGGTTAGGGAAGAGGTAGCGCCAGGGAGCGTTGCTGTTGGTGTTGTAGGAACATCGCCACTCCTACCTCCCGTGCTCTTCTCGGTGGAAGCAGGTCCAGAGGAGGTTCTAGGGACGACATTACGCGGCGCAGTCCTTGACCGCTTCTCCTCAGCCAACTTCACTTTCTTCGCAAGCTTCTGGTTGGTCTTTTCTCTCTGTTTTCCCATTGAATCCGCTTCAGCTATGTGCTGCTCACGGTTTAGAAGTTCAGTTCTTGCAGACAACCCTGCTGCACGGCGGTCAAGCATCTTCGTTAGTCTGGTCCACTGCAAGGCTACATCATAACTGTGGGGAGGCATTCCTTGAAGGGGTCCAAAGATGGAGCCAATACAAGATTTCCAAGGCTCCCCCAGTCCAGCGGATTTGGTTAAGAAGTAATCCAAATCAAAGGGGTGATTGTCCGTGATTTGTATAATTAGCTTTGCAATAGACTCATTCCCGTAAAGAGTTGCAATCACCACGCCTGGAGCAGTAGCTATCCCGAGGATAGTGACTGACTTAAATGCCTTCCAGTGATAGTTGTTTTCGGACTTAAATTTTCCAACAGCAAGGGAAAAATGAACATTGTTTCTGTCCGAACTTGTTTCGGGCGTGATTGACCAAGCTGATCGATCAAGCTCATTCAGTGTCACTCCAATTTCACCGGTCACAATCTCAGATGCCAGCCCCTCCGTAAGTTTTGATCGATCCAGTTCAGTTACATAAGGAGACAGACGAATTGTCTGTTGCAAAAAACTATTTTGCTCCATTCCTGGGAGTTCAACCACACAGGAAAGGTAAAGCTCCAATAGTCATCAACTAGAATTTGTATTCTCTTAGTGATGTTATACAAATCTTCCCTCATCTCTACGAACTTTAGTTCGCAATCTAATGGTTAGACCTGCTATCCTTGCTCTGACTCTAGCGGTTCATGTAGTGACGTCGCAGAATTCTCCTTTGGAAGCCTCGGAAAAAAGGGATCGCCAACTCCAAGTTGCGAACCGGGGTTCGTAACCAGTCCACACTAATATGAATAAACTAGTCACTGCATTTATTATCTTGTCCATTGTAATTCTATTCGTTGTCAGATGTCAGAACACAAACGCAGCGGCAAAGTTCTGACTATACCATGTGCTTGGCAAATTTTGGGGGGGAAATAGTGGAAGAACAAGGATGGACTGAAGGGACCCTCTAGTGCTCTTATTTGAATTACATAAGAATTGATTAATTTTCTTCCTATTTGTGCCATATAACAGAACACCCTCCCTCTAATTTGGAGTGTAGGAGCTTGCAAACTAAGTTCTATGTAAGTCACATACGGACCCGATCAACACCAACCAGAAAGTCCAAAGTATTGCACTTAAAGTAACAGAGACGACAGAGTGAAGAAAAATCGAAAGTAAAGTGTACATACTGAGGAGATATTTTATGTAATGCACTGCAACAAGGTGCGCCTTTGTTAACCCGCCTCCTCCTGCAAGCAATGGAATTCCCATCAGACATGTCAATTGAATTCTGATGATCAGAGCTTCAACTATGCCGAGAAAGAAGACCAAAAAGACAGAAACTTAATTTAGCAAGAGAGTAACATTGCGTACAAACCAGAGGTATATGACGAGACTTGCGTTCGGAGAGCACTCTCAGCCTCCCCCTCGTCCACGCCGCTAGCTTCTCCAGTTCCTGCGCGCTCTTGACACTGCAAGGGAGTCTGAGGAATTGGCGCCTAACCTAACGGTTCTGGAAATAAGAAACCCTAGGAGGGGAAACATAGAAAGCCCGAGAAGAGAGCGAGGGCGTCGAAGCCTCACCTTATCAACAACAGTGCAGCTTGAGGTGACCAACGTGGGAAGACATTATCCACAGCACCAAGGTTTCCGAAGATCTGAACGCAGAGCCGCGCAATGCTCCAACGCCGCCTCCAAGCCGTTTTGCAATGAACTCAGCAACACCGTCCCACCTTCGTAAGCAACACGCGTGTGTTCATCTCCGAGAAGGACATCACTTACAAGACGACAAAACGACAACCACGTCCACAGCAGGTGATTGACGCCGAGAGCAGGAACGACAACGGGGTGCAATGGAAGCGGAGAGGTCGCGGCGATGGGAGCTGTCGCTGAGGAGAGGGATGTCCTCGGCGGTAGGGTTTAGGGCAGGGCAATGAAAGGGCAGCCCGGGCATGTGTACTTGAAACTTGAAATTTCCAAGGGCAGAACTCCTCCAAGGCGATAGATTCTTTAGGTACGCCCACTCGGTCAAGGGCCCCTCCTCTTTCACAGCACCCACGTGGTTTTAATAAGATCACACTAAAAATTTAATTATATTTAAAATAAATTCCCTTTAATTAAATATCTACAATAGTTGTATTGACAATGGTTGATCATACGTCAATGTCATACATAATGGCTAAGCCACCAAATTGTTGTAGATCCAAGAAATGCAACCACGACAATACTCTGACAAACAATAATTTTTTTAAAATACACACTGTAACCATTTGTCATTTTTATACACGCTAAATTTGATTTGTTTGTATTAAACAAAAGTTACATAATTTGCAATAATTACATGTAATGTCTATAAGATGAGTTAAAAAAATATTCTTTTTTTAAAAAATGTTTTTTCTTATTAAAAAAATTAATAAGCATATGTTTGTCTAATAAAAGAAAATGTAAACATATACTTATATGATTATAAACACCATTTAAAAAAATAAAATTCATTAAATGTAAATTCCTTTTAGAATGCAACAAAATGTAATTGAATATTTACTTTGGGTTAATTTTAAGAACTTGAGCTCCAAAAGTTCCTATTGATGCTCCTTCACAAATGGCAGCCGCACCCAATAGCATTAATCTCTTAATCTGTCATCCAAAAATAAAATAAAAACCATAATTTTGAAATTTTAAGTTATTTTTCATAGTCGTTTAAACCTATAATAAAAATGTAGATTGAATGCTATGCTGACACAAACAAAATATTTAGGGTTCAGACTCCTTTTAAAAATAATTAAAAATACATATTCGACATCTAGGACATTTAGGGTTTAGACTCTTTTTTAAAATAATTAGAAACACATATTGTGAGTGAGTTTGAATACATGGAGGTAAAAGTCATTACATTATCAAAGAGTAAAAATAATTTCATCTTAGTAATTTTTGAATTAAAAATAGAAATTAATATTTAAATTTAGAAATCCTAAAAACAATTAAATTCTAATTGAATTATATGTATTCAATTGTATTTATACACTACTACAAAGGTAAAAAAGATAATGACGTCATGGAGTAAAAGGTATTTCATTTTATTTTTATTTAAAAAGTTAAGTCTATTATTTATACTTAGAACTTCTAAAAAAGAATGTGAATTACCACCTACTAAAATTGTGGGTAATTACTTGGGATACTTGGGGTACTGGGGCATCCTAAGTAATTACTTGGGGTACTAGGGCATCCTATATCCTAGACCCTTGAAACCTTTTTATAATTGTAATCTTTCCATGTTGCAATTACTCCAAATGTAATTATGATTACATTAATAGATGGTCACGAGTTAGTACTTTATTTACTTGCCTTAGTGCAATGCCGTGCACACAAATGGGATTTGTAGCGTTTCCATCTTGTCATGCTCACTCATTAGGTAATATGTTTAGATATGTGGATCGTATTTGAAAGAGCTTCCTTCCATTTACTTTGACCTTTACTTTGGAGAGTTTTTCTTAATCAATTTAAAAAACACTATCTCTTCTCCTCTAAACACATTATTCTTTGTGTTATTGTGTTTTTTTGTAACGTTATATGTGGATACACCTTCCTTATTACAATTTAGATACTTGTTTTTCAATGACATTCTTCCATTTTATTTTATTTTATTCTTCGGCTTTATTCATTTTCATTATCATTTGATTACAATGTTATATATTCGTGCGTATTTTTTTCTAGTATTCTTACATCTTAATTCTTACTGAAGTCACTTCATCTTGTTATACTTCTTTTCCTCCTTCTCCAACAAATCCTATAGTAAATCCTTATATCTTGCAATTGTAAATCATCCATTATATCATTTTAATTTATTATCCTTTCATCTAACTTCTTATGTTTTGTTTTTCTTTTAGAAAAACCTTTAAAGGGTCTTCTTGCCCTCTTCCCTCTTAAAACATTTTATCTATTAAGAAAGTAGGTTAATGTATTTGTCTTATTGACAGTCCACCTAGAGAAAATAAAAGATTAAATAAATCCGAAAATCTTGAATTCAATGCAGAACGTTATAATTTCTGGAGAAATATTCGAACTTCAAATATACGAACAACGTTTGAAAGGAATGTTGGGAAATTGATGGAAATCAGGGTAAATAGACTTAGAAATGATGTGAAACTCACAAAACACTTTGAAATAACAATATAAGGAAATTACGAAAGCCTATATTGTTTACAAAATTTATAACATTAAAGTGGAGAATCAAAATCAGATACAATTAAACAAAATCATGAGGAAATTAGAGTCCAAAACTAGAAATAGTGGCATCAGAAGATAAAACAAAGAAACATATATAAAAACAAACGCAATATGAACTGTAGTAATGACAATGATAAAACATATTCAAAAATCTAATTTTATATAATAAGTGATTATTAATTAAGTAGGCATTACAAAATTTTACAAAAGTATCTACAGTGCAGGTATTTCTTATTAAGTTCACACTTAATAATATCTTGTATTATTGTTTGCAAATTTATACGTGAATTAGTAAATTTACGTTTATATTTTATAATAAACTCCTTTATTCAAATATCATTAAATTGTATATCTTTTAGTTATATAATTATAATTTGAGATTCCAAATTATAAACATAATATTTATAATTACGAGCAAATTTAATGTATTTTTTAAGCAAATCCTAACTGTCCTTACTAATTTTTACCTTTATTAATGCCTCGAATACTTTAATAACCTTAAAAAATATACTCTTCAAATTTCACACAAAGAGAACATTATACATTTATGTTTGCTACATAAGCAAGTGCTTGGTTTGAGAAGATCCCTTAACTGGATTGTATATTTTATTTCAAGCGGAGATTCTTAAACAGTTTTATTTTTGGAAGTAGGGTCCATTTCTTTTTAAACTTATTATTCAGTGTTTTTTTTTAGCATCATTCATATTCAAATGAATTCTTCATATTCAAAATTCTACAAATTCTGATGTTACTGGAATCTGCAATGCCATTCTTGGGGAAAAAATTATTGTTCGTGGTAAATCATTGTTTGTAATTATCCTACAATGAAAATTTGATAATTTTTTTGTCACGTACTTAGGATGTGCATTGACTAAGTTTTCTTTAAGACCAAACGATATGAACTGAAAAGGACAAATACAAGGCTTGAGATACATCACTATACAGTCTTGTCGTTAAATTGTCATTAGGATGCATTGAAAAGGATTCAAATTTAAAATATCCATACTAGAAGCACTGCATATGTATCCTTAAGCACATATCTTGCATTGAGTTTTAAATAATAACAATGGATGATGATGTATTGCGTGCTTTAATTTTGAAAGCCATTGATGTGGTTTTTAAAACGGGTTTGTAACCTATAGGGAACCCGTAAACTACATTGATGCGGCTTTGAAACGGGCTGTAACCCAGATAAGCACGTAGACTGTATTGATGCGTCTTTCATGGGTTTGGAACCACATAAGTCGTGAAGAATGGATTGTCAATTGTATGAGATTATGGCGGTAGTGAGCTACATAGAAGTTATTATCTTCATTAGTTTTTTGTTTTTCTAAAACAGCAATGTTAAATCTTGCAATTAGTTGTACCAAAAATTGACATTGAGAGAACATGTTCTATTCAAGCAAATGCATTTTGCATAATTCAAGACTAGAGACGTTTAAGTGGACATATTTATTAGTAAAACATCTTGTTCTGATTAAAAAATTTCAATCCTCGTTTATATCTTCAATCTCTGATAATTAATCTTCTTTTAATCTACATATGGTGATTAACAAACTCTAACTCTTCTTTGTTAATCGTTTTCGTTTAAGTTGCAGTAATAAAATCTATAGAGATCAATTTTTTATTTTATTTATGAATTGAAAAATTTCAATATGTATTTGGAAGCCCATAATCATTAAAACTCCGATTTACGTTATATTGGCGGCATTTTTTACGTAAATAATGTGGCGGGGCATTTAATGTAGACTGGCCATTTTAATGAATATGAAGGATTCATTATATATAACTTTAACAAAAAAAATGTGGATCTTGAAGATTCCAATTTTAAGTATTTCGTAAATATACAAGC